>CM064072.1:17444850-17552596 GCA_032594955.1 Panicum miliaceum | reverse complement strand
GCACAAGTTCACTAAACGAAGTTGCGTCGGAATTTTTTCGCAACGAACGCACCCAATGCATTCCGTTTGACCCAAAACTTATGTTTTGGGGCCTTTCGGACCATTTCGTTACTGCACGAAAGTTGATGCAAACCAGGCCGAATTGGTGCCATTAACCCACGAGTTCGCTAAACGAAGTTGCGTCGGAATTTTTCACAAAGAACGCACCTGATCCACTCCGTTCGACCCAAACCTCATGTTTTGGGGCGTTTGAGACCATTAAGTTACTGCACGAAAGTCGATGCAAAGCTTGCCGAACTGGTGGCATTAACGCACAAGTTCACTAAACGAAGTTGCGTCGGAATTTTTTCGCAACGAACGCACCCAATGCACTCCGTTTGACCCAAAACTTATGTTTTGGGGCCTTTCGGACCGTTTCGTTACTGCACGAAAGTTGATGCAAACCAGTCCGAATTGGTGCCATTAACCCACGAGTTCGCTAAACGAAGTTGCGTCGGAATTTTTCACAAAGAACGCACCTGATCCACTCCGTTCGACCCAAAACTCATGTTTTGGGGCGTTTGAGACCGTTAAGTTACTGCACCAAAGTCGATGGCAAGCTAGCAGAACTGGTGCCATTAACGCACAAGTTCACTAAACGAAGTTGCGTCGGAACTTTTTCGCAACGAACGCACCCAATCCACTCCGTTCAACCCAAAACTCATGTTTTGGGGCCTTTCGGACCGTTTCGTTACTGCACGAAAGTCGATGCAAAACTGGCCGAATTGGTGCCATTAACCCACGAGTTCGCTAAACGAAGTTGCGTCGGAATTTTTCACAAAGAACGCACCCGTTCCACTCCGTTCGACCCAAAACTCATGTTTTGGGGCGTTTGAGACCGTTAAGTTACTGCACCAAAGTCGATGGCAAGCTTGCCGAACTGGTGCCATTAACGCACTTGTTCACTAAACGAAGTTGCGTCGGAATTTTTTCGCAACGAACGCACCCGATCCACTCCATTCGACCCAAAACTCATGTTTTTGGGCCTTTCGGACCGTTTCGTTACTGTACGAAAGTCGATGCAAAACTGGCCGAATTGGTGCCATTGACGCACAAGTTCGATAAACGAAGTTGCGTCCGATTTTTTCGCAACGAACGCACCCGATCCACTCCGTTCGACCCAAAACTCATATTGTGGTGCCTTTCGGACCATTTCGTTACTGAACGAAAGTCGATGCAAAATTTGCGGAACTAGTGCCATTAACGCACAAGTTCGCTAAACAAAGTTGCGTCGGAATTTTTCGCAACGATCGCACCCGATCCACTCTATTGGACCCAAAACTCATCTTTCGGGCGTTTCGGACCGTTTCGTTACTGCACGAAAGTCGATGCAAAACTGGCCGCACTGGTGGCATTAACCCACAAGTTCGCTAAACGAAGTTAGTTCGGAATTTTTCACAAAGAACGCACCCGATCCACTCCGTTCGACCCAAAACTCATGTTTTGGGTCGTTTCAGACCGTTAAGTTACTGCACGAAAGTCGATGCAAAGCTTGCCGAACTGGTGGCATTAACGCACAAGTTCGCTAAACGAAGTTGCGACGGAATTTTTCGCAACGAACGCACCTGATCCACTCCGTTCGACCCAAAACTCTTGTTTTGGGGCGTTTCGGACCGTTTCATTACTGCACGAAAGTCGATGCAAAACTGGCGGAATTGGTGCCATTAACCCACGAGTTCGCTAAACGAAGTTGCGTCGGAATTTTTCACAAAGAACGCACCCGATACACTCCGTTCGACCCAAAACTCATGTTTTGGGGCGTTTGAGACCGTTAAGTTACTGCACCAAAGTCGATGGCAAGCTTGCCGAACTGGTGCCATTAACGCACAAGTTCACTAAACGAAGTTGCGTCGGAACTTTTTCGCAACGAACGCACCCAATCCACTCCGTTCGACCCAAAACTCATGTTTTGGGGCCTTTCGGACTGTTTAGTTACTGCACGAAAGTCGATGCAAAACTGGCCGAATTGGTGCCGTTAACCCACGAGTTCGCTAAACGAAGTTGCGTCGGAATATTTCACAAGGAACGCATGCGATCCACTCCGTTCGACCAAAACTCATGTTTTGGGGCGTTTGAGATCATTAAGTCACTGCACGAAAGTCGATGGCAAGCTTGCCGAACTGGTGGCATTAACGCACAAGTTCACTAAACGAAGTTGCGTCGGAACTTTTTCGCAACGAACGCACCCAATCCACTCCGTTCGACCCAAAACTCATGTTTTGGGGCCTTTCGGACCGTTTAGTTACTGCACGAAAGTCGATGCAAAACTGGCCGAATTGGTGCCATTAACCCACGAGTTCGCTAAACGAAGTTGCGTCGGAATTTTTCACAAGGAACGCACTCGATCCACTCCGTTCGACCAAAACTCATGTTTTGGGGCGTTTGAGACCGTTAAGTTACTGCACGAAAGTCGATGGCAAGCTTGCCGAACTGGTGGCATTAACGCACAAGTTCACTAAACGAAGTTGCGTCGGAATTGTTTCGCAACGAACGCACCCGATCCACTCCATTCGACCCAAAACTCATGTTCTGGGGCCTTTCGGACCGTTTCTTTACTGTACGAAAGTCGATGCAAAACTGGCCGAATTGGTGCCATTGACGCACAAGTTCGATAAACGAAGTTGCGTCCGATTTTTTCGCAACGAACGCAGACGACCCACTCCGTTCGACCCAAAACTCATATTGTGGTGCCTTTCGGACCGTTTCGTTTCTGAACGAAAGTCGATGCAAAATTTGCGGAACTAGTGCCATTAACGCACAAGTTCGCTAAACAAAGTTGCGTCGGAATTTTTCGCAACGAACGCACCCGATCCACTCTATTGGACCCAAAACTCATCTTTCGGGCGTTTCGGACCGTTTCGTTACTGCACGAAAGTCGATGCAAAACTGGCCGCACTGGTGGCATTAACCCACAAGTTCGCTAAACGAAGTTAGTTCGGAATTTTTCACAAAGAACGCACCCGATCCACTCCGTTCGACCCAAAACTCATGTTTTGGGTCGTTTCAGACCGTTAAGTTACTGCACGAAAGTCGATGCAAAGCTTGCCGAACTGGTGGCATTAACGCACAAGTTCACTAAACGAAGTTGCGTCGGAATTTTTTCGCAACGAACGCACCCAATCCTCTCCGTTTGACCCAAAACTTATGTTTTGGGGCCTTTCGGACCGTTTCGTTCAGTGGGGCCTTTCGGACCGTTTCGTTACTGCACGAAAGTTGATGCAAACATGGCGGAATTGGTGCCATTAACCCACGAGTTCGCTAAACGAAGTTGCGTCGGAATTTTTCACAAGGAACGCACCCGATGCACTCCGTTCGACCAAAACTCATGTTTTGGGGCGTTTGAGACTGTTAAGTTACTACACAAAAGTCGATGGCAAGCTTGCCGAACTGGTGGCATTAACGCACAAGTTCACTAAACGAAGTTGCGTCGGAATTTTTTCGCAACGAACGCACCCAATCCACTCCGTTCGACCCAAAACTCATGTTTTGGGGCCTTTCGGACCGTTTCGTTACTGAACGAAAGTCGATGCAAAATTTGCCGAACTAGTGCCATTAACGCACAAGTTCGCTAAACAAAGTTGCGTCGGAATTTTTCGCAACGAACGCACCCGATCCACTCTATTGGACCCAAAACTCATGTTTTGGGCGTTTCGGACCGTTTCGTTACTGCACGAAAGTCGGTGCAAAACTGGCCGAATTGGTCCATTAACCCACAAGTTCGCTAAATGAAGTTGCATCGGAATTTTTCACAAAGAACGCACCCGATCCACTCCGTTCGACCCAAAACTCATGTTTTGGGGCGTTTGAGACCGTTAAGTTACTGCACGAAAGTCGATGGCAAGCTTGCCGAACTGGTGCCATTATCGCACTTGTTCACTAAACGAAGTTGCGTTGAAATTTTTTCGCAACGAACGCACCCGATCCACTCCATTCGACCAAAAACTCATGTTTTGGGGCCTTTCAGACCGTTTCGTTACTGCACGAAAGTCGATGTAAAACTGACCGAATTGGTGCCAGTAACCCACGAGTTCGCTAAACGAAGTTGCGTCGGAATTTTTCACAAAGAACGCACCCGATCCACTCCGTTCGACCCAAAACTCATGTTTTGGGGCGTTTGAGACCATTAAGTTACTGCACGAAAGTCGATGGCAAGCTTGCCGAACTGGTGGCATTAACGCACTTGTTCACTAAACGAAGTTGCGTCGGAATTTTTTCGCAACGAACGTACCCGATCCACTCCATTCGACCCAAAACTCATGTTTTGGGGCCTTTCGGACCGTTTCGTTACTGCACGAAAGTCGATGCAAAACTGACCGAATTGGTGCCATTGAGGCACAAGTTCGATAAACGAAGTTGCGTCCGATTTTTTTCGCAACGAACGCACCCGATCCACTCCGTTCGACCCAAAACTCATGTTTTGGGGCATTTGAGACCGTTAAGTTACTGCACGAAAGTCGATGGCAAGCTTGCCGAACTGGTGGCATTAACGCACTTGTTCACTAAACGAAGTTGCGTCGGAATTTTTTCGCAACGAACGCACCCGATCCACTCCATTCGACCCAAAACTCATGTTTTGGGGCCTTTCAGACCGTTTCGTTACTGCACGAAAGTCGATGCAAAACTGACCGAATTGGTGCCATTGACGCAAAAGTTCGATAAACGAAGTTGCTTCCGATTTTTTTCGCAACGAACGCACCCGATCCACTCCGTTCGACCCAAAACTCATATTGTGGTGCCTTTCGGACCGTTAAGTTACTGCACGAAAGTCGATGGCAAGCTTGCCGAATTGGTGCCATTAACGCACAAGTTCGCTAAACAAAGTTGCGTTGGAATTTTTTCGCAACGAACGCACCCGATCCACTCTATTGGACCCAAAACTCATGTTTTGAGGCCTTTCAGACCGTTTCGTTACTGAACGAAAGTCGATGCAAAACTGGCCGCACTGGTGGCATTAACCGACAAGTTCGCTAAACGAAATTAGTTCGGAATTTTTCACAAAGAACGCACCCGATCCACTCCGTTCAACCCAAAACTCATGTTTTGGGGCGTTTCAGACCGTTAAGTTACTGCACGAAAGTCGATGCGAAGCTTGCCGAACTGGTGCCATTAACGCACAAGTTCGCTAAATGAAGTTGCGACGGAAGTTTTCGCCACGAACGCACCTCATCCACTCCATTCGACCCAAAACTCGTGTTTTGGGGCGTTTCGGACCGTTTCATTACTGCACGAAAGTCGATGCAAAACTGGCCGCACTGGTGGCATTAACCGACAAGTTCGGTAAACAAAGTTGCGTCGGAATTTTTCACAAAGAACGCACCCGATCCACTCCGTTCGACCCAAAACTCATGTTTTGGGGCGTTTGAGACCGTTAAGTTACTGCACGAAAGTCGATGGCAAGCTTGCCGAACTGGTGCCATTAACGCACTTGTTCACTAAACGAAGTTGCGTCGGAATTTTTTCGCAACGAACGCACTCGATCCACTCCATTCGACCAAAAACTCATGTTTTGGGGCCTTTCAGACCGTTTCGTTACTGCACGAAAATCGATGTCAAACTGACCGAATTAGTGCCAGTAACCCACGAGTTCGCTAAACGAAGTTGCGTCGGAATTTTTCACAAAGAACGCACCCGATCCACTCCGTTCGACCCAAAACTCATGTTTTGGGGCGTTTGAGACCGTTAAGTTACTGCACGAAAGTCGATGGCAAGCTTGCCGAACTGGTGGCATTAACGCACTTGTTCACTAAACGAAGTTGCGTCGGAATTTTTTCGCAACGAACGTACCCGATCCACTCCATTCGACCCAAAACTCGTGTTTTGGGGCCTTTCGGACCGTTTCGTTACTGCACGAAAGTCGATGCAAAACTGACCGAATTGGTGCCATTGAGGCACAAGTTCGATAAACGAAGTTGCGTCCGATTTTTTTCGCAACGAACGCACCCGATCCACTCCGTTCGACCCAAAACTCATGTTTTGGGGCGTTTGAGACCGTTAAGTTACTGCACGAAAGTCGATGGCAAGCTTGCCGAACTGGTGGCATTAACGCACTTGTTCACTAAACGAAGTTGCGTCGGAATTTTTTCGCAACGAACGCACCCGATCCACTCCATTCGACCCAAAACTCATGTTTTGGGGCCTTTCAGACCGTTTCGTTACTGCACGAAAGTCGATGCAAAACTGACCGAATTGGTGCCATTGACGCAAAAGTTCGATAAACGAAGTTGCGTCCGATTTTTTTCGCAACGAACGCACCCGATCCACTCCGTTCGACCCAAAACTCATATTGTGGTGCCTTTCGGACTGTTAAGTTACTGCACGAAAGTTGATGGCAAGCTTGCCGAATTGGTGCCATTAACGCACAAGTTCGCTAAACAAAGTTGCGTTGGAATTTTTTCGCAACGAACGCACCCGATCCACTCTATTGGACCCAAAACTCATGTTTTGGGGCCTTTCAGACCGTTTCGTTACTGAACGAAAGTCGATGCAAAACTGGCCGCACTGGTGGCATTAACCGACAAGTTCGCTAAACGAAATTAGTTCGGAATTTTTCACAAAGAACGCACCCGATCCACTCCGTTCGACCCAAAACTCATGTTTTGGGGCGTTTCAGACCGTGAAGTTACTGCACGAAAGTCGATGCGAAGCTTGCCGAACTGGTGCCATTAACGCACAAGTTCGCTAAATGAAGTTGCGACGGAATTTTTCGCAACGAACGCACCTCATCCACTCCGTTCGACCCAAAACTCGTGTTTTGGGGCGTTTCGGACCGTTTCATTACTGCACGAGAGTCGATGCAAAAATGGCGGAATTGGTGCCATTAACCCAGGAGTTCGCTAACGAAGTTGCGTCGGAATTTTTCACAATGAACGCACCCGATCCACTCTGGTCGACCAAAACTCATGTTTTGGGCCGTTTGAGACCGTTAAGTTACTGCACGAAAGTCGATGGCAAGCTTGCCGAACTGGTGGCATTAATGCACAAGTTCACTAAACGAAGTTGCGTCGGAATTTTTTCGCAACGAACGCACCCAATCCACTCCGTTCGACCCAAAACTCATGTTTTGGGGCCTTTCGGACCGTTTCGTTACTGCACAAAAGTCGATGCAAAACTGACCGAATTGGTGCCATTGACGCACAAGTTCGATAAACGAAGTTGCGTCCGATTTTTTTCGCAACGAACGCACCCGATCCACTCCGTTCGACCCAAAACTCATGTTTTGGGGCCTTTTGGACCGTTTCGTTACTGCACGAAAGTCGATGCAAAACTGACCGAATTGGTGCCATTGACGCAAAAGTTTGATAAACGAAGTTGCGTCCGATTTTTTCGCAACGAACGCACCCAATCCACTCCGTTCGACCCCAAACTCATATTGTGGTGCCTTTCGGACCGTTTCGTTACTGAACGAAAGTCGATGCAAAATTTGCCGAACTAGTGCCATTAACGCACAAGGTCGCTAAACAAAGTTGCGTCGGAATTTTTCGCAACGAACGCACCCGATCCACTCTATTGGACCCAAAACTCATCATTTGGGCGTTTCGGACCGTTTCGTTACTGCACGAAAGTCGATGCAAAACTGGCCGCACTGGTGGCATTAACTCACAAGTTCGCTAAACGAAGTTAGTTCGGAATTTTTCACAAAGAACGCACCCGATCCACTCCGTTTGACCCAAAACTCATGTTTTGGGGCGTTTCAGACCGTTAAGTTACTGCACGATAGTCGATGCGAAGCTTGCCGAACTGGTGCCATTAACGCACAAGTTGCGAAGGAATTTTTCGCAACGAACGCACCTGATCCACTCCGTTCACCCAAAACTCTTGTTTTGGGGCGTTTCGGACCGTTTCATTACTGCACGAAAGTCGATGCAAAAATGGCGGAATTGGTGCCATTAACCCACGAGTTCGCTAAACGAAGTTGCGTCGGAATTTTTCACAAGGAACGCACCCGATCCACTCCGTTCCACCAAAACTCATGTTTTGGGGCGTTTGAGACCGTTAAGTTACTGCACGAAAGTCGATGGCAAGCTTGCCGAACTGGTGGCATTAACCCACAAGTTCACTAAACGATGTTGCGTTGGAACTTTTTTGCAACGAACGCACCCAATCCACTCCGTTCGACCCAAAACTCATGTTTTGGGGCCTTTCGGACCGTTTCTTTACTGCACGAAATTCGATGCAAAACTGGCCGAATTGGTGCCATTAACCCACGAGTTCGCTAAACGAAGTTCCGTCGGAATTTTTCACAAAGAACGCACCCGATCCACTCCGTTCGACCCAAAACTCATGTTTTGGGGCGTTTGAGACTGTTAAGTTACTGCACCAAAGTCGATGGCAAGCTTGCCGAACTGGTGCCATTAACGCACTTGTTCACTAAACGAAGTTGCGTCGGAATTTTTCACAAAGAACGCACCGATCCACTCCGTTTGACCCAAAACTCATGTTTTGGGGCGTTTGAGACCGTTTCGTTACTGCACGAAAGTCGATGCAAAACTGGCCGAACTGGTGCCATTAACGCACTTGTTCACTAAACGAAGTTGCGTCGGAATTGTTTCGCAACGAACGCACCCGATCCACTCCATTCGACCCAAACTCATGTTTTGGGGCCTTTCAGACCATTTCGTTACTGTACGAAAGTCGATGCAAAACTGGCCGAATTGGTGCCATTAACGCACAAGTTCGCTAAACGAAGTTGCGTCGGAATTTTTCGCAACGAACGCACCCGATCCACTCCGTTCGACCCAAAACTCATATTGTGGTGCCTTTTGGACCATTTCGTTACTGAACGAAAGTCGATGCAAAATTTGCCGAACTGGTGGCATTAACCCACAAGTTCGCTAAACGAAGTTAGTTCGGAATTTTTCACAAAGAACGCACCCGATCCACTCCGTTCGACCCAAAACTCATGTTTTGGGGCGTTTGAGACCGTTAAGTTACTGCACGAAAGTCGATGGCAAGCTTGCCGAACTGGTGGCATTAACGCACAAAAGTTCACTAAACGATGTTGCGTTGGAACTTTTTTGCAACGAACGCACCCAATCCACTCCGTTCGACCCAAAACTCATGTTTTGGGGCCTTTCGGACCGTTTCTTTACTGCACGAAATTCGATGCAAAACTGGCCGAATTGGTGCCATTAACCCACGAGTTCGCTAAACGAAGTTGCGTCGGAATTTTTCACAAAGAACGCACCCGATCCACTCCGTTCGACCCAAAACTCATGTTTTGGGGCGTTTGAGACTGTTAAGTTACTGCACCAAAGTCGATGGCAAGCTTGCCGAACTGGTGCCATTAACGCACTTGTTCACTAAACGAAGTTGCGTCGGAATTTTTCACAAAGAACGCACCGATCCACTCCGTTTGACCCAAAACTCATGTTTTGGGGCGTTTGAGACCGTTTCGTTACTGCACGAAAGTCGATGCAAAACTGGCCGAACTGGTGCCATTAACGCACTTGTTCACTAAACGAAGTTGCGTCGGAATTGTTTCGCAACGAACGCACCCGATCCACTCCATTCGACCCAAACTCATGTTTTGGGGCCTTTCAGACCATTTCGTTACTGTACGAAAGTCGATGCAAAACTGGCCGAATTGGTGCCATTAACGCACAAGTTCGCTAAACGAAGTTGCGTCGGAATTTTTCGCAACGAACGCACCCGATCCACTCCGTTCGACCCAAAACTCATATTGTGGTGCCTTTTGGACCATTTCGTTACTGAACGAAAGTCGATGCAAAATTTGCCGAACTGGTGGCATTAACCCACAAGTTCGCTAAATGAAGTTAGTTCGGAATTTTTCACAAAGAACGCACCCGATCCACTCCGTTCGACCCAAAACTCATGTTTTGGGGCGTTTCAGACCGTTAAGTTACTGCACGAAAGTCGATGCGAAGCTTGCCGAACTGGTGCCATTAACGCACAAGTTCGCTAAATGAAGTTGCGATGGAATTTTTCGCAACGAACGCACCTGATCCACTCCGTTCGACCCAAAACTCTTGTTTTGGGGTGTTTCGGACCGTTAAGTTACTGCACGAAAGTCGATGCGAAGCTTGCCGAACTGGTGCCATTAACGCACAAGTTGCGAAGGAATTTTTCGCAACGAACGCACCTGATCCACTCCGTTCACCCAAAACTCTTGTTTTGGGGCGTTTCGGTCCGTTTCATTACTGCACGAAAGTCGATGCAAAAATGGCGGAATTGGTGCCATTAACCCACGAGTTCGCTAAACGAAGTTGCGTCGGAATTTTTCACAAGGAACGCACCCGATCCACTCCGTTCGACCAAAACTCATGTTTTGGGGCGTTTGAGACCGTTAAGTTACTGCACGAAAGTCGATGGCAAGCTTGCCGAACTGGTGGCATTAACGCACAAGTTCACTAAACGAAGTTGCGTCGGAATTTTTTCGCAACGAACGTACCCGATCCACTCCGTTCGACCCAAAACTCATGTTTTGGGGCCTTTCGGACCGTTTCGTTACTGCACGAAAGTCGATGCAAAACTGGCCGAATTGGTGCCATTAACCCACGAGTTCGCTAAACGAAGTTGCGTCGGAATTTTTCACAAAGAACGCACCGATCCACTCCGTTCGACCCAAAACTCATGTTTTGGGGCCTTTCAGACCGTTTCGTTACTGTACGAAAGTCGATGCAAAACTAACCGAATTGGTGCCATTAATGCACAAGTTCGCTAAACGAAGTTGCGTCGGAATTTTTCGCAACGAACGCACCCGATCCACTCCGTTCGACCCAAAACTCATATTGTGGTGCCTTTCGGACCGTTTCGTTACTGAACGAAAGTCGATGCAAAATTTGCCGAACTGGTGGCATTAACCCACAAGTTCGCTAAACGAAGTTAGTTTGGAATTTTTCACAACGAACGCACCCGATCCACTCCGTTGGACCCAAAACTCATGTTTGGGGCGTTTCAGACCGTTAAGTTACTGCACGAAAGTCGATGCGAAGCTTGCCGAACTGGTGCCATTAACGCACAAGTTCGCTAAACGAAGTTAGTTTGGAATTTTTCGCAACGAACGCACCTGATCCACTCCGTTCGACCCAAAAATCGTGTTTTGGGGCGTTTCGGACCATTTCATTACTGCACGAAAGTCGATGCAAAACTGGCCAAATTGGTGCCATTAACCCACGAGTTCGCTAAACGAAGTTGCGTCGGAATTTTTCACAAGGAATGCACCCGATCCACTCCGTTCGACCAAAACTTATGTTTTGGGGCGTTTCAGACCGTTAAGTTACTGCACGAAACTCGATGGCAAGCTTGCCGAACTGGTGGCATTAACGCACAAGTTCACTAAACGAAGTTGCGTCGGAATTTTTTCGCAACGAACGCACCCTATCCAATCCGTTTGACCCAAAACTTATGTTTTGGGGCCTTTCGGACCGTTTCGTTACTGCACGAAAGTTGATGCAAACCTGGCCGAATTGGTGCCATTAACCCACGAGTTCGCTAAACGAAGTTGCGTCGGAATTTTTCACAAAGAACGCACCTGATCCACTCCGTTCGACCCAAAACTCATGTTTTGGGGCGTTTGAGACCGTTAAGTTACTGCACGAAAGTCGATGGCAAGCTTGCCGAACTGGTGCCATTTACCCACTTGTTCACGAAACGAAGTTGCGTCGGAATTTTTTCGCAACGAACGCACCCGATCCTTTCCATTCGACCCAAAACTCATGTTTTGGGGCCTTTTGGACCGTTTCGTTACTGCACGAAAGTCGATGCAAAACTGACCGAATTGGTGCCATTGACGCACAAGTTCGATAAACGAAGTTGCGTCCGATTTTTTCGCAACGAACGCACCCGTTCCACTCCGTTCGACCCAAAACTCATATTGTGGTGCCTTTCGGACCGTTTCGTTACTGAACGAAAGTCGATGCAAAATTTGCCGAACTAGTGCCATTAACGCACAAGTTCGCTAAACAAAGTTGCGTCGGAATTTTTCGCAACGAACGCACCCGATCCACTCTATTGGACCCAAACTCATCTTTTGGGCGTTTCGGACCGTTTCGTTACTGCACGAAAATCGATGCAAAACTGGCCGCACTGGTGGCATTAACCCACAAGTTCGCTAAACGAAGTTAGTTCCGAATTTTTCACAAAGAACGCACCCGATCCACTCCGTTCGACCCAAAACTCATGTTTTGGGGCGTTTGAGACCGTTAAGTTACTGGACGAAAGTTGATGGCAAGCTTGCCGAATTGGTGCCATTAACGCACAAGTTCGCTAAACAAAGTTGCGTTGGAATTTTTTCGCAACGAACGCACCCGATCCACTCTATTGGACCCAAAACTCATGTTTTGGGGCCTTTCAGACCGTTTCGTTACTGAACGAAAGTCGATGCAAAACTGGCCGCACTGGTGGCATTAACCGACAAGTTCGCTAAACGAAATTAGTTCGGAATTTTTCACAAAGAACGCACCCGATCCACTCCGTTCGACCCAAAACTCATGTTTTGGGGCGTTTCAGACCGTGAAGTTACTGCACGAAAGTCGATGCGAAGCTTGCCGAACTGGTGCCATTAACGCACAAGTTCGCTAAATGAAGTTGCGACGGAATTTTTCGCAACGAACGCACCTCATCCACTCCGTTCGACCCAAAACTCGTGTTTTGGGGCGTTTCGGACCGTTTCATTACTGCACGAGAGTCGATGCAAAAATGGCGGAATTGGTGCCATTAACCCAGGAGTTCGCTAACGAAGTTGCGTCGGAATTTTTCACAATGAACGCACCCGATCCACTCTGTTCGACCAAAACTCATGTTTTGGGCCGTTTGAGACCGTTAAGTTACTGCACGAAAGTCGATGGCAAGCTTGCCGAACTGGTGGCATTAATGCACAAGTTCACTAAACGAAGTTGCGTCGGAATTTTTTCGCAACGAACGCACCCAATCCACTCCGTTCGACCCAAAACTCATGTTTTGGGGCCTTTCGGACCGTTTCGTTACCGCACAAAAGTCGATGCAAAACTGACCGAATTGGTGCCATTGACGCACAAGTTCGATAAACGAAGTTGCGTCCGATTTTTTTCGCAACGAACGCACCCGATCCACTCCGTTCGACCCAAAACTCATGTTTTGGGGCCTTTTGGACCGTTTCGTTACTGCACGAAAGTCGATGCAAAACTGACCGAATTGGTGCCATTGACGCAAAAGTTTGATAAACGAAGTTGCGTCCGATTTTTTCGCAACGAACGCACCCGATCCACTCCGTTCGACCCCAAACTCATATTGTGGTGCCTTTCGGACCGTTTCGTTACTGAACGAAAGTCGATGCAAAATTTGCCGAACTAGTGCCATTAACGCACAAGGTCGCTAAACAAAGTTGCGTCGGAATTTTTCGCAACGAACGCACCCGATCCACTCTATTGGACCCAAAACTCATCATTTGGGCGTTTCGGACCGTTTCGTTACTGCACGAAAGTCGATGCAAAACTGGCCGCACTGGTGGCATTAACTCACAAGTTCGCTAAACGAAGTTAGTTCGGAATTTTTCACAAAGAACGCACCCGATCCACTCCGTTTGACCCAAAACTCATGTTTTGGGGCGTTTCAGACCGTTAAGTTACTGCACGAAAGTCGATGCGAAGCTTGCCGAACTGGTGCCATTAACGCACAAGTTGCGAAGGAATTTTTCGCAACGAACGCACCTGATCCACTCCGTTCACCCAAAACTCTTGTTTTGGGGCGTTTCGGACCGTTTCATTACTGCACGAAAGTCGATGCAAAAATGGCGGAATTGGTGCCATTAACCCACGAGTTCGCTAAACGAAGTTGCGTCGGAATTTTCCACAAGGAACGCACCCGATCCACTCCGTTCCACCAAAACTCATGTTTTGGGGCGTTTGAGACCGTTAAGTTACAGCACGAAAGTCGATGGCAAGCTTGCCGAACTGGTGGCATTAACCCACAAGTTCACTAAACGATGTTGCGTTGGAACTTTTTTGCAACGAACGCACCCAATCCACTCCGTTCGACCCAAAACTCATGTTTTGGGGCCTTTCGGACCGTTTCTTTACTGCACGAAATTCGATGCAAAACTGGCCGAATTGGTGCCATTAACCCACGAGTTCGCTAAACGAAGTTCCGTCGGAATTTTTCACAAAGAACGCACCCGATCCACTCCGTTCGACCCAAAACTCATGTTTTGGGGCGTTTGAGACTGTTAAGTTACTGCACCAAAGTCGATGGCAAGCTTGCCGAACTGGTGCCATTAACGCACTTGTTCACTAAACGAAGTTGCGTCGGAATTTTTCACAAAGAACGCACCGATCCACTCCGTTTGACCCAAAACTCATGTTTTGGGGCGTTTGAGACCGTTTCGTTACTGCACGAAAGTCGAT
Source organism: Panicum miliaceum (assembly GCA_032594955.1). Lineage (NCBI taxonomy): Eukaryota > Viridiplantae > Streptophyta > Magnoliopsida > Poales > Poaceae > Panicum > Panicum miliaceum. The sequence goes on along the minus strand of CM064072.1, from coordinate 17,538,218 downwards.
GCAAAACTGGCCGAACTGGTGCCATTAACGCACTTGTTCACTAAACGAAGTTGCGTCGGAATTGTTTCGCAACGAACGCACCCGATCCACTCCATTCGACCCAAACTCATGTTTTGGGGCCTTTCAGACCATTTCGTTACTGTACGAAAGTCGATGCAAAACTGGCCGAATTGGTGCCATTAACGCACAAGTTCGCTAAACGAAGTTGCGTCGGAATTTTTCGCAACGAACGCACCCGATCCACTCCGTTCGACCCAAAACTCATATTGTGGTGCCTTTTGGACCATTTCGTTACTGAACGAAAGTCGATGCAAAATTTGCCGAACTGGTGGCATTAACCCACAAGTTCGCTAAACGAAGTTAGTTCGGAATTTTTCACAAAGAACGCACCCGATCCACTCCGTTCGACCCAAAACTCATGTTTTGGGGCGTTTGAGACCGTTAAGTTACTGCACGAAAGTCGATGGCAAGCTTGCCGAACTGGTGGCATTAACGCACAAAAGTTCACTAAACGATGTTGCGTTGGAACTTTTTTGCAACGAACGCACCCAATCCACTCCGTTCGACCCAAAACTCATGTTTTGGGGCCTTTCGGACCGTTTCTTTACTGCACGAAATTCGATGCAAAACTGGCCGAATTGGTGCCATTAACCCACGAGTTCGCTAAACGAAGTTGCGTCGGAATTTTTCACAAAGAACGCACCCGATCCACTCCGTTCGACCCAAAACTCATGTTTTGGGGCGTTTGAGACTGTTAAGTTACTGCACCAAAGTCGATGGCAAGCTTGCCGAACTGGTGCCATTAACGCACTTGTTCACTAAACGAAGTTGCGTCGGAATTTTTCACAAAGAACGCACCGATCCACTCCGTTTGACCCAAAACTCATGTTTTGGGGCGTTTGAGACCGTTTCGTTACTGCACGAAAGTCGATGCAAAACTGGCCGAACTGGTGCCATTAACGCACTTGTTCACTAAACGAAGTTGCGTCGGAATTGTTTCGCAACGAACGCACCCGATCCACTCCATTCGACCCAAACTCATGTTTTGGGGCCTTTCAGACCATTTCGTTACTGTACGAAAGTCGATGCAAAACTGGCCGAATTGGTGCCATTAACGCACAAGTTCGCTAAACGAAGTTGCGTCGGAATTTTTCGCAACGAACGCACCCGATCCACTCCGTTCGACCCAAAACTCATATTGTGGTGCCTTTTGGACCATTTCGTTACTGAACGAAAGTCGATGCAAAATTTGCCGAACTGGTGGCATTAACCCACAAGTTCGCTAAACGAAGTTAGTTCGGAATTTTTCACAAAGAACGCACCCGATCCACTCCGTTCGACCCAAAACTCATGTTTTGGGGCGTTTCAGACCGTTAAGTTACTGCACGAAAGTCGATGCGAAGCTTGCCGAACTGGTGCCATTAACGCACAAGTTCGCTAAATGAAGTTGCGATGGAATTTTTCGCAACGAACGCACCTGATCCACTCCGTTCGACCCAAAACTCTTGTTTTGGGGTGTTTCGGACCGTTAAGTTACTGCACGAAAGTCGATGCGAAGCTTGCCGAACTGGTGCCATTAACGCACAAGTTGCGAAGGAATTTTTCGCAACGAACGCACCTGATCCACTCCGTTCACCCAAAACTCTTGTTTTGGGGCGTTTCGGTCCGTTTCATTACTGCACGAAAGTCGATGCAAAAATGGCGGAATTGGTGCCATTAACCCACGAGTTCGCTAAACGAAGTTGCGTCGGAATTTTTCACAAGGAACGCACCCGATCCACTCCGTTCGACCAAAACTCATGTTTTGGGGCGTTTGAGACCGTTAAGTTACTGCACGAAAGTCGATGGCAAGCTTGCCGAACTGGTGGCATTAACGCACAAGTTCACTAAACGAAGTTGCGTCGGAATTTTTTCGCAACGAACGTACCCGATCCACTCCGTTCGACCCAAAACTCATGTTTTGGGGCCTTTCGGACCGTTTCGTTACTGCACGAAAGTCGATGCAAAACTGGCCGAATTGGTGCCATTAACCCACGAGTTCGCTAAACGAAGTTGCGTCGGAATTTTTCACAAAGAACGCACCGATCCACTCCGTTCGACCCAAAACTCATGTTTTGGGGCCTTTCAGACCGTTTCGTTACTGTACGAAAGTCGATGCAAAACTAACCGAATTGGTGCCATTAATGCACAAGTTCGCTAAACGAAGTTGCGTCGGAATTTTTCGCAACGAACGCACCCGATCCACTCCGTTCGACCCAAAACTCATATTGTGGTGCCTTTCGGACCGTTTCGTTACTGAACGAAAGTCGATGCAAAATTTGCCGAACTGGTGGCATTAACCCACAAGTTCGCTAAACGAAGTTAGTTCGGAATTTTTCACAACGAACGCACCCGATCCACTCCGTTGGACCCAAAACTCATGTTTGGGGCGTTTCAGACCGTTAAGTTACTGCACGAAAGTCGATGCGAAGCTTGCCGAACTGGTGCCATTAACGCACAAGTTCGCTAAACGAAGTTAGTTTGGAATTTTTCGCAACGAACGCACCTGATCCACTCCGTTCGACCCAAAAATCGTGTTTTGGGGCGTTTCGGACCATTTCATTACTGCACGAAAGTCGATGCAAAACTGGCCAAATTGGTGCCATTAACCCACGAGTTCGCTAAACGAAGTTGCGTCGGAATTTTTCACAAGGAATGCACCCGATCCACTCCGTTCGACCAAAACTTATGTTTTGGGGCGTTTCAGACCGTTAAGTTACTGCACGAAACTCGATGGCAAGCTTGCCGAACTGGTGGCATTAACGCACAAGTTCACTAAACGAAGTTGCGTCGGAATTTTTTCGCAACGAACGCACCCTATCCAATCCGTTTGACCCAAAACTTATGTTTTGGGGCCTTTCGGACCGTTTCGTTACTGCACGAAAGTTGATGCAAACCTGGCCGAATTGGTGCCATTAACCCACGAGTTCGCTAAACGAAGTTGCGTCGGAATTTTTCACAAAGAACGCACCTGATCCACTCCGTTCGACCCAAAACTCATGTTTTGGGGCGTTTGAGACCGTTAAGTTACTGCACGAAAGTCGATGGCAAGCTTGCCGAACTGGTGCCATTTACCCACTTGTTCACGAAACGAAGTTGCGTCGGAATTTTTTCGCAACGAACGCACCCGATCCACTCCATTCGACCCAAAACTCATGTTTTGGGGCCTTTTGGACCGTTTCGTTACTGCACGAAAGTCGATGCAAAACTGACCGAATTGGTGCCATTGACGCACAAGTTCGATAAACGAAGTTGCGTCCGATTTTTTCGCAACGAACGCACCCGTTCCACTCCGTTCGACCCAAAACTCATATTGTGGTGCCTTTCGGACCGTTTCGTTACTGAACGAAAGTCGATGCAAAATTTGCCGAACTAGTGCCATTAACGCACAAGTTCGCTAAACAAAGTTGCGTCGGAATTTTTCGCAACGAACGCACCCGATCCACTCTATTGGACCCAAACTCATCTTTTGGGCGTTTCGGACCGTTTCGTTACTGCACGAAAATCGATGCAAAACTGGCCGCACTGGTGGCATTAACCCACAAGTTCGCTAAACGAAGTTAGTTCCGAATTTTTCACAAAGAACGCACCCGATCCACTCCGTTCGACCCAAAACTCATGTTTTGGGGCGTTTGAGACCGTTAAGTTACTGGACGAAAGTCGATGCGAAGCTTGCCGAACTGGTGCCATTAACGCACAAGTTCGCTAAATGAAGTTGCGACGGAAATTTTCGCAACGAACGCACCTGATCCACTCCGTTCGACCCAAAACTCTTGTTTTGGGGCGTTTCAGACCATTTCGTTACTGCACGAAAGTAGATGCACAAATGGCGGAATTGGTGCCATTAACCCACGAGTTCGCTAAACGAAGTTGCGTCGGAATTTTTCACAAGGAACGCACCCGATCCACTCCGTTCGACCAAAACTCATGTTTTGGGGCGTTTCAGACCGTTAAGTTACTGCACGAAAGTCGATGGCAAGCTTGCCGAACTGGTGGCATTAACGCACAAGTTCACTAAACGAAGTTGCGTCGGAACTTTTTCGCAACGAACGCACCCAATCCACTCCGTTCGACCCAAAACTCATGTTTTGGGGCCTTTCGGACCGTTTCGTTACTGCACGAAAGTCGATGCAAAACTGACCGAATTGGTGCTATTGACGCACAAGTTCAATAAACGAAGTTGCGTCCGATTTTTTTTGCAACGAACGCACCCGATCCACTCCGTTCGACCCAAAACTCATGTTTTGGGGCGTTTGAGACCGTTAAGTTACTGCACGAAAGTCGATGGCAAGCTTGCCGAACTGGTGCCATTAACGCACTTGTTCACTAAACGAAGTTGCGTCGGAATTTTTTCGCAAGGAACGCACCCGATCCACTCCATTCGACCCAAAACTCATGTTTTGGGGCCTTTCAGACCGTTTCGTTACTGCACGAAAGTCGATGCAAAACTGACCGAATTGGTGCCATTGACGCAAAAGTTCGATAAACGAAGTTGCGTCCGATTTTTTCGCAACGAATGCACCCGATCCACTCCGTTCGACCCAAAACTCACATTGTGGTGCCTTTCGGACCGTTTCGTTACTGAACGAAAGTCGATGCAAAATTTGCCGAACTAGTGCCATTAACGCACAAGTTCGGTGAGCAAAGTTGCGTCGAAATTTTTCGCAACGAACGCACCCGATCCACTCTATTGGACCCAAAACTCATCTTTTGGGCGTTTCGGACCGTTTCGTTACTGCACCAAAGTCGATGCAAAACTGGCCGCACTGGTGGCATTAACCGACAGTTCGGTAAACGAAGTTGCGTCGGAATTTTTCACAAAGAACGCACCCGATCCACTCCGTTCGACCCAAAACTCATGTTTTGGGGCGTTTGAGACCGTTAAGTTACTGCACGAAAGTCGATGCGAAGCTTGCCGAACTGGTGCCATTAACGCACAAGTTCGCTAAATGAAGTACGTCGGAATTTTTTCGCAACGAACGCACCCGGTCCACTCCGTTCCACCCAAAACTCATGTTTTGGGGCCTTTCGGACCGTTTCGTTAATGCACGAAAGTCGATGCAAAACTGACCGAATTGGTGCCATTGACGCACAAGTTCGCTAAACGAAGTTGCGTCCGATTTTTTCGCAACGAACGCACCCGATCCACTCCGTTCGACCCAAAACTCATATTGTGGTGCCTTTCGGACCGTTTTGTTACTGAACGAAAGTCGATGCAAAATTGGCCGAACTAGTGCCATCAACGCACAAGTTCGCTAAACAAAGTTGCGTCGGAATTTTTCGCAACGAACGCACCTGATTCACTCTATTGGACCCAAAACTCATGTTTTGGGTGTTTCGGACCGTTTCATTACTGCAGGAAAGTCGATGCAAAACTTGCCGAATTGGTGCCATTAACCAACAAGTTCGGTAAACGAAGTTGCGTTGGAATTTTTCACAAAGAACGCACCCGATCCACTCCGTTCGACCCAAAACTCATATTTTGGGGCGTTTTAGACCGTTAAGTTACTGCACGAAAGTCGATGGAAAGGCTGCCGAACTGGTGCCATTAACGCACAAGTTCGCTCAGCGAAGTTGCATCCGAATTTTTCGCAACGAACGCACCTGATCCACTCCGTTCGACCCAAAACTCATATTGTGGTGCGTTTTGGACCGTTTCGTTACTGCATGAAAGTCGATGCAAAAGTGGACGAACTGGTGCCATTAACGCACAACTTCGCTAAACGAAGTTGCGTCGGAATTTTTCGCAACGAACGCACCCGATCCGCTCCGTTCGACCCAAAACTAATCTTTTGGTGCCTTTCGGACCATTTCCTTACTGAACGAAAGTCGATGCAAAGCTTGCCGAACTGGTGCCATTAACGCACAAGTTCTCTAAACAAAGTTGCGTCGGAATTTTTCCCAATGAACGCACACGATCCACTCCGTTCGACCCAAAACTCATGTTTTGGTACGTTTCGGACCGTTTCGTTACTGCACGAAAGTCGATGCAAAACTGGCCGATCCGGTGCCATTAACGCACAAGTTCGCTAAACGAAGTTAGTTCAGAATTTTTTGCAACGAACTAATGGCGACCCGCTAGGGTTTGATTCCCGATCTTTCGATGAGAGGCGTGGATAAGTCGATTGGTCGATGGAGGCGACGTTCACGGCCCGACTACAGCCTTCCAAGCTGCGCCTTAGCAATCGATACACCCCCTCCAATGGCTGTCGCGATCTTGTGGAGCACGGCACCCGGCCACTAGGGCACTCGTCCTGCAAGCAATCCAAGAACTAGCAAGAACAAGTATGACAAGTACTGAATTTACTAGATGTAAATGAAGGTTTCACACGCAATCTCAATAATGGTGGGGTTCCGAAGACAAGAAGACGGGCGGCTGATCCAGCACACGCGCTTGCAAGCAAGTAGCGAAGGCTAAACTTGATCTAAACAAAACCCAAGCATCCTTGGTGGTGGCTAAGGGGTATAAGTACGTGGGAGGACGACCACAGGGGTGCTGGGGTCGTACTCCAACCCTAGGACGCGTCCGTAATGGACTCAACTTGATACACGGCCCATTGGGCCAAAACAGGGTGACGCAGCACCATGTGCAAAAAAGGACTCTGTATTAATTTTACGATTGCGGCCGACTCGTAACGGATATAGATATGAGGCCGGATCCGTTTGAAAGAAGACTTCATAAGCTTTCCACGAAGTACTTGAACGCCCCAATCCGAGTTCATATGCGACCGTGGTGTCCGTCACAAGTTGGTACTGTTCTGCAGTCCGAATCCAGCCTGCGCGAATCCATTTCCCTTTCGGTCGCCTCCTTGGTTCCTAAGCAAAACAAGAGTACATGGGTCTCCATGGTCTAAACATGATTTACATGAGCTTAGATTTGAACTCACCTGATGATTAAGTTGATGCGCACGAGTACGAGTAATAGGACCAGCAATAGGTACTTGTGTCGGAGTGGATGTATCGTTGGTGTTGATGTCCTCATCATCCTCCCCTTCTTGCATTTGAGTCATCCTCGACTCAAGCTCATCTTCCTCTCCCAAATATGGCTTCAAATCTGCAATGTTAAATGTGGGACTAACCCCAAAATCCGCAGGCAGATCGAGCTTATATGCATTATCATTGACTTTCTCTAACACTTTAAATGGTCCATCAGCCCGAGGTAGCAATTTAGATTTTCTCAATTCAGGAAACCTTTCCTTTCTCAAATGCAGCCAAACTAAATCTCCAGGTTCAAACTTTAGTTCCTTCCTACCTTTATCACCAGCAATCTTGTATTTAGCATTCATGCGCTCTATGTTTTCTTTAGTTGTTTCATGCAGTTTTAACATCAATTCGGCACGCTTAGTAGCATCAAAATTCATTTTTTTAGAAAATGGCAAAGGCATTAAATCAATAGGAGCACGAGGCAAGAAACCATATACAATCTGAAATAGGCACATCTTTGTAGTAGAATGCAGCGATCGATTATAAGTGAATTCAATATGAGGTAAACAATCTTCCCACATATTAATGTTCTTCTTTAAAACAGCCCTTAACATAGTAGACAAAGTCCTATTAACCACTTCAGTTTGACCATCAGTTTGCGGATGACATGTAGTAGAAAACAACAATTTAGTTCCCAATTTAGCCCATAAAGTCTTCCAAAAATAACTAAGAAATTTAGCATCACGATCAGAAACAATTGTGTTGGGCACACCATGCAAACGAACAATTTCCCGAAAGAACAAATCAGCAATGTGAGAAGCATCATCATTATTATGTACCTCACGTCGTCGATGTCCACCCATACCTCTCCGATTAGTTCGCAGTTGTCGGCGACTAGAAGCATCTTGGTCATCTAGTTCAGTATCAGCGACATAATCATCCCAATTATCCTCGACACGCTCATCCTTCTTATTTTCTCCCTCATGCCCATTTGCAGTTCTAGCATGCATCTCATCAAAACGCCTCAAAAGAGCAGCAAGGCTTTGGTCAATATGAGCGACCGACGTCTCCAGCCTTGTAAGCTTGGTGTAGGTGGCAAGCTGCGTGGCCTCCAACTGCCCAATCTTATCATTTGACACCAGCATATCTTCAGCAAGCCCATCTACATGCCTCCTCATCTTATTTTCAAAATGTTGTATGATTCCCTTTGTACGAGGAGAGTGACCTAAACTCCCATCACCCTCTGATCCTGTCATGGTTAGATGAACAAAGGAAACACGAAAATAGGTGAAGAAATAAGATCCTACAACTAATGGGATGTAGCTACTGCAAGGCGCTCACACTCAACCTGTTACACAAGCTCTTACCAATTCTTACCTTGCTCAACAGGAGGGGGCGACAACCAACAAGTCTGCAACCGTGGGATGAAGTGTATCGGTGCCGCAACAACAGGACCTGTCAAGCTGTGGTCGAATATGTGGAGCTATAGGTGGGCTGAAACAAGGATGAACTAGCACCACATTAGTTACAAAAGCAAGCTGAAAAATCGTTCAACGGCGGTACTATGCTGGTCCTAGCCTAGACCGTGCTAGAGACGTGAGCCTGGATACAAATGAAGTCACGAGACACCACCGAAGAACAAAAAAGATGCACAAAGAACAGCCCCTTTTTCTTCCCTTCTTTTTCTTCGTCTTCTTTTTTTTTCTTTTTTTTTTCTTTTTTTTCCTTCTTTTTTTTTCTTTTTTTTCAGGGGATCCTCAAAACTGATTATATAACCTAAAAGACTTCAAGAGAGCTACACAGCACACAAACTTTCTCTCTCTCTCTCTCTCTCTCTCTCTGGAGTAAGCCGAGACTATATGTATTCGTGCAAAGTTGTGGTCTGAGTAAGCCGAGACTACTTCTGCCTTTCTGGAGTGCTACAAAATATACAGTACATGTGCGAATAGCAATGGAATTTTATAACACGGCGCAATAACCAATTCAAACTAGGAAACCGATCCCTACTCGAATCACAGCACTGCGTGCGATTCGGTCACAAACCAACACAGAATCTAACTCGGACTTGAACACGAATATGGACTCGGATTCCGCCAACACGGAGTATGTATGGTAGCGCATGGTTGTGACTAGAACGTGATGTGAACCCGCTAGGGTTTGTTCCCGATCTTTCGATGAGAGGCGGGGGATAACTCGATTTGAGATGGAGGCGACGTTCACGGCCCGACTACAGCCTTCCAAGGACGCTGCGCCTTAGCAACCGATACACCACCTCCAATGGCTGCCGCGATCTTGTGGAGCGCGACACCCGGCCACTAGGGCACCTGTCCTGCAAGCAATCGAAGAACCAGCAAGAACAAGTAGAACAAGCAACTCAATTGCAAATATGGAGATAATAACCAATCTGGAATCAACAAGGTAGGGTTCCGAATCGAGTAGAACGGATGGTCTAGTCGACACACGCGTCTACAAGGAAGTAGCAATGGCTAAACTTTCAACAAAACAAAAACCCCCAATCTGTTCATGGCGGCTCTAACCCTTATTAATACCTAGGAGGACGACCAAGAGGGTGTTTGAGTTGCACTCCAACCCTAGGACGCGTCCCTAATGGACCCGACTTGATACAAAGCCCATCGAGCCAAATTAAGATGTCGCAGCACCTTTAGACAGAAAACCAGTCGGTAGTATTTTGGTCATTGCGGACGAATCAGGAGAGATATGGACTTGAGTCCGGATCCATATGAAACTAGACTTCATAAGCTTTCCACGAAGTACTTGAACGTCCCTCTACGAGTCCGTATGCGACCGTGGTGTCCGTCACAAGTTGGTGCTGTTCTGCAGTCCGAATCCAGCCTCCAAAACGTGTTGGACATGGACTCTTTCTTTCCTTGCACCAAAAGTGACGTGGTGGCCTGATGGAGAACATTGGGAAGACTTAGGCTTGGTCCCCAATCAACTTCTTTGGTCCTCCATACCTTCCATGTGTGTTTATTACATGTGGGTGTATCCATTCTGGTGATGTCCACATCATTCTCCCCTTCTTGGCTGCAAGTCGTCCTCGACTTGCTCCAACGGCATTCAAAGGTGCTTGCTTTGTTGTTGGAACATGGAGCGACGACTATGCTGCATGGGCACAACAAACAATGCTCCCGTTGTTCAGGCTGATCCTGTTGCATAAGAGAAAAACTAGAAAAACTTTGCAAGATATTATTAGTGTTAATGCAGCCCCCTATTTGCTCATGGTATTGTAGCCCAAAAGGATATTTCAGATTAGAACAGATATACACTTTATGCACCAAATATTCTCCTTTGATGTCATTTTTTCCAATTGCATGAAGCGAACAATGATTTAAACTTGGCAAATTAGAATCTAATTGAACCTTCTCTTTTAGACAATTTAGATTACACAGAATATTAAATTCAATATAACCCAAAGTATTTAAAGAAGACAACAATTTCAGTTCATCTTGTACACAAGTAATAGGATGAGAAGGATTATCTACAGCACATTCGTATGGTTCCAAACCAAAAATATCACACTTATTCATTAATTCTGGTATATGAGTAAAAGAAGTATTAGCACACAAGTCCTCTTTATCATAAGAAACAACAAGTAATTCATCTTGTGAAAAAGTTGAATCAGCAGCAGGTTCCACTATTCGTTGCTCTTTGTTAGCATGTAGAGTGGACAAAATTTGGACACTATGAGTCACATCATTCTTGCAAGTATTCACAAATGAAAGAATTTCTTTTTCAGCATGGAGAGCAAGACAAAACAATTGACCGATATAGCAATAGGACTTGCCAATTAACAAGTTTCGAATTTCAGAATTGAGCCCTCTCATGAACCTATTCATAACATCTTCCATGCCTTCATCCAATCCACCAAACATGATACAAATTTTAAAATCATGGTAGTATTGTTTCACAGTCCTACTATCCTGTTTTAATTTCTCTAGTTTGGTAAGCAAATGATCAACATAATATGCAGGAATATAGACATCTCTAAAATGTATTTTGAATTCTTTCCAAGTTTGCGGAATAATGTTATGCCTAAAAATATATTTCCATTCTAGCAAAGCATTTTCTGTTAAAATATTAGAGGCAATATAAATCATTTATTTCTCCGACAGGTCATGCTCATCAAATTCATTATCTACTTTTAGCTCCCAATCAATGTAAGCTTTAGGATCAAACTCACCAGGATATAAAGGCAAGCATTGAATAATGTCCAGAATATTTTGTTGTTGTTTGCTCCACTCAAAAATCACTGTATCACCTGCCATGATCAGTAGAAAATAAGAACACAAAAATAATATGTATCCTCCTGTCAACTACTAGAATGTGTCGGTTGTAATTCTCTCAAACTCAACTTGTTTAATACGAGCTCTTACCAGTTCTTACCAAGCAAAACAGGATGAGTCGGCAACCAACAAGTCAAGCACCTTGAAAGAGGTGTATCGGTGCCTTAGCAACAAAAAACTGTCAAGCTATAGTCGAGTATGTGGAGCTGTAGGTGGGCTGATCAAGGGAAAATACTAGCACCACGTTAGTCAGAAAAGCAAGCTGAATAATTGTTCAACGGTGGTACTGTGCTGGTCCTAGCATAGACCGTACTAGAGGCGCGAGCCAGGACACAAATGAAGTCACAAAGCACCAACCGAAACAGCAGGAACACAAAAGATGGATCAGCCCCTTTCTTCTTTTTCGTTTCTTTTCTTTTCTGTTTTTTTCACTTTGTTTTCTTTTTTTTCTTCTTCTTTTTTTTGTAGAGGACTAAAATCCTTTGTTTGACAAACAACGCAACAGGATTACTGCATATAGCTGCTACCAACTCAGATTGACGAAACTTGTTTCACGCAGCCAGACGCACAAATCTCCAAGTCAATTCTGGAGCACTTAGATGGAGTTTGTGACCCAGGTCAGATCCATTGGAAAGATCACGAGTTACGCTTTCCAGATTGTACTAAAACTCGCAAATCGGAGACCGGACACAGAAACAATGGAAGTTTTCTTCCACTGATGAATTGAAACTCCGAGACAAAAAGAGGTGACAAGAACTCGAAACTCTAAAAGACTAAACTAAGACCAGCAACACGACGCAACCGATGCAACCGAAAACTCAACAAGCCCTACCTAAGTAGTACCAGCAAAGGCTCAAAGGGTTTATAGGATTGCCGGCAAACTAATCTACCTTTTTTTTTGGTTTTTCAGGACTATAGGAAAAAAAAATAGCAAAGATAAGTCTCTCACCGATAAACCTTGCTCTGTTACCAACAGATGTGAACCCGCTAGGGTTTGTTCCCGATCTTTCGATGAGAGGCGGGGGATAACTCGATTTGAGATGGAGGCGACGTTCACGGCCCGACTACAGCCTTCCAAGGACGCTGCGCCTTAGCAACCGATACACCACCTCCAATGGCTGCCGCGATCTTGTGGAGCGCGACACCCGGCCACTAGGGCACCTGTCCTGCAAGCAATCGAAGAACCAGCAAGAAGAAGTAGAACAAGCAACTCAATTGCAAATATGGAGATAATAACCAATCTGGAATCAACAAGGTACGGTTCCGAATCGAGTAGAATGGATGGTCTAATCGACACACGCGTCTACAAGGAAGTAGCAATGGCTAAACTTTCAACAAAACAAAAACCCCCAATCTGTTCATGGCGGCTCTAACCCTTATTAATACCTAGGAGGACGACCAAGAGGGTGTTTGAGTCGCACTCCAACCCTAGGACGCGTCCCTAATGGACCCGACTTGATACAAAGCCCATCGGACCAAATTAAGATGTCGCAGCACCTTTAGACAGAAAACCAGTCGGTAGTATTTTGGTCATTGCGGACGAATCAGGAGAGATATGGACTTGAGTCCAGATCCATATGAAACTAGACTTCATAAGCTTTCCACGAAGTACTTGAACGTCCCTCTACGAGTCCGTATGCGACCGTGGTGTCCGTCACAAGTTGGTGCTGTTCTGGAGTCCGAATCCAGCCTCCAAAACGTGTTGGACATGGACTCTTTCTTTCCTTGCACCAAAAGTGACGTGGTGGCCTGATAGAGAACATTGGGAAGCCCATTGTGGTGCCTTTCGGACCGTTTCGTTACTGAACGAAAGTCGATGCAAAATTTGCCGAACTAGTGCCATTAACGCACAAGTTCGCTAAACAAAGTTGCGTCGGAATTTTTCGCAACGAACGCACCCGATCCACTCTATTGGACCCAAAACTCATCTTTTGGGCGTTTCGGACCGTTTCGTTACTGCACGAAAATTGATGCAAAACTGGCCGCACTGGTGGCATTAACCCACAAGTTCGCTAAACGAAGTTAGTTCGGAATTTTTCACAAAGAATGCACCCGATCCACTCCGTTCGACCCAAAACTCATGTTTTGGGGCGTTTCAGACCGTTAAGTTACTGGACGAAAGTCGATGCGAAGCTTGCCGAACTGGTGCCATTAACGCACAAGTTCGCTAAGTGAAGTTGCGACGGAAATTTTCACAACGAACACACCTGATCCACTCCGTTCGACCCAAAACTCTTGTTTTGGGGCGTTTCGGACCGTTTCATTACTGCACGAAAGTCGATGCAAAAATGGCGGAATTGGTGCCATTAACCCACGAGTTCGCTAAACGAAGTTGCGTCGGAATTTTTCACAAGGAACGCACCCGATCCACTCCGTTCGACCAAAAGTCATGTTTTGGGGCGTTTGAGACCGTTGAGTTACTGCACGAAAGTCGATGGCAAGCTTGCCGAACTGGTGGCATTAACGCACAAGTTCACTAAACGAAGTTGCGTCGGAACTTTTTCGCAACAAACGCACCCATTCCACTCCGTTCGACCCAAAACTCATGTTTTGGGGCCTTTCGGACTGTTTCGTTACTGCACGAAAGTCGATGCAAAACTGGCCGAATTGGTGCCATTAACCCACGAGTTCGCTAAACGAAGTTGCGTCGGAATTTTTCACAAAGAATGCACCCGATCCACTCCGTTCGACCCAAAACTCATGTTTTGGGGCGTTTGAGACCGTTAAGTTACTGCACGAAAGTCGATGGCAAGCTTGCCGAACTGGTGGCATTAACGCACTTGTTCACTAAATGAAGTTGCGTCGAAAATTTTTCGCAACGAACGTACCCGATCCACTCCATTCGACCCAAAACTCATGTTTTGGGGCCTTTCGGACCGTTTCGTTACTGTACGAAAGTCGATGCAAAACTGGCCGAATTGGTGCCATTGACGCACAAGTTCGATAAACGAAGTTGCGTCCAATTTTTTCGCAACGAACGCACCCGATCCACTCCGTTCGACCCAAAACTCATATTGTGGTGCCTTTCGGACCGTTTTGTTACTGAACGAAAGTCGATGCAAAATTTGCCGAACTAGTGCTATTAACGCACAAGTTCGCTAAACAAAGTTGCATCGGAATTTTTCGCAACTAACGCACCCGATCCACTCTATTGGACCCAAAACTCATCTTTTGGGTGTTTCGGACCGTTTCGTTACTGCACGAAAGTCGATGCAAAACTGGCCGCACTGGTGGCATTAACCCACAAGTTCGCTAGACGAAGTTAGTTCGGAATTTTTCACAAAGAACGCACCCGATCCACTCCGTTCGACCCAAAACTCATGTTTTGGGTCGTTTCAGACCGTTAAGTTACTGCATGAAAGTCGATGCAAAGCTTGCCGAACTGGTGCCATTAACGCACAAGTTCGCTAAATGAAGTTGCGTCCGAACTTTTTCGCAACGAACGCACCCAATCCACTCCGTTCGACCCAAAACTCATGTTTTGGGGCCTTTCGGACCGTTTCGTTACTGCACGAAAGTCGATGCAAAACTGACCGAATTGGTGCCATTGACGCACAAGTTCGATAAACGAAGTTGCGTCCGATTTTTTTCGCAACGAACGCACCCGATCCACTCCGTTCGACCCAAAACTCATGTTTTGGGGCGTTTGAGACCGTTAAGTTACTGCACGAAAGTCGATGGCAAGCTTGCCGAACTGGTGCCATTAACGCACTTGTTCCCTAAACGAAGTTGCGTCGGAATTTTTTCGCAACGAACGCACCCGATCCACTCCATTCGACCAAAACTCGTGTTTTGGGGCGTTTGAGACTGTTAAGTTACTGCACGAAAGTCGATGGCAAGCTTGCCGAACTGGTGGCATTAACGCACAAGTTCACTAAACGAAGTTGCGTCGGAATTTTTTCGCAACGAACGCACCCAATCCACTCCGTTCGACCCAAAACTCATGTTTTGGGGCCTTTCGGACCGTTTCGTTACTGAACGAAAGTCGATGCAAAATTTGCCGAACTAGTGCCATTAACGCACAAGTTCGCTAAACAAAGTTGCGTCGGAATTTTTCGCAACGAACACACCCGATCCACTCTCTTGGACCCAAAACTCATCTTTTGGGCGTTTCGGACCGTTTCGTTACTGCACGAAAATTGATGCAAAACTGGCCGCACTGGTGGCATTAACCCACAAGTTCGCTAAACGAAGTTAGTTCGGAATTTTTCACAAAGAATGCACCCGATCCACTCCGTTCGACCCAAAACTCATGTTTTGGGGCGTTTCAGACCGTTAAGTTACTGGACGAAAGTCGATGCGAAGCTTGCCGAACTGGTGCCATTAACGCATAAGTTCGCTAAATGAAGTTGCGACGGAAATTTTCACAACAAACGCACCTGATCCACTCCGTTCGACCCAAAACTCTTGTTTTGGGGCGTTTCGGACCGTTTCATTACTGCACGAAAGTCGATGAAAAAATGGCGGAATTGGTGCCATTAACCCACGAGTTCGCTAAACGAAGTTGCGTCGGAATTTTTCACAAGGAACGCACCCGATCCACTCCGTTCGACCAAAACTCATGTTTTGGGGCGTTTGAGACCGTTAAGTTACTGCACGAAAGTCGATGGCAAGCTTGCCGAACTGGTGGCATTAACGCACAAGTTCACTAAACGAAGTTGCGTCGGAACTTTTTCGCAACGAACGCACCCAATCCACTCCGTTCGACCCAAAACTCATGTTTTGGGGCCTTTCGGACCGTTTCGTTACTGCACGAAAGTCGATGCAAAACTGGCCGAATTGGTGCCATTAACCCACGAGTTCGCTAAACGAAGTTTCGTCGGAATTTTTCACAAAGAACGCACCCGATCCACTCTGTTCGACCCAAAACTCATGTTTTGGGGCGTTTGAGACCGTTAAGTTACTGCACGAAAGTCGATGGCAAGCTTGCCGAACTGGTGCCATTAACGCACTTGTTCACTAAACGAAGTTGCGTCGGAATTTTTTTGCAACGAACGCACCCGATCCACTCCATTCGACCAAAACTCGTGTTTTGGGGCGTTTGAGACTGTTAAGTTACTGCACGAAAGTCGATGGCAAGCTTGCCGAACTGGTGGCATTAACGCACAAGTTCACTAAACGAAGTTGCATCGGAACTTTTTCGCAACGAACGCACCCAATCCACTCCGTTCGACCCAAAACTCATGTTTTGGGGCCTTTCGGACCGTTTCGTTACTGCACGAAAGTCGATGCAAAACTGACCGAATTGGTGCCATTGACGCACAAGTTCGATAAACGAAGTTGCGTCCGATTTTTTTCGCAACGAACGCACCCGATCCACTCCGTTCGACCCAAAACTCATGTTTTGGGGCGTTTGAGACCGTTAAGTTACTGCACGAAAGTCGATGGCAAGCTTGCCGAACTGGTGCCATTAACGCACTTGTTCACTAAACGAAGTTGCGTCGGAATTTTTTCGCAACGAACGCACCCGATCCACTCCGTTCGACCAAAACTCATGTTTTGGGGCGTTTGAGACCGTTAAGTTACTGCACGAAAGTCGATGGCAAGCTTGCCGAACTGGTGGCATTAACGCACAAGTTCACTAAACGAAGTTGCGTCGGAATTTTTTCGCAACGAACGCACCCAATCCACTCCGTTCGACCCAAAACTCGTGTTTTGGGGCCTTTCGGACCGTTTCGTTACTGAACGAAAGTCGATGCAAAATTTGCCGAACTAGTGCCATTAACGCACAAGTTCGCTAAACAAAGTTGCGTCGGAATTTTTCGCAACGAACACACCCGATCCACTCTCTTGGACCCAAAACTCATCTTTTGGGCGTTTCGGACCGTTTCGTTACTGCACGAAAATTGATGCAAAACTGGCCGCACTGGTGGCATTAACCCACAAGTTCGCTAAACGAAGTTAGTTCGGAATTTTTCACAAAGAATGCACCCGATCCACTCCGTTCGACCCAAAACTCATGTTTTGGGGCGTTTCAGACCGTTAAGTTACTGGACGAAAGTCGATGCGAAGCTTGCCGAACTGGTGCCATTAACGCATAAGTTCGCTAAATGAAGTTGCGACGGAAATTTTCACAACAAACGCACCTGATCCACTCCGTTCGACCCAAAACTCTTGTTTTGGGGCGTTTCGGACCGTTTCATTACTGCACGAAAGTCGATGAAAAAATGGCGGAATTGGTGCCATTAACCCACGAGTTCGCTAAACGAAGTTGCGTCGGAATTTTTCACAAGGAACGCACCCGATCCACTCCGTTCGACCAAAACTCATGTTTTGGGGCGTTTGAGACCGTTAAGTTATTGCACGAAAGTCGATGGCAAGCTTGCCGAACTGGTGGCATTAACGCACAAGTTCACTAAACGAAGTTGCGTCGGAACTTTTTCGCAACGAACGCACCCAATCCACTCCGTTCGACCCAAAACTCATGTTTTGGGGCCTTTCGGACCGTTTCGTTACTGCACGAAAGTCGATGCAAAACTGGCCGAATTGGTGCCATTAACCCACGAGTTCGCTAAACGAAGTTTCGTCGGAATTTTTCACAAAGAACGCACCCGATCCACTCTGTTCGACCCAAAACTCATGTTTTGGGGCGTTTGAGACCGTTAAGTTACTGCACGAAAGTCGATGGCAAGCTTGCCGAACTGGTGCCATTAACGCACTTGTTCACTAAACGAAGTTGCGTCGGAATTTTTTCGCAACGAACGCACCCGATCCACTCCATTCGACCCAAAACTCATGTTTTGGGGCCTTTCGGACCGTTTCGTTACTGTACAAAAGTCGATGCAAAACTGGCCGAATTGGTGCCATTGACGCACAAGTTCGATAAACGAAGTTGCGTCCGATTTTTTCCGCAACGAACGCACCCGATCCACTCCGTTCGACGCAAAACTCATGTTTCGGGGCGTTTGAGACCGTTAAGTTACTGCACGAAAGTCGATGGCAAGCTTGCCGAACTGGTGCCATTAACGCACTTGTTCACTAAACGAAGTTGCGTCGGAATTTTTTCGCAACGAACGCACCCAATCCACTCCGTTCGACCCAAAACTCATGTTTTGGGGCCTTTCGGACCGTTTCGTTACTGAACGAAAGTCGATGCAAAATTTGCCGAACTAGTGCCATTAACGCACAAGTTCGCTAAACAAAGTTGCGTCGGAATTTTTCGCAACGAACACACCCGATCCACTCTAATGGACCCAAAACTCATCTTTTGGGCGTTTCGGACCGTTTCGTTACTGCACGAAAATTGATGCAAAACTGGCCGCACTGGTGGCATTAACCCACAAGTTCGCTAAACGAAGTTAGTTCGGAATTTTTCACAAAGAATGCACCCGATCCACTCCGTTCGACCCAAAACTCATGTTTTGGGGCCTTTCGGACCGTTTCGTTACTGCACGAAAGTCGATGCAAAACTGGCCGAATTGGTGCCATTAACCCACGAGTTCGCTAAACGAAGTTGCGTCGGAATTTTTCACAAAGAACGCACCCGATCCACTCCGGTCGACCCAAAACTCATGTTTTGGGGCGTTTCAGACCGTTAAGTTACTGGACGAAAGTCGATGCGAAGCTTGCCGAACTGGTGCCATTGACGCACAAGTTCGCTAAATGAAGTTGCGACGGAAATTTTCACAACGAACGCACCTCATCCACTCCGTTCGACCCAAAACTCTTGTTTTGGGGCGTTTCGGACCGTTTCATTACTGCACGAAAGTCGATGCAAAAATGGCGGAATTGGTGCCATTAACCCACGAGTTCGCTAAACGAAGTTGCGTCGGAATTTTTCACAAGGAACGCACCCGATCCACTCCGTTCGACCAAAACTCATGTTTTGGGGCGTTTGAGACCGTTAAGTTACTGCACGAAAGTCGATGGCAAGCTTGCCGAACTGGTGGCATTAACGCACAAGTTCACTAAACGAAGTTGCGTCGGAACTTTTTCGCAACGAACGCACCCAATCCACTCCGTTCGACCCAAAACTCATGTTTTGGGGCCTTTCGGACCGTTTCGTTACTGCACGAAAGTCGATGCAAAACTGGCCGAATTGGTGCCATTAACCCACGAGTTCGCTAAACGAAGTTGCGTCCGAATTTTTCACAAAGAACGCACCCGATCCACTCCGTTCGACCCAAAACTCATGTTTTGGGGCGTTTGAGACCGTTAAGTTACTGCACGAAAGTCGATGGCAAGCTTGCCGAACTGGTGCCATTAACGCACTTGTTCACTAAACGAAGTTGCGTCAGAATTTTTTCGCAACGAACGCACCCGATCCACTCCATTCGACCCAAAACTCATGTTTTGGGGCCTTTCGGACCGTTTCGTTACTGTACAAAAGTCGATGCAAAACTGGCCGAATTGGTGCCATTGACGCACAAGTTCGATAAACGAAGTTGCGTCCGATTTCTTCGCAACGAACGCACCCGATCCACTCCGTTCGCCCAAAACTCATATTGTGGTGCCTTTCGGACCGTTTCGTTACTGAACGAAAGTCGATGCAAAATTTGCCGAACTAGTGCCATTAACGCACAAGTTCGCTAAACAAAGTTGCGTCGGAATTTTTCGCAACGAACGCACCCGATCCATTCTATTGGAACCAAAACTCATGTTTTGGGCGTTTCGGACCGTTTCGTTACTGCACGAAAGTCGATGCAAAACTGGCCGCACTGGTGGCATTAACCCACAAGTTCGCTAAACGAAGTTAGTTCGGAAATTTTCACAAAGAACGCACCCGATCCACTCCGTTCGACCCAAAACTCATGTTTTGGGGCGTTTCAGACCGTTAAGTTACTGCACGAAAGTCGATGCGAAGCTTGCCGAACTGGTGCCATTAACGCACAAGTTCGCTAAATGAAGTTGCGACGGAATTTTTCGCAACGAACGCACCTGATCCACTCCGTTCGACCCAAAACTCATGTTTTGGGGCGTTTGAGACCGTTAAGTTACTGCACGAAAGTCGATGGCAAGCTTGCCGAACTGGTGCCATTAACGCACTTGTTCACTAAATGAAGTTGCGTCGGAATTTTTTCGCAACGAACGTACCCGATCCACTCCATTCGACCCAAAACTCATGTTTTGGGGCCTTTCGGACCGTTTCGTTACTGAACGAAAGTCGATGCAAAATTTGCCGAACTAGTGCCATTAACGCACAAGTTCGCTAAACAAAGTTGCGTCGGAACTTTTCGCAACGAACGCACCCGATCCACTCTATTGGACCCAAAACTCATGTTTTGGGCGTTTCGGACCGTTTCATTACTGCACGAAAGTCGATGCAAAAATGGCGAACTGGTGGCATTAACGCACAAGTTCACTAAACGAAGTTGCGTCGGAATTTTTTCGCAACGAACGCACCCGATCCACTCCGTTCGACCAAAACTCATGTTTTGGGGCGTTTGAGACCGTTAAGTTACTGCACGAAAGTCGATGGCAAGCTTGCCGAACTGGTGGCATTAACGCACAAGTTCACTAAACGAAGTTGCGTCGGAATTTTTTCGCAACGAACGCACCCAATCCACTCCGTTCGACCCAAAACTCGTGTTTTGGGGCCTTTCGGACCGTTTCGTTACTGAACGAAAGTCGATGCAAAATTTGCCGAACTAGTGCCATTAACGCACAAGTTCGCTAAACAAAGTTGCGTCGGAATTTTTCGCAACGAACACACCCGATCCACTCTATTGGACCCAAAACTCATCTTTTGGGCGTTTCGGACCGTTTCGTTACTGCACGAAAATTGATGCAAAACTGGCCGCACTGGTGGCATTAACCCACAAGTTCGCTAAACGAAGTTAGTTCGGAATTTTTCACAAAGAACGCACCCGATCCACTCCGTTCGACCCAAAACTCATGTTTTGGGGCGTTTCAGACCGTTAAGTTACTGGACGAAAGTCGATGCGAAGCTTGCCGAACTGGTGCCATTAACGCACAAGTTCGCTAAATGAAGTTGCGACGGAAATTTTCACAACAAACGCACCTGATCCACTCCGTTCGACCCAAAACTCTTGTTTTGGGGCGTTTCGGACCGTTTCATTACTGCACGAAAGTCGATGAAAAAATGGCGGAATTGGTGCCATTAACCCACGAGTTCGCTAAACGAAGTTGCGTCGGAATTTTTCACAAGGAACGCACCCGATCCACTCCATTCGACCAAAACTCATGTTTTGGGGCGTTTGAGACCGTTAAGTTATTGCACGAAAGTCGATGGCAAGCTTGCCGAACTGGTGGCATTAACGCACAAGTTCACTAAACGAAGTTGCGTCGGAACTTTTTCGCAACGAACGCACCCAATCCACTCCGTTCGACCCAAAACTCATGTTTTGGGGCCTTTCGGACCGTTTCGTTACTGCACGAAAGTCGATGCAAAACTGGCCGAATTGGTGCCATTAACCCACGAGTTCGGTAAACGAAGTTTCGTCGGAATTTTTCACAAAGAACGCACCCGATCCACTCTGTTCGACCCAAAACTCATGTTTTGGGGCGTTTGAGACCGTTAAGTTACTGCACGAAAGTCGATGGCAAGCTTGCCGAACTGGTGCCATTAACGCACTTGTTCACTAAACGAAGTTGCGTCGGAATTTTTTCGCAACAAACGCACCCGATCCACTCCATTCGACCCAAAACTCATGTTTTGGGGCCTTTCGGACCGTTTCGTTACTGTACAAAAGTCGATGCAAAACTGGCCGAATTGGTGCCATTGACGCACAAGTTCGATAAACGAAGTTGCGTCCGATTTTTTTCGCAACGAACGCACCCGATCCACTCCGTTCGACGCAAAACTCATGTTTCGGGGCGTTTGAGACCGTTAAGTTACTGCACGAAAGTCGATGGCAAGCTTGCCGAACTGGTGCCATTAACGCACTTGTTCACTAAACGAAGTTGCGTCGGAATTTTTTCGCAACGAACGCACCCAATCCACTCCGTTCGACCCAAAACTCATGTTTTGGGGCCTTTCGGACCGTTTCGTTACTGAACGAAAGTCGATGCAAAATTTGCCGAACTAGTGCCATTAACGCACAAGTTCGCTAAACAAAGTTGCGTCGGAATTTTTCGCAACGAACACACCCGATCCACTCTATTGGACCCAAAACTCATCTTTTGGGCGTTTCGGACCGTTTCGTTACTGCACGAAAATTGATGCAAAACTGGCCGCACTGGTGGCATTAACCCACAAGTTCGCTAAACGAAGTTAGTTCGGAATTTTTCACAAAGAATGCACCCGATCCACTCCGTTCGACCCAAAACTCATGTTTTGGGGCCTTTCGGACCGTTTCGTTACTGCACGAAAGTCGATGCAAAACTGGCCGAATTGGTGCCATTAACCCACGAGTTCGCTAAACGAAGTTGCGTCGGAATTTTTCACAAAGAACGCACCCGATCCACTCCGTTCGACCCAAAACTCATGTTTGGGGGCGTTTCAGACCGTTAAGTTACTGGACGAAAGTCGATGCGAAGCTTGCCGAACTGGTGCCATTGACGCACAAGTTCGCTAAATGAAGTTGCGACGGAAATTTTCACAACGAACGCACCTCATCCACTCCGTTCGACCCAAAACTCTTGTTTTGGGGCGTTTCGGACCGTTTCATTACTGCACGAAAGTCGATGCAAAAATGGCGGAATTGGTGCCATTAACCCACGAGTTCGCTAAACGAAATTGCGTCGGAATTTTTCACAAGGAACGCACCCGATCCACTCCGTTCGACCAAAACTCATGTTTTGGGGCGGCGTTTGAGACCGTTAAGTTACTGCACGAAAGTCGATGGCAAGCTTGCCGAACTGGTGCCATTAACGCACTTGTTCACTAAACGAAGTTGCGTCGGAATTTTTTCGCAACGAACGCACCCGATCCACTCCATTCGACCCAAAACTCATGTTTTGGGGCCTTTCGGACCGTTTCGTTACTGTACAAAAGTCGATGCAAAACTGGCCGAATTGGTGCCATTGACGCACAAGTTCGATAAACGAAGTTGCGTCCGATTTCTTCGCAACGAACGCACCCAATCCACTCCGTTCGCCCAAAACTCATATTGTGGTGCCTTTCGGACCGTTTCGTTACTGAACGAAAGTCGATGCAAAATTTGCCGAACTAGTGCCATTAACGCACAAGTTCGCTAAACAAAGTTGCGTCGGAATTTTTCGCAACGAACGCACCCGATCCATTCTATTGGACCCAAAACTCATCTTTTGGGCGTTTCGGACCGTTTCGTTACTGCACGAAAGTCGATGCAAAACTGGCCGCACTGGTGGCATTAACCCACAAGTTCGCTAAACGAAGTTAGTTCGGAAATTTTCACAAAGAACGCACCCGATCCACTCCGTTCGACCCAAAACTCATGTTTTGGGGCGTTTCAGATCGTTAAGTTACTGCACGAAAGTCGATGCGAAGTTTGCCGAACTGGTGCCATTAACGCACAAGTTCGCTAAATGAAGTTGCGACGGAATTTTTCGCAACGAACGCACCTGATCCACTCCGTTCGACCCAAAACTCATGTTTTGGGGCGTTTGAGACCGTTAAGTTACTGCACGAAAGTCGATGGCAAGCTTGCCGAACTGGTGCCATTAACGCACTTGTTCACTAAATGAAGTTGCGTCGGAATTTTTTCGCAACGAACGTACCCGATCCACTCCATTCGACCCAAAACTCATGTTTTGGGGCCTTTCGGACCGTTTCGTTACTGAACGAAAGTCGATGCAAAATTTGCCGAACTAGTGCCATTAACGCACAAGTTCGCTAAACAAAGTTGCGTCGGAACTTTTCGCAACGAACGCACCTGATCCACTCTATTGGACCCAAAACTCATGTTTTGGGCGTTTCGGACCGTTTCATTACTGCACGAAAGTCGATGCAAAAATGGCGAAATTGGTGCCATTAACCCACGAGTTCGCTAAACGAAGTTAGTTCGGAAATTTTCACAAAGAACGCACCCGATCCACTCCGTTCGACCAAAACTCATGTTTTGGGGCGTTTGAGACCGTTAAGTTACTGCACGAAAGTCGATGGCAAGCTTGCCGAACTGGTGGCATTAACGCACAAGTTCACTAAACGAAGTTGCGTCGGAATTTTTCGCAACGAACGCACCTGATCCACTCCGTTCGACCCAAAACTTGTGTTTTGGGGCGTTTCGGACCGTTTCATTACTGCACGAAAGTCGATGCAAAAATGGCGGAATTGGTGCCATTAACCCACGAGTTCGCTAAACGAAGTTGCGTCGGAATTTTTCACAAGGAACGCACCCGATCCACTCCGTTCGACCAAAACTCATGTTTTGGGGCGTTTGAGACTGTTAAGTTACTGCACGAAAGTCGATGGCAAGCTTGCCGAACTGGTGGCATTAACGCACAAGTTCACTAAACGAAGTTGCGTCGGAATTTTTTCGCAATGAACGCACCCAATCCACTCCGTTCGACCCAAAACTCATGTTTTGGGGCCTTTCGGACCGTTTCGTTACTGAACGAAAGTCGATGCAAAATTTGCCGAACTAGTGCCATTAACGCACAAGTTCGCTAAACAAAGTTGCGTCGGAACTTTTCGCAACGAACGCACCCGATCCACTCTATTGGACCCCAAAACTCATGTTTTGGGCGTTTCGGACCGTTTCGTTACTGCACGAAAGTCGATGCAAAACTTGCCGCACTGGTGGCATTAACCCACAAGTTCGCTAAACGAAGTTAGTTCGGAATTTTTCACAAAGAACACACCCGATCCACTCCGTTCGACCCAAAACTCATGTTTTGGGGCGTTTGAGACCGTTAAGTTACTGCACGAAAGTCGATGCAAAGCTTGCCGAACTGGTGCCATTAACGCACTTGTTCACTAAACGAAGTTGCGTCGGAATTTTTTCGCAACGAACGCACCCGATCCACTCCATTCGACCAAAAACTCATGTTTTGGGGCCTTTCAGACCGTTTCGTTACTGCACAAAAGTCGATGCAAAACTGGCCGAATTGGTGCCATTAACCCACGAGTTCGCTAAACGAAGTTGCGTCGGAATTTTTCACAAAGAACGCACCCGATCCACTCCGTTCGACCCAAAACTCATGTTTTGGGGCGTTTGAGACCGTTAAGTTACTGCACGAAAGTCGATGGCAAGCTTGCCGAACTGGTGGCATTAACGCACTTGTTCACTAAATGAAGTTGCGTCGGAATTTTTTCGCAACGAACGTACCCGATCCACTCCATTCGACCCAAAACTCATGTTTTGGGGCCTTTCGGACCGTTTCGTTACTGCACGAAAGTCGATGCAAAACTGACCGAATTGGTGCCATTGACGCACAAGTTCGATAAACGAAGTTGCGTCCGATTTTTTTCGCGACGAACGCACCCGATCCACTCCGTTCGACCCAAAACTCATGTTTTGGGGCGTTTGAGACCGTTAAGTTACTGCACGAAAGTCGATGGCAAGCTTGCCGAACTGGTGGCATTAACGCACTTGTTCACTAAATGAAGTTGCGTCGGAATTTTTTCGCAACGAACGTACCCGATCCACTCCATTCGACCCAAAACTCATGTTTTGGGGCCTTTCGGACCGTTTCGTTACTGAACGAAAGTCGATGCAAAATTTGCCGAACTAGTGCCATTAACGCACAAGTTCGCTAAACAAAGTTGCGTCGGAACTTTTCGCAACGAACGCACCCGATCCACTCTATTGGACCCAAAACTCATGTTTTGGGCGTTTCGGACCGTTTCGTTACTGCACGAAAGTCGATGCAAAACTTGCCGCACTGGTTGCATTAACCCACAAGTTCGCTAAACGAAGTTAGTTCGGAATTTTTCACAAAGAACACACCCGATCCACTCCGTTCGACCCAAAACTCATGTTTTGGGGCGTTTGAGACCGTTAAGTTACTGCACGAAAGTCGATGCAAAGCTTGCCGAACTGGTGCCATTAACGCACTTGTTCACTAAACGAAGTTGCGTCGGAATTTTTTCGCAACGAACGCACCCGATCCACTCCATTCGACCAAAAACTTGTGTTTTGGGGCGTTTCGGACCGTTTCATTACTGCACGAAAGTCGATGCAAAAATGGCGGAATTGGTGCCATTAACCCACGAGTTCGCTAAACGAAGTTGCGTCGGAATTTTTCACAAGGAACACACCCGATCCACTCCGTTCGACCAAAACTCATGTTTTGGGGCGTTTGAGACT
The DNA here is from genome assembly GCA_032594955.1 of Panicum miliaceum. Taxonomy (NCBI): domain Eukaryota; kingdom Viridiplantae; phylum Streptophyta; class Magnoliopsida; order Poales; family Poaceae; genus Panicum; species Panicum miliaceum. Next base: position 17,511,820 of record CM064072.1, on the reverse strand, counting down.
GTTAAGTTACTGCACGAAAGTCGATGGCAAGCTTGCCGAACTGGTGCCATTAACGCACTTGTTCACTAAACGAAGTTGCGTCGGAATTTTTTCGCAACGAACGCACCCGATCCACTCCATTCGACCCAAAACTCATGTTTTGGGGCCTTTCGGACCGTTTCGTTACTGTACAAAAGTCGATGCAAAACTGGCCGAATTGGTGCCATTGACGCACAAGTTCGATAAACGAAGTTGCGTCCGATTTCTTCGCAACGAACGCACCCGATCCACTCCGTTCGCCCAAAACTCATATTGTGGTGCCTTTCGGACCGTTTCGTTACTGAACGAAAGTCGATGCAAAATTTGCCGAACTAGTGCCATTAACGCACAAGTTCGCTAAACAAAGTTGCGTCGGAATTTTTCGCAACGAACGCACCCGATCCATTCTATTGGACCCAAAACTCATCTTTTGGGCGTTTCGGACCGTTTCGTTACTGCACGAAAGTCGATGCAAAACTGGCCGCACTGGTGGCATTAACCCACAAGTTCGCTAAACGAAGTTAGTTCGGAAATTTTCACAAAGAACGCACCCGATCCACTCCGTTCGACCCAAAACTCATGTTTTGGGGCGTTTCAGATCGTTAAGTTACTGCACGAAAGTCGATGCGAAGTTTGCCGAACTGGTGCCATTAACGCACAAGTTCGCTAAATGAAGTTGCGACGGAATTTTTCGCAACGAACGCACCTGATCCACTCCGTTCGACCCAAAACTCATGTTTTGGGGCGTTTGAGACCGTTAAGTTACTGCACGAAAGTCGATGGCAAGCTTGCCGAACTGGTGCCATTAACGCACTTGTTCACTAAATGAAGTTGCGTCGGAATTTTTTCGCAACGAACGTACCCGATCCACTCCATTCGACCCAAAACTCATGTTTTGGGGCCTTTCGGACCGTTTCGTTACTGAACGAAAGTCGATGCAAAATTTGCCGAACTAGTGCCATTAACGCACAAGTTCGCTAAACAAAGTTGCGTCGGAACTTTTCGCAACGAACGCACCTGATCCACTCTATTGGACCCAAAACTCATGTTTTGGGCGTTTCGGACCGTTTCATTACTGCACGAAAGTCGATGCAAAAATGGCGAAATTGGTGCCATTAACCCACGAGTTCGCTAAACGAAGTTAGTTCGGAAATTTTCACAAAGAACGCACCCGATCCACTCCGTTCGACCAAAACTCATGTTTTGGGGCGTTTGAGACCGTTAAGTTACTGCACGAAAGTCGATGGCAAGCTTGCCGAACTGGTGGCATTAACGCACAAGTTCACTAAACGAAGTTGCGTCGGAATTTTTCGCAACGAACGCACCTGATCCACTCCGTTCGACCCAAAACTTGTGTTTTGGGGCGTTTCGGACCGTTTCATTACTGCACGAAAGTCGATGCAAAAATGGCGGAATTGGTGCCATTAACCCACGAGTTCGCTAAACGAAGTTGCGTCGGAATTTTTCACAAGGAACGCACCCGATCCACTCCGTTCGACCAAAACTCATGTTTTGGGGCGTTTGAGACTGTTAAGTTACTGCACGAAAGTCGATGGCAAGCTTGCCGAACTGGTGGCATTAACGCACAAGTTCACTAAACGAAGTTGCGTCGGAATTTTTTCGCAATGAACGCACCCAATCCACTCCGTTCGACCCAAAACTCATGTTTTGGGGCCTTTCGGACCGTTTCGTTACTGAACGAAAGTCGATGCAAAATTTGCCGAACTAGTGCCATTAACGCACAAGTTCGCTAAACAAAGTTGCGTCGGAACTTTTCGCAACGAACGCACCCGATCCACTCTATTGGACCCAAAACTCATGTTTTGGGCGTTTCGGACCGTTTCGTTACTGCACGAAAGTCGATGCAAAACTTGCCGCACTGGTGGCATTAACCCACAAGTTCGCTAAACGAAGTTAGTTCGGAATTTTTCACAAAGAACACACCCGATCCACTCCGTTCGACCCAAAACTCATGTTTTGGGGCGTTTGAGACCGTTAAGTTACTGCACGAAAGTCGATGCAAAGCTTGCCGAACTGGTGCCATTAACGCACTTGTTCACTAAACGAAGTTGCGTCGGAATTTTTTCGCAACGAACGCACCCGATCCACTCCATTCGACCAAAAACTCATGTTTTGGGGCCTTTCAGACCGTTTCGTTACTGCACAAAAGTCGATGCAAAACTGGCCGAATTGGTGCCATTAACCCACGAGTTCGCTAAACGAAGTTGCGTCGGAATTTTTCACAAAGAACGCACCCGATCCACTCCGTTCGACCCAAAACTCATGTTTTGGGGCGTTTGAGACCGTTAAGTTACTGCACGAAAGTCGATGGCAAGCTTGCCGAACTGGTGGCATTAACGCACTTGTTCACTAAATGAAGTTGCGTCGGAATTTTTTCGCAACGAACGTACCCGATCCACTCCATTCGACCCAAAACTCATGTTTTGGGGCCTTTCGGACCGTTTCGTTACTGCACGAAAGTCGATGCAAAACTGACCGAATTGGTGCCATTGACGCACAAGTTCGATAAACGAAGTTGCGTCCGATTTTTTTCGCGACGAACGCACCCGATCCACTCCGTTCGACCCAAAACTCATGTTTTGGGGCGTTTGAGACCGTTAAGTTACTGCACGAAAGTCGATGGCAAGCTTGCCGAACTGGTGGCATTAACGCACTTGTTCACTAAATGAAGTTGCGTCGGAATTTTTTCGCAACGAACGTACCCGATCCACTCCATTCGACCCAAAACTCATGTTTTGGGGCCTTTCGGACCGTTTCGTTACTGAACGAAAGTCGATGCAAAATTTGCCGAACTAGTGCCATTAACGCACAAGTTCGCTAAACAAAGTTGCGTCGGAACTTTTCGCAACGAACGCACCCGATCCACTCTATTGGACCCAAAACTCATGTTTTGGGCGTTTCGGACCGTTTCGTTACTGCACGAAAGTCGATGCAAAACTTGCCGCACTGGTGGCATTAACCCACAAGTTCGCTAAACGAAGTTAGTTCGGAATTTTTCACAAAGAACACACCCGATCCACTCCGTTCGACCCAAAACTCATGTTTTGGGGCGTTTGAGACCGTTAAGTTACTGCACGAAAGTCGATGCAAAGCTTGCCGAACTGGTGCCATTAACGCACTTGTTCACTAAACGAAGTTGCGTCGGAATTTTTTCGCAACGAACGCACCCGATCCACTCCATTCGACCAAAAACTCATGTTTTGGGGCCTTTCAGACCGTTTCGTTACTGCACAAAAGTCGATGCAAAACTGGCCGAATTGGTGCAATTAACCCACGAGTTCGCTAAACGAAGTTGCGTCGGAATTTTTCACAAAGAACGCACCCGATCCACTCCGTTCGACCCAAAACTCATGTTTTGGGGCGTTTGAGACCGTTAAGTTACTGCACGAAAGTCGATGGCAAGCTTGCCGAACTGGTGCCATTAACGCACTTGTTCACTAAATGAAGTTGCGTCGGAATTTTTTCGCAACGAACGTACCCGATCCACTCCATTCGACCCAAAACTCATGTTTTGGGGCCTTTCGGACCGTTTCGTTACTGCACGAAAGTCGATGCAAAACTGACCGAATTGGTGCCATTGACGCACAAGTTCGATAAACGAAGTTGCGCCCGATTTTTTTCGCAACGAACGCACCCGATCCACTCCGTTCGACCCAAAACTCATGTTTTGGGGCGTTTGAGACCGTTAAGTTACTGCACGAAAGTCGATGGCAAGCTTGCCGAACTGGTGGCATTAACGCACTTGTTCACTAAATGAAGTTGCGTCGGAATTTTTTCGCAACGAACGTACCCGATCCACTCCATTCGACCCAAAACTCATGTTTTGGGGCCTTTCGGACCGTTTCGTTACTGAACGAAAGTCGATGCAAAATTTGCCGAACTAGTGCCATTAACGCACAAGTTCGCTAAACAAAGTTGCGTCGGAACTTTTCGCAACGAACGCACCTGATCCACTCTATTGGACCCAAAACTCATGTTTTGGGCGTTTCGGACCGTTTCGTTACTGCACGAAAGTCGATGCAAAACTTGCCGCACTGGTGGCATTAACCCACAAGTTCGCTAAACGAAGTTAGTTCGGAATTTTTCACAAAGAACACACCCGATCCACTCCGTTCGACCCAAAACTCATGTTTTGGGGCGTTTGAGACCGTTAAGTTACTGCACGAAAGTCGATGCAAAGCTTGCCGAACTGGTGCCATTAACGCACTTGTTCACTAAACGAAGTTGCGTCGGAATTTTTTCGCAACGAACGCACCCGATCCACTCCATTCGACCAAAAACTCATGTTTTGGGGCCTTTCAGACCGTTTCGTTACTGCACAAAAGTCGATGCAAAACTGGCCGAATTGGTGCCATTAACCCACGAGTTCGCTAAACGAAGTTGCGTCGGAATTTTTCACAAAGAACGCACCCGATCCACTCCGTTCGACCCAAAACTCATGTTTTGGGGCGTTTGAGACCGTTAAGTTACTGCACGAAAGTCGATGGCAAGCTTGCCGAACTGGTGGCATTAACGCACTTGTTCACTAAATCAAGTTGCGTCGGAATTTTTTCGCAACGAACGTACCCGATCCACTCCATTCGACCCAAAACTCATGTTTTGGGGCCTTTCGGACCGTTTCGTTACTGCACGAAAGTCGATGCAAAACTGACCGAATTGGTGCCATTGACGCACAAGTTCGATAAACGAAGTTGCGTCCGATTTTTTTCGCAACGAACGCACCCGATCCACTCCGTTCGACCCAAAACTCATGTTTTGGGGCGTTTGAGACCGTTAAGTTACTGCACGAAAGTCGATGGCAAGCTTGCCGAACTGGTGCCATTAACGCACTTGTTCACTAAACGAAGTTGCATCGGAATTTTTTCGCAACGAACGCACCCGATCCACTCCATTCGACCCAAAACTCATGTTTTGGGGCCTTTCGGACCGTTTCGTTACTGTACAAAAGTTGATGCAAAACTGGCCGAATTGGTGCCATTGACGCACAAGTTCGATAAACGAAGTTGCGTCCGATTTTTTCGCAACGAACGCACCCGATCCACTCCGTTCGACCCAAAACTCATATTGTGGTGCCTTTCGGACCATTTCGTTACTGAACGAAAGTCGATGCAAAATTTGCCGAACTAGTGCCATTAACGCACAAGTTAGCAAAACAAAGTTGCGTCGGAATTTTTCGCAACGAACGCACCCGATCCACTCTATTGGACCCAAAACTCATGTTTTGGGCGTTTCGGACCGTTTCGTTACTGCACGAAAGTCGATGCAAAACTGGCCGCACTGGTGGCATTAACCCACAAGTTCGCTAAACGAAGTTAGTTCGGAATTTTTCACAAAGAATGCACCCGATCCACTCCGTTCGACCCAAAACTCATGTTTTGGGGCGTTTCAGACCGTTAAGTTACTGCACGAAAGTCGATGCGAAGCTTGCCGAACTGGTGCCATTAACGCACAAGTTCGCTAAATGAAGTTGCGACGGAATTTTTCGCAACGAACGCACCAGATCCACTCCGTTCGACCCAAAACTCATGTTTTGGGGCCTTTCGGACCGTTTCGTTACTGCACGAAAGTCGATGCAAAACTGACCGAATTGGTGCCATTGACGCACAAGTTCGATAAACGAAGTTGCGTCCGATTTTTTTCGCAACGAACGCACCCGATCCACTCCGTTCGACCCAAAACTCATGTTTTGGGGCGTTTGAGACCGTTAAGTTACTGCACGAAAGTCGATGGCAAGCTTGCCGAACTGGTGGCATTAACGCACTTGTTCACTAAATGAAGTTTCGTCGGAATTTTTTCGCAACGAACGTACCCGATCCACTCCATTCGACCCAAAACTCATGTTTTGGGGCCTTTCGGACCGTTTCGTTACTGAACGAAAGTCGATGCAAAATTTGCCGAACTAGTGCCATTAACGCACAAGTTCGCTAAACAAAGTTGCGTCGGAACTTTTCGCAACGAACGCACCCGATCCACTCTATTGGACCCAAAACTCATGTTTTGGGCGTTTCGGACCGTTTCGTTACTGCACGAAAGTCGATGCAAAACTTGCCGCACTGGTGGCATTAACCCACAAGTTCGCTAAACGAAGTTAGTTCGGAATTTTTCACAAAGAACACACCCGATCCACTCCGTTCGACCCAAAACTCATGTTTTGGGGCGTTTGAGACCGTTAAGTTACTGCACGAAAGTCGATGCAAAGCTTGCCGAACTGGTGCCATTAACGCACTTGTTCACTAAACGAAGTTGCGTCGGAATTTTTTCGCAACGAACGCACCCGATCCACTCCATTCGACCAAAAACTCATGTTTTGGGGCCTTTCAGACCGTTTCGTTACTGCACAAAAGTCGATGCAAAACTGGCCGAATTGGTGCCATTAACCCACGAGTTCGCTAAACGAAGTTGCGTCGGAATTTTTCACAAAGAACGCACCCGATCCACTCCGTTCGACCCAAAACTCATGTTTTGGGGCGTTTGAGACCGTTAAGTTACTGCACGAAAGTCGATGGCAAGCTTGCCGAACTGGTGGCATTAACGCACTTGTTCACTAAATGAAGTTGCGTCGGAATTTTTTCGCAACGAACGTACCCGATCCACTCCATTCGACCCAAAACTCATGTTTTGGGGCCTTTCGGACCGTTTCGTTACTGCACGAAAGTCGATGCAAAACTGACCGAATTGGTGCCATTGACGCACAAGTTCGATAAACGAAGTTGCGTCCGATTTTTTTCGCGACGAACGCACCCGATCCACTCCGTTCGACCCAAAACTCATGTTTTGGGGCGTTTGAGACCGTTAAGTTACTGCACGAAAGTCGATGGCAAGCTTGCCGAACTGGTGGCATTAACGCACTTGTTCACTAAATGAAGTTGCGTCGGAATTTTTTCGCAACGAACGTACCCGATCCACTCCATTCGACCCAAAACTCATGTTTTGGGGCCTTTCGGACCGTTTCGTTACTGAACGAAAGTCGATGCAAAATTTGCCGAACTAGTGCCATTAACGCACAAGTTCGCTAAACAAAGTTGCGTCGGAACTTTTCGCAACGAACGCACCCGATCCACTCTATTGGACCCAAAACTCATGTTTTGGGCGTTTCGGACCGTTTCGTTACTGCACGAAAGTCGATGCAAAACTTGCCGCACTGGTGGCATTAACCCACAAGTTCGCTAAACGAAGTTAGTTCGGAATTTTTCACAAAGAACACACCCGATCCACTCCGTTCGACCCAAAACTCATGTTTTGGGGCATTTCGGACCGTTTCGTTACTGCACGAAAGTCGATGCAAAACTGGCCGCACTGGTGGCATTAACCCACAAGTTCGCTAAACGAAGTTAGTTCGGAATTTTTCACAAAGAATGCACCCGATCCACTCCGTTCGACCCAAAACTCATGTTTTGGGGCGTTTCAGACCGTTAAGTTACTGCACGAAAGTCGATGCAAAGCTTGCCGAACTGGTGCCATTAACGCACAAGTTCGCTAAATGAAGTTGCGACGGAATTTTTCGCAACGAACGCACCAGATCCACTCCGTTCGACCCAAAACTCATGTTTTGGGGCCTTTCGGACCATTTCGTTACTGCACGAAAGTCGATGCAAAACTGACCGAATTGGTGCCATTGACGCACAAGTTCGATAAACGAAGTTGCGTCCGATTTTTTTCGCAACGAACGCACCCGATCCACTCCGTTCGACCCAAAACTCATGTTTTGGGGCGTTTGAGACCGTTAAGTTACTACACGAAAGTCGATGGCAAGCTTGCCGAACTGGTGGCATTAACGCACTTGTTCACTAAATGAAGTTGCGTCGGAATTTTTTCGCAACGAACGTACCCGATCCACTCCATTTGACCCAAAACTCATGTTTTGGGGCCTTTCGGACCGTTTCGTTACTGAACGAAAGTCGATGCAAAATTTGCCGAATTGGTGCCATTGACGCACAAGTTCGATAAACGAAGTTGCGTCCGATTTTTTTTCGCAACGAACGCACCCGATCCACTCCGTTCGACCCAAAACTCATGTTTTGGGGCGTTTGAGACCGTTAAGTTACTGTACGAAAGTCGATGGCAAGCTTGCCGAACTGGTGGCATTAACGCACAAGTTCACTAAACGAAGTTGCGTCGGAATTTTTTCGCAACGAACGCACCCAATCCACTCCGTTCGACCCAAAACTCATGTTTTGGGGCCTTTCGGACCGTTTCGTAACTGAACGAAAGTCGATGCAAAATTTGCCGAACTAGTGCCATTAACGCACAAGTTCGCTAAACAAAGTTGCGTCGGAACTTTTCGCAACGAACGCACCCGATCCACTCTATTGGACCCAAAACTCATATTGTGGTGCCTTTCGGACCGTTTCGTTACTGAACGAAAGTCGATGCAAAACTTGCCGAACTAGTGCCATTAACGCACAAGTTCGCTAAACAAAGTTGCGTCGGAATTTTTCGCAACGAACGCACCCGATCCACTCTATTGGACCCAAAACTCATGTTTTGGGGCATTTCGGACCGTTTCGTTACTGCACGAAAGTCGATGCAAAACTGGCCGCACTGGTGGCATTAACCCACAAGTTCGCTAAACGAAGTTAGTTCGGAATTTTTCACAAAGAATGCACCCGATCCACTCCGTTCGACCCAAAACTCATGTTTTGGGGCGTTTCAGACCGTTAAGTTACTGCACGAAAGTCGATGCAAAGCTTGCCGAACTGGTGCCATTAACGCACAAGTTCGCTAAATGAAGTTGCGACGGAATTTTTCGCAACGAACGCACCAGATCCACTCCGTTCGACCCAAAACTCATGTTTTGGGGCCTTTCGGACCATTTCGTTACTGCACGAAAGTCGATGCAAAACTGACCGAATTGGTGCCATTGACGCACAAGTTCGATAAACGAAGTTGCGTCCGATTTTTTTCGCAACGAACGCACCCGATCCACTCCGTTCGACCCAAAACTCATGTTTTGGGGCGTTTGAGACCGTTAAGTTACTGCACGAAAGTCGATGGCAAGCTTGCCGAACTGGTGGCATTAACGCACTTGTTCACTAAATGAAGTTGCGTCGGAATTTTTTCGCAACGAACGTACCCGATCCACTCCATTCGACCCAAAACTCATGTTTTGGGGCCTTTCGGACCGTTTCGTTACTGCACGAAAGTCGATGCAAAATTGACCGAATTGGTGCCATTGACGCACAAGTTCGATAAACGAAGTTGCGTCCGATTTTTTTCGCAACGAACGCACCCACTCCGTTCGACCCAAAACTCATGTTTTGGGGCGTTTGAGACCGTTAAGTTACTGCACGAAAGTCGATGGCAAGCTTGCCGAACTGGTGGCATTAACGCACTTGTTCACTAAATGAAGTTGCGTCGGAATTTTTTCGCAACGAACGTACCCGATCCACTCCATTCGACCCAAAACTCATGTTTTGGGGCCTTTCGGACCGTTTCGTTACTGAACGAAAGTCGATGCAAAATTTGCCGAACTAGTGCCATTAACGCACAAGTTCGCTAAACAAAGTTGCGTCGGAACTTTTCGCAACGAACGCACCCGATCCACTCTATTGGACCCAAAACTCATGTTTTGGGCGTTTCGGACCGTTTCGTTACTGCACGAAAGTCGATGCAAAACTTGCCGCACTGGTGGCATTAACCCACAAGTTCGCTAAACGAAGTTAGTTCGGAATTTTTCACAAAGAACACACCCGATCCACTCCGTTCGACCCAAAACTCATGTTTTGGGGCGTTTGAGACCGTTAAGTTACTGCACGAAAGTCGATGCAAAGCTTGCCGAACTGGTGCCATTAACGCACTTGTTCACTAAACGAAGTTGCGTCGGAATTTTTTCGCAACGAACGCACCCGATCCACTCCATTCGACCAAAAACTCATGTTTTGGGGCCTTTCAGACCGTTTCGTTACTGCACAAAAGTCGATGCAAAACTGGCCGAATTGGTGCCATTAACCCACGAGTTCGCTAAACGAAGTTGCGTCGGAATTTTTCACAAAGAACGCACCCGATCCACTCCGTTCGACCCAAAACTCATGTTTTGGGGCGTTTGAGACCGTTAAGTTACTGCACGAAAGTCGATGGCAAGCTTGCCGAACTGGTGGCATTAACGCACTTGTTCACTAAATCAAGTTGCGTCGGAATTTTTTCGCAACGAACGTACCCGATCCACTCCATTCGACCCAAAACTCATGTTTTGGGGCCTTTCGGACCGTTTCGTTACTGCACGAAAGTCGATGCAAAACTGACCGAATTGGTGCCATTGACGCACAAGTTCGATAAACGAAGTTGCGTCCGATTTTTTTCGCAACGAACGCACCCGATCCACTCCGTTCGACCCAAAACTCATGTTTTGGGGCGTTTGAGACCGTTAAGTTACTGCACGAAAGTCGATGGCAAGCTTGCCGAACTGGTGCCATTAACGCACTTGTTCACTAAACGAAGTTGCATCGGAATTTTTTCGCAACGAACGCACCCGATCCACTCCATTCGACCCAAAACTCATGTTTTGGGGCCTTTCGGACCGTTTCGTTACTGTACGAAAGTTGATGCAAAACTGGCCGAATTGGTGCCATTGACGCACAAGTTCGATAAACGAAGTTGCGTCCGATTTTTTCGCAACGAACGCACCCGATCCACTCCGTTCGACCCAAAACTCATATTGTGGTGCCTTTCGGACCGTTTCGTTACTGAACGAAAGTCGATGCAAAATTTGCCGAACTAGTGCCATTAACGCACAAGTTAGCTAAACAAAGTTGCGTCGGAATTTTTCGCAACGAACGCACCCGATCCACTCTATTGGACCCAAAACTCATGTTTTGGGCGTTTCGGACCGTTTCGTTACTGCACGAAAGTCGATGCAAAACTGGCCGCACTGGTGGCATTAACCCACAAGTTCGCTAAACGAAGTTAGTTCGGAATTTTTCACAAAGAATGCACCCGATCCACTCCGTTCGACCCAAAACTCATGTTTTGGGGCGTTTCAGACCGTTAAGTTACTGCACAAAAGTCGATGCGAAGCTTGCCGAACTGGTGCCATTAACGCACAAGTTCGCTAAATGAAGTTGCGACGGAATTTTTCGCAACGAACGCACCAGATCCACTCCGTTCGACCCAAAACTCATGTTTTGGGGCCTTTCGGACCGTTTCGTTACTGCACGAAAGTCGATGCAAAACTGACCGAATTGGTGCCATTGACGCACAAGTTCGATAAACGAAGTTGCGTCCGATTTTTTTCGCAACGAACGCACCCGATCCACTCCGTTCGACCCAAAACTCATGTTTTGGGGCGTTTGAGACCGTTAAGTTACTGCACGAAAGTCGATGGCAAGCTTGCCGAACTGGTGGCATTAACGCACTTGTTCACTAAATGAAGTTGCGTCGGAATTTTTTCGCAACGAACGTACCCGATCCACTCCATTCGACCCAAAACTCATGTTTTGGGGCCTTTCGGACCGTTTCGTTACTGAACGAAAGTCGATGCAAAATTTGCCGAACTAGTGCCATTAACGCACAAGTTCGCTAAACAAAGTTGCGTCGGAACTTTTCGCAACGAACGCACCCGATCCACTCTATTGGACCCAAAACTCATGTTTTGGGCGTTTCGGACCGTTTCGTTACTGCACGAAAGTCGATGCAAAACTTGCCGCACTGGTGGCATTAACCCACAAGTTCGCTAAACGAAGTTAGTTCGGAATTTTTCACAAAGAACACACCCGATCCACTCCGTTCGACCCAAAACTCATGTTTTGGGGCGTTTGAGACCGTTAAGTTACTGCACGAAAGTCGATGCAAAGCTTGCCGAACTGGTGCCATTAACGCACTTGTTCACTAAACGAAGTTGCGTCGGAATTTTTTCGCAACGAACGCACCCGATCCACTCCATTCGACCAAAAACTCATGTTTTGGGGCCTTTCAGACCGTTTCGTTACTGCACAAAAGTCGATGCAAAACTGGCCGAATTGGTGCCATTAACCCACGAGTTCGCTAAACGAAGTTGCGTCGGAATTTTTCACAAAGAACGCACCCGATCCACTCCGTTCGACCCAAAACTCATGTTTTGGGGCGTTTGAGACCGTTAAGTTACTGCACGAAAGTCGATGGCAAGCTTGCCGAACTGGTGGCATTAACGCACTTGTTCACTAAATGAAGTTGCGTCGGAATTTTTTCGCAACGAACGTACCCGATCCACTCCATTCGACCCAAAACTCATGTTTTGGGGCCTTTCGGACCGTTTCGTTACTGCACGAAAGTCGATGCAAAACTGACCGAATTGGTGCCATTGACGCACAAGTTCGATAAACGAAGTTGCGTCCGATTTTTTTCGCAACGAACGCACCCGATCCACTCCGTTCGACCCAAAACTCATGTTTTGGGGCGTTTGAGACCGTTAAGTTACTGCACGAAAGTCGATGGCAAGCTTGCCGAACTGGTGGCATTAACGCACTTGTTCACTAAATGAAGTTGCGTCGGAATTTTTTCGCAACGAACGTACCCGATCCACTCCATTCGACCCAAAACTCATGTTTTGGGGCCTTTCGGACCGTTTCGTTACTGAACGAAAGTCGATGCAAAATTTGCCGAACTAGTGCCATTAACGCACAAGTTCGCTAAACAAAGTTGCGTCGGAACTTTTCGCAACGAACGCACCCGATCCACTCTATTGGACCCAAAACTCATGTTTTGGGTGTTTCGGACCGTTTCGTTACTGCACGAAAGTCGATACAAAACTTGCCGCACTGGTGGCATTAACCCACAAGTTCGCTAACGAAGTTAGTTTGGAATTTTTCACAAAGAACGCACCCGATCCACTCCGTTCGACCCAAAACTCATGTTTTGGGGCGTTTGAGACCGTTAAGTTACTGCACGAAAGTCGATGGCAAGCTTGCCGAACTGGTGCCATTAACGCACTTGTTCACTAAACGAAGTTGCGTCGGAATTTTTTCGCAACGAACGCACCCGATCCACTCCATTCGACCAAAAACTCATGTTTTGGGGCCTTTCAGACCGTTTCGTTACTGCACAAAAGTCGATGCAAAACTGGCCGAATTGGTGCCATTAACCCACGAGTTCGCTAAACGAAGTTGCGTCGGAATTTTTCACAAAGAACGCACCCGATCCACTCCATTCGACAAAAAACTCATGTTTTGGGGCGTTTGAGACCGTTAAGTTACTGCACGAAAGTCGATGGCAAGCTTGCCGAACTGGTGGCATTAACCCACGAGTTCGCTAAACGAAGTTGCGTCGGAATTTTTCACAAAGAACGCACCCGATCCACTCCGTTCGACCCAAAACTCATGTTTTGGGGCCTTTCGGACCGTTTCGTTACTGCACGAAAGTCGATGCAAAACTGGCCGAATTGGTGCCATTAACCCACGAGTTCGCTAAACGAAGTTGCGTCGGAATTGTTCACAAAGAACGCACCCGATCCACTCCGTTCGACCCAAAACTCATGTTTTGGGGCCTTTCAGACCGTTTCGTTACTGCACAAAAGTCGATGCAAAACTGGCCGAATTGGTGCCATTAACCCACGAGTTCGCTAAACGAAGTTGCGTCGGAATTGTTCACAAAGAACGCACCCGATCCACTCCGTTCGACCCAAAACTCATGTTTTGGGGCGTTTGAGATCGTTAAGTTACTGCACGAAAGTCGATGGCAAGCTTGCCGAACTGGTGGCATTAACGCACTTGTTCACTAAATGAAGTTGTGTCGGAATTTTTTCGCAACGAACGTACCCGATCCACTCCATTCGACCCAAAACTCATGTTTTGGGGCCTTTCGGACCGTTTCGTTACTGCACGAAAGTCGATGCAAAACTGACCGAATTGGTGCCATTGACGCACAAGTTCGATAAACGAAGTTGCGTCCGATTTTTTCGCAACGAACGCACCCGATCCACTCCGTTCGACCCAAAACTCATATTGTGGTGCCTTTCGGACCGTTTCGTTACTGAACGAAAGTCGATGCAAAATTTGCCGAACTAGTGCCATTAACGCACAAGTTAGCTAAACAAAGTTGCGTCGGAATTTTTCGCAACGAACGCACCCGATCCACTCTATTGGACCCAAAACTCATGTTTTGTGGATCTTTAGCTAGCGTGTATCATCTGACCGTTTCGTTAGTGCACGAAAGTCGATGCAAAACTGGCCGCACTGCTGGCATTAACCCACAAGTTCGCTAAACGAAGTTAGTTCGGAATTTTTCACAAAGAATGCACCCGATCCACTCCATTCGACCCAAAACTCATGTTTTGGGGCGTTTCAGACCGTTAAGTTACTGCACGAAAGTCGATGCGAAGCTTGCCGCACTGGTGCCATTAACGCACAAGTTCGCTAAATGAAGTTGCGATGGAATTTTTCGCAACGAACGCACCAGATCCACTCCGTTCGAGCCAAAACTCGTGTTTTGGGGCGTTTCGGACCATTTCATTATTGCACGAAAGTCGATGCAAAAATGGCGGAATTGGTGCCATTAACCCACGAGTTCGCTAAACGAAGTTGCGTCGGAATTTTTCACAAGGAACGCACCCGATCCACTCCGTTCGACCAAAACTCTTGTTTTGGGGCGTTTGAGACCGTTAAGTTACTGTACGAAAGTCGATGGCAAGCTTGCCGAACTGGTGGCATTAACGCACAAGTTCACTAAACGAAGTTGCGTCGGAATTTTTTCGCAACGAACGCACCCAATCCACTCCGTTCGACCCAAAACTCATGTTTTGGGGCCTTTCGGACCGTTTCGTTACTGAACGAAAGTCGATGCAAAATTTGCCGAACTAGTGCCATTAACGCACAAGTTCGCTAAACAAAGTTGTGTCGGAACTTTTCGCAACGAATGCACCCGATCCACTCTATTGGACCCAAAACTCATGTTTTGGGCGTTTCGGACCGTTTCGTTACTGCACGAAAGTCGATGCAAAACTTGCCGCACTGGTGGCATTAACCCACAAGTTCGCTAAACGAAGTTTGTTCGGAATTTTTCACAAAGAACGCACCCGATCCACTCCGTTCGACCCAAAACTCATGTTTTGGGGCGTTTGAGACCGTTAAGTTACTGCACGAAAGTCGATGCAAAGCTTGCCGAACTGGTGCCATTAACGCACTTGTTCACTAAACGAAGTTGCGTCGGAATTTTTTCGCAACGAACGCACCCGATCCACTCCATTCGACCAAAAACTCATGTTTTGGGGCCTTTCAGACCGTTTCGTTACTGCACAAAAGTCGATGCAAAACTGGCCGAATTGGTGCCATTAACCCACGAGTTCGCTAAACGAAGTTGCGTCGGAATTTTTCACAAAGAACGCACCCGATCCACTCCGTTCGACCCAAAACTCATGTTTTGGGGCGTTTGAGACCGTTAAGTTACTGCACGAAAGTCGATGGCAAGCTTGCCGAACTGGTGGCATTAACGCACTTGTTCACTAAATGAAGTTGCGTCGGAATTTTTTCGCAACGAACGTACCCGATCCACTCCATTCGACCCAAAACTCATGTTTTGGGGCCTTTCGGACCGTTTCGTTACTGCACGAAAGTCGATGCAAAACTGACCGAATCGGTGCCATTGACGCACAAGTTCGATAAACGAAGTTGCGTCCGATTTTTTTCGCAACGAACGCACCCGATCCACTCCGTTCGACCCAAAACTCATGTTTTGGGGCGTTTGAGACCGTTAAGTTACTGCACGAAAGTCGATGGCAAGCTTGCCGAACTGGTGGCATTAACGCACTTGTTCACTAAATGAAGTTGCGTCGGAATTTTTTCGCAACGAACGTACCCGATCCACTCCATTCGACCCAAAACTCATGTTTTGGGGCCTTTCGGACCGTTTCGTTACTGAACGAAAGTCGATACAAAATTTGCCGAACTAGTGCCATTAACGCACAAGTTCGCTAAACAAAGTTGCGTCGGAACTTTTCGCAACGAACGCACCCGATCCACTCTATTGGACCCAAAACTCATGTTTTGGGCGTTTCGGACCGTTTCGTTACTGCACGAAAGTCGATGCAAAACTTGCCGCACTGGTGGCATTAACCCACAAGTTCGCTAAACGAAGTTAGTTCGGAATTTTTCACAAAGAACACACCCGATCCACTCCGTTCGACCCAAAACTCATGTTTTGGGGCGTTTGAGACCGTTAAGTTACTGCACGAAAGTCGATGCAAAGCTTGCCGAACTGGTGCCATTAACGCACTTGTTCACTAAACGAAGTTGCGTCGGAATTTTTTCGCAACGAACGCACCCGATCCACTCCATTCGACCAAAAACTCATGTTTTGGGGCCTTTCAGACCGTTTCGTTACTGCACAAAAGTCGATGCAAAACTGGCCGAATTGGTGCCATTAAACCACGAGTTCGCTAAACGAAGTTGCGTCGGAATTTTTCACAAAGAACGCACCCGATCCACTCCGTTCGACCCAAAACTCATGTTTTGGGGCGTTTGAGACCGTTAAGTTACTGCACGAAAGTCGATGGCAAGCTTGCCGAACTGGTGGCATTAACGCACTTGTTCACTAAATGAAGTTGCATCGGAATTTTTTCGCAACGAACGTACCCGATCCACTCCATTCGACCCAAAACTCATGTTTTGGGGCCTTTCGGACCGTTTCGTTACTGCACGAAAGTCGATGCAAAACTGACCGAATTGGTGCCATTGACGCACAAGTTCGATAAACGAAGTTGCGTCCGATTTTTTTCGCAACGAACGCACCCGATCCACTCCGTTCGACCCAAAACTCATGTTTTGGGGCGTTTGAGACCGTTAAGTTACTGCACGAAAGTCGATGGCAAGCTTGCCGAACTGGTGGCATTAACGCACTTGTTCACTAAATGAAGTTGCGTCGGAATTTTTTCGCAACGAACGTACCCGATCCACTCCATTCGACCCAAAACTCATGTTTTGGGGCCTTTCGGACCGTTTCGTTACTGCACGAAAGTCGATGCAAAACTGTCGAATTGGTGCCATTGACGCACAAGTTCGATAAACGAAGTTGCGTCCGATTTTTTTCGCAACGAACGCACCCACTCCGTTCGACCCAAAACTCATGTTTTGGGGCGTTTGAGACCGTTAAGTTACTGCACGAAAGTCGATGGCAAGCTTGCCGAACTGGTGGCATTAACGCACTTGTTCACTAAATGAAGTTGCGTCGGAATTTTTTCGCAACGAACGTACCCGATCCACTCCATTCGACCCAAAACTCATGTTTTGGGGCCTTTCGGACCGTTTCGTTACTGAACGAAAGTCGATGCAAAATTTGCCGAACTAGTGCCATTAACGCACAAGTTCGCTAAACAAAGTTGCGTCGGAACTTTTCGCAACGAACGCACCCGATCCACTCTATTGGACCCAAAACTCATGTTTTGGGCGTTTCGGACCGTTTCGTTACTGCACGAAAGTCGATGCAAAACTTGCCGCACTGGTGGCATTAACCCACAAGTTCGCTAAACGAAGTTAGTTCGGAATTTTTCACAAAGAACACACCCGATCCACTCCGTTCGACCCAAAACTCATGTTTTGGGCGTTTCGGACCGTTTCGTTACTGCACGAAAGTCGACGCAAAACTGGCCGCACTGCTGGCATTAACCCACAAGTTCGCTAAACGAAGTTAGTTCGGAATTTTTCAAAAAGAATGCACCCGATCCACTCCGTTCGACCCAAAACTCATGTTTTGGGGCGTTTCAGACCGTTAAGTTACTGCACGAAAGTCGATGCGAAGCTTGCCGAACTGGTGCCATTAACGCACAAGTTCGCTAAATGAAGTTGCGACGGAATTTTTCGCAACGAACGCACCAGATCCACTCCGTTCGAGCCAAAACTCGTGTTTTGGGGCGTTTCGGACCATTTCATTATTGCACGAAAGTCGATGCAAAAATGGCGGAATTGGTGCCATTAACCCACGAGTTCGCTAAACGAAGTTGCGTCGGAATTTTTCACAAGGAACGCACCCGATCCACTCCGTTCGACCAAAACTCTTGTTTTGGGGCGTTTGAGACCGTTAAGTTACTGTACGAAAGTCGATGGCAAGCTTGCCGAACTGGTGGCATTAACGCACAAGTTCACTAAACGAAGTTGCGTCGGAATTTTTTCGCAACGAACGCACCCAATCCACTCCGTTCGACCCAAAACTCATGTTTTGGGGCCTTTCGGACCGTTTCGTTACTGAACGAAAGTCGATGCAAAATTTGCCGAACTAGTGCCATTAACGCACAAGTTCGCTAAACAAAGTTGCGTCGGAACTTTTCGCAACGAATGCACCCGATCCACTCTATTGGACCCAAAACTCATGTTTTGGGCGTTTCGGACCGTTTCGTTACTGCACGAAAGTCGATGCAAAACTTGCCGCACTGGTGGCATTAACCCGCAAGTTCGCTAAACGAAGTTTGTTCGGAATTTTTCACAAAGAACGCACCCGATCCACTCCGTTCGACCCAAAACTCATGTTTTGGGGCGTTTGAGACCGTTAAGTTACTGCACGAAAGTCGATGCAAAGCTTGCCGAACTGGTGCCATTAACGCACTTGTTCACTAAACGAAGTTGCGTCGGAATTTTTTCGCAACGAACGCACCCGATCCACTCCATTCGACCAAAAACTCATGTTTTGGGGCCTTTCAGACCGTTTCGTTACTGCACAAAAGTCGATGCAAAACTGGCCGAATTGGTGCCATTAACCCACGAGTTCGCTAAACGAAGTTGCGTCGGAATTTTTCACAAAGAACGCACCCGATCCACTCCGTTCGACCCAAAACTCATGTTTTGGGGCGTTTGAGACCGTTAAGTTACTGCACGAAAGTCGATGGCAAGCTTGCCGAACTGGTGGCATTAACGCACTTGTTCACTAAATGAAGTTGCGTCGGAATTTTTTCGCAACGAACGTACCCGATCCACTCCATTCGACCCAAAACTCATGTTTTGGGGCCTTTCGGACCGTTTCGTTACTGAACGAAAGTCGATACAAAATTTGCCGAACTAGTGCCATTAACGCACAAGTTCGCTAAACAAAGTTGCGTCGGAACTTTTCGCAACGAACGCACCCGATCCACTCTATTGGACCCAAAACTCATGTTTTGGGCGTTTCGGACCGTTTCGTTACTGCACGAAAGTCGATGCAAAACTTGCCGCACTGGTGGCATTAACCCACAAGTTCGCTAAACGAAGTTAGTTCGGAATTTTTCACAAAGAACACACCCGATCCACTCCGTTCGACCCAAAACTCATGTTTTGGGGCGTTTGAGACCGTTAAGTTACTGCACGAAAGTCGATGCAAAGCTTGCCGAACTGGTGCCATTAACGCACTTGTTCACTAAACGAAGTTGCGTCGGAATTTTTTCGCAACGAACGCACCCGATCCACTCCATTCGACCAAAAACTCATGTTTTGGGGCCTTTCAGACCGTTTCGTTACTGCACAAAAGTCGATGCAAAACTGGCCGAATTGGTGCCATTAACCCACGAGTTCGCTAAACGAAGTTGCGTCGGAATTTTTCACAAAGAACGCACCCGATCCACTCCGTTCGACCCAAAACTCATGTTTTGGGGCGTTTGAGACCGTTAAGTTACTGCACGAAAGTCGATGGCAAGCTTGCCGAACTGGTGGCATTAACGCACTTGTTCACTAAATGAAGTTGCATCGGAATTTTTTCGCAACGAACGTACCCGATCCACTCCATTCGACCCAAAACTCATGTTTTGGGGCCTTTCGGACCGTTTCGTTACTGCACGAAAGTCGATGCAAAACTGACCGAATTGGTGCCATTGACGCACAAGTTCGATAAACGAAGTTGCGTCCGATTTTTTTCGCAACGAACGCACCCGATCCACTCCGTTCGACCCAAAACTCATGTTTTGGGGCGTTTGAGACCGTTAAGTTACTGCACGAAAGTCGATGGCAAGCTTGCCGAACTGGTGGCATTAACGCACTTGTTCACTAAATGAAGTTGCGTCGGAATTTTTTCGCAACGAACGTACCCGATCCACTCCATTCGACCCAAAACTCATGTTTTGGGGCCTTTCGGACCGTTTCGTTACTGCACGAAAGTCGATGCAAAACTGACCGAATTGGTGCCATTGACGCACAAGTTCGATAAACGAAGTTGCGTCCGATTTTTTTCGCAACGAACGCACCCACTCCGTTCGACCCAAAACTCATGTTTTGGGGCGTTTGAGACCGTTAAGTTACTGCACGAAAGTCGATGGCAAGCTTGCCGAACTGGTGGCATTAACGCACTTGTTCACTAAATGAAGTTGCGTCGGAATTTTTTCGCAACGAACGTACCCGATCCACTCCATTCGACCCAAAACTCATGTTTTGGGGCCTTTCGGACCGTTTCGTTACTGAACGAAAGTCGATGCAAAATTTGCCGAACTAGTGCCATTAACGCACAAGTTCGCTAAACAAAGTTGCGTCGGAACTTTTCGCAACGAACGCACCCGATCCACTCTATTGGACCCAAAACTCATGTTTTGGGCGTTTCGGACCGTTTCGTTACTGCACGAAAGTCGATGCAAAACTTGCCGCACTGGTGGCATTAACCCACAAGTTCGCTAAACGAAGTTAGTTCGGAATTTTTCACAAAGAACACACCCGATCCACTCCGTTCGACCCAAAACTCATGTTTTGGGCGTTTCGGACCGTTTCGTTACTGCACGAAAGTCGACGCAAAACTGGCCGCACTGCTGGCATTAACCCACAAGTTCGCTAAACGAAGTTAGTTCGGAATTTTTCAAAAAGAATGCACCCGATCCACTCCGTTCGACCCAAAACTCATGTTTTGGGGCGTTTCAGACCGTTAAGTTACTGCACGAAAGTCGATGCGAAGCTTGCCGAACTGGTGCCATTAACGCACAAGTTCGCTAAATGAAGTTGCGACGGAATTTTTCGCAACGAACGCACCAGATCCACTCCGTTCGAGCCAAAACTCGTGTTTTGGGGCGTTTCGGACCATTTCATTATTGCACGAAAGTCGATGCAAAAATGGCGGAATTGGTGCCATTAACCCACGAGTTCGCTAAACGAAGTTGCGTCGGAATTTTTCACAAGGAACGCACCCGATCCACTCCGTTCGACCAAAACTCTTGTTTTGGGGCGTTTGAGACCGTTAAGTTACTGTACGAAAGTCGATGGCAAGCTTGCCGAACTGGTGGCATTAACGCACAAGTTCACTAAACGAAGTTGCGTCGGAATTTTTTCGCAACGAACGCACCCAATCCACTCCGTTCGACCCAAAACTCATGTTTTGGGGCCTTTCGGACCGTTTCGTTACTGAACGAAAGTCGATGCAAAATTTGCCGAACTAGTGCCATTAACGCACAAGTTCGCTAAACAAAGTTGCGTCGGAACTTTTCGCAACGAATGCACCCGATCCACTCTATTGGACCCAAAACTCATGTTTTGGGCGTTTCGGACCGTTTCGTTACTGCACGAAAGTCGATGCAAAACTTGCCGCACTGGTGGCATTAACCCGCAAGTTCGCTAAACGAAGTTTGTTCGGAATTTTTCACAAAGAACGCACCCGATCCACTCCGTTCGACCCAAAACTCATGTTTTGGGGCGTTTGAGACCGTTAAGTTACTGCACGAAAGTCGATGCAAAGCTTGCCGAACTGGTGCCATTAACGCACTTGTTCACTAAACGAAGTTGCGTCGGAATTTTTTCGCAACGAACGCACCCGATCCACTCCATTCGACCAAAAACTCATGTTTTGGGGCCTTTCAGACCGTTTCGTTACTGCACAAAAGTCGATGCAAAACTGGCCGAATTGGTGCCATTAACCCACGAGTTCGCTAAACGAAGTTGCGTCGGAATTTTTCACAAAGAACGCACCCGATCCACTCCGTTCGACCCAAAACTCATGTTTTGGGGCGTTTGAGACCGTTAAGTTACTGCACGAAAGTCGATGGCAAGCTTGCCGAACTGGTGGCATTAACGCACTTGTTCACTAAATGAAGTTGCGTCGGAATTTTTTCGCAACGAACGTACCCAATCCACTCCATTCGACCCAAAACTCATGTTTTGGGGCCTTTCGGACTGTTTCGTTACTGCACGAAAGTCGATGCAAAACTGACCGAATTGGTGCCATTGACGCACAAGTTCGATAAACGAAGTTGCGTCCGATTTTTTTCGCAACGAACGCACCCGATCCACTCCGTTCGACCCAAAACTCATGTTTTGGGGCGTTTGAGACCGTTAAGTTACTGCACGAAAGTCGATGGCAAGCTTGCCGAACTGGTGGCATTAACGCACTTGTTCACTAAATGAAGTTGCGTCGGAATTTTTTCGCAACGAACGTACCCGATCCACTCCATTCGACCCAAAACTCATGTTTTGGGGCCTTTCGGACCGTTTCGTTACTGAACGAAAGTCGATACAAAATTTGCCGAACTAGTGCCATTAACGCACAAGTTCGCTAAACAAAGTTGCGTCGGAACTTTTCGCAACGAACGCACCCGATCCACTCTATTGGACCCAAAACTCATGTTTTGGGCGTTTCGGACCGTTTCGTTACTGCACGAAAGTCGATGCAAAACTTGCCGCACTGGTGGCATTAACCCACAAGTTTGCTAAACGAAGTTAGTTCGGAATTTTTCACAAAGAACACACCCGATCCACTCCGTTCGACCCAAAACTCATGTTTTGGGGCGTTTGAGACCGTTAAGTTACTGCACGAAAGTCGATGCAAAGCTTGCCGAACTGGTGCCATTAACGCACTTGTTCACTAAACGAAGTTGCGTCGGAATTTTTTCGCAACGAACGCACCCGATCCACTCCTTTCGACCAAAAACTCATGTTTTGGGGCCTTTCAGACCGTTTCGTTACTGCACAAAAGTCGATGCAAAACTGGCCGAATTGGTGCCATTAACCCACGAGTTCGCTAAACGAAGTTGCGTCGGAATTTTTCACAAAGAACGCACCCGATCCACTCCGTTCGACCCAAAACTCATGTTTTGGGGCGTTTGAGACCGTTAAGTTACTGCACGAAAGTCGATGGCAAGCTTGCCGAACTGGTGGCATTAACGCACTTGTTCACTAAATGAAGTTGCATCGGAATTTTTTCGCAACGAACGTACCCGATCCACTCCATTCGACCCAAAACTCATGTTTTGGGGCCTTTCGGACCGTTTCGTTACTGCACGAAAGTCGATGCAAAACTGACCGAATTGGTGCCATTGACGCACAAGTTCGATAAACGAAGTTGCGTCCGATTTTTTTCGCAACGAACGCACCCGATCCACTCCGTTCGACCCAAAACTCATGTTTTGGGGCGTTTGAGACCGTTAAGTTACTGCACGAAAGTCGATGGCAAGCTTGCCGAACTGGTGGCATTAACGCACTTGTTCACTAAATGAAGTTGCGTCGGAATTTTTTCGCAACGAACGTACCCGATCCACTCCATTCGACCCAAAACTCATGTTTTGGGGCCTTTCGGACCGTTTCGTTACTGCACGAAAGTCGATGCAAAACTGACCGAATTGGTGCCATTGACGCACAAGTTCGATAAACGAAGTTGCGTCCGATTTTTTTCGCAACGAACGCACCCACTCCGTTCGACCCAAAACTCATGTTTTGGGGCGTTTGAGACCGTTAAGTTACTGCACGAAAGTCGATGGCAAGCTTGCCGAACTGGTGGCATTAACGCACTTGTTCACTAAATGAAGTTGCGTCGGAATTTTTTCGCAACGAACGTACCCGATCCACTCCATTCGACCCAAAACTCATGTTTTGGGGCCTTTCGGACCGTTTCGTTACTGAACGAAAGTCGATGCAAAATTTGCCGAACTAGTGCCATTAACGCACAAGTTCGCTAAACAAAGTTGCGTCGGAACTTTTCGCAACGAATGCACCCGATCCACTCTATTGGACCCAAAACTCATGTTTTGGGCGTTTCGGACCGTTTCGTTACTGCACGAAAGTCGATGCAAAACTTGCCGCACTGGTGGCATTAACCCGCAAGTTCGCTAAACGAAGTTTGTTCGGAATTTTTCACAAAGAACGCACCCGATCCACTCCGTTCGACCCAAAACTCATGTTTTGGGGCGTTTGAGACCGTTAAGTTACTGCACGAAAGTCGATGCAAAGCTTGCCGAACTGGTGCCATTAACGCACTTGTTCACTAAACGAAGTTGCGTCGGAATTTTTTCGCAACGAACGCACCCGATCCACTCCATTCGACCAAAAACTCATGTTTTGGGGCCTTTCAGACCGTTTCGCTACTGCACAAAAGTCGATGCAAAACTTGCCGCACTGGTGGCATTAACCCACAAGTTCGCTAAACGAAGTTTGTTCGGAATTTTTCACAAAGAACGCACCCGATCCACTCCGTTCGACCCAAAACTCATGTTTTGGGGCGTTTGAGACCGTTAAGTTACTGCACGAAAGTCGATGGCAAGCTTGCCGAACTGGTGGCATTAACGCACTTGTTCACTAAACGAAGTTGCGTCGGAATTTTTTCGCAACGAACGTACCCGATCCACTCCATTCGACCCAAAACTCATGTTTTGGGGCCTTTCGGACCGTTTCGTTACTGCACGAAAGTCGATGCAAAACTGACCGAATTGGTGCCATTGACGCACAAGTTCGATAAACGAAGTTGCGTCCGATTTTTTTCGCAACGAACGCACCCGATCCACTCCGTTCGACCCAAAACTCATGTTTTGGGGCGTTTGAGACCGTTAAGTTACTGCACGAAAGTCGATGGCAAGCTTGCCGAACTGGTGGCATTAACGCACTTGTTCACTAAATGAAGTTGCGTCCGAATTTTTTCGCAACGAACGTACCCGATCCACTCCATTCGACCCAAAACTCATGTTTTGGGGCCTTTCGGACCGTTTCGTTACTGAACGAAAGTCGATGCAAAATTTGCCGAACTAGTGCCATTAACGCACAAGTTCGCTAAACAAAGTTGCGTCGGAACTTTTCGCAACGAACGCACCCGATCCACTCTATTGGACCCAAAACTCATGTTTTGGGTGTTTCGGACCGTTTCGTTACTGCACGAAAGTCGATGCAAAACTTGCCGCACTGGTGGCATTAACCCACAAGTTCGCTAAACGAAGTTAGTTCGGAATTTTTCACAAAGAACACACCCGATCCACTCCGTTCGACCAAAAACTCATGTTTTGGGGCGTTTGAGACCGTTAAGTTACTGCACGAAAGTCGATGCAAAGCTTGCCGAACTGGTGCCATTAACGCACTTGTTCACTAAACGAAGTTGCGTCGGAATTTTTTCGCAACGAACGCACCCGATCCACTCCATTCGACCAAAAACTCATGTTTTGGGGCCTTTCAGACCGTTTCGTTACTGCACAAAAGTCGATGCAAAACTGGCCGAATTGGTGCCATTAACCCACGAGTTCGCTAAACGAAGTTGCGTCGGAATTTTTCACAAAGAACGCACCCGATCCACTCCATTCGACAAAAAACTCATGTTTTGGGGCGTTTGAGACCGTTAAGTTACTGCACGAAAGTCGATGGCAAGCTTGCCGAACTGGTGGCATTAACCCACGAGTTCGCTAAACGAAGTTGCGTCGGAATTTTTCACAAAGAACGCACCCGATCCACTCCGTTCGACCCAAAACTCATGTTTTGGGGCCTTTCGGACCGTTTCGTTACTGCACGAAAGTCGATGCAAAACTGGTCGAATTGGTGCCATTAACCCACGAGTTCGCTAAACGAAGTTGCGTCGGAATTGTTCACAAAGAACGCACCCGATCCACTCCGTTCGACCCAAAACTCATGTTTTGGGGCCTTTCAGACCGTTTCGTTACTGCACAAAAGTCGATGCAAAACTGGCCGAATTGGTGCCATTAACCCACGAGTTCGCTAAACGAAGTTGCGTCGGAATTGTTCACAAAGAACGCACCCGATCCACTCCGTTCGACCCAAAACTCATGTTTTGGGGCGTTTGAGACCGTTAAGTTACTGCACGAAAGTCGATGGCAAGCTTGCCGAACTGGTGGCATTAACGCACTTGTTCACTAAATGAAGTTGCGTCGGAATTTTTTCGCAACGAACGTACCCGATCCACTCCATTCGACCCAAAACTCATGTTTTGGGGCCTTTCGGACCGTTTCGTTACTGCACGAAAGTCGATGCAAAACTGACCGAATTGGTGCCATTGACGCACAAGTTCGATAAACGAAGTTGCGTCCGATTTTTTTCGCAACGAACGCACCCGATCCACTCCGTTCGACCCAAAACTCATGTTTTGGGGCGTTTGAGACCGTTAAGTTACTGCACGAAAGTCGATGCGAAGCTTGCCGAACTGGTGCCATTAACGCACAACTTCGCTAAATGAAGTTGCGACGGAATTTTTCGCAACGAACGCACCAGATCCACTCCGTTCGACCCAAAACTCGTGTTTTGGGGCGTTTCGGACCATTTCATTACTGCACGAAAGTCGATGCAAAAATGGCGGAATTGGTGCCATTAACCCACGAGTTCGCTAAACGAAGTTGCGTCGGAATTTTTCACAAGGAACGCACCCGATCCACTCCGTTCGACCAAAACTCATGTTTTGGGGCGTTTGAGACCGTTAAGTTACTGTACGAAAGTCGATGGCAAGCTTGCCGAACTGGTGGCATTAACGCACAAGTTCACTAAACGAAGTTGCGTCGGAATTTTTTCGCAACGAACGCACCCAATCCACTCCGTTCGACCCAAAACTCATGTTTTGGGGCCTTTCGGACCGTTTCTGATGTGGACATCACCAGAATGGATACACCCACATGTAATAAACACACATGGAAGGTATGGAGGACCAAAGAAGTTGATTGGGGACCAAGCCTAAGTCTTCCCAATGTTCTCCATCAGGCCACCACGTCACTTTTGGTGCAAGGAAAGAAAGAGTCCATGTCCAACACGTTTTGGAGGCTGGATTCGGACTGCAGAACAGCACCAACTTGTGACGGACACCACGGTCGCATACGGACTCGGATAGGGACGTTCAAGTACTTCGTGGAAAGCTTATGAAGTCTAGTTTCATATGGATCCGGACTCAAGTCCATATCTCTCCTGATTCGTCCGCAATGACCAAAATACTACCGACTGGTTTTCTGTCTAAAGGTGCCGCGACATCTTAATTTGGCCCGATGGGCTTTGTATCAAGTCGGGTCCATTAGGGACGCGTCCTAGGGTTGGAGTGCGACTCAAACACCCTCTTGGTCGTCCTCCTAGGTATTAATAAGGGTTAGAGCCGCCATGAACAGATGGGGGGTTTTTGTTTTGTTGAAAGTTTAGCCATTGCTACTTCCTTGTAGACGCGTGTGTCGACTAGACCATCCGTTCTACTCGATTCGGAACCCCACCTTGTTGATTCCAGATTGGTTATTATCTCCATATTTGCAATTGAGTTGCTTGTTCTACTTGTTCTTGCTGGTTCTTCGATTGCTTGCAGGACAGGTGCCCTAGTGGCCGGGTGTCGCGCTCCACAAGATCGCGGCAGCCATTGGAGGTGGTGTATCGGTTGCTAAGGCGCAGCGTCCTTGGAAGGCTATAGTCGGGCCGTGAACGTCGCCTCCATCTCAAATCGAGTTATCCCCCGCCTCTCATCGAAAGATCGGGAACAAACCCTAGCGGTTTCACATCAGTTGGTAATCAGAGCAAGGTTTATCGGTGAGAGACTTATCTTTGCTATTTTTTTTCCTATAGTCCAGAAAAACAAAAAAAAAGGTAGATTAGTTTGCCGGCAATCCTATAAACCCTTTGAGCCTTTGCTGGTACTACTTAGTTAGGGCTTGTTGAGTTTTCGGTTGCATCGGTTGCGTCGTGTTGCTGGTCTTAGTTTAGTCCTTTAGAGTTTCGAGTTCTTGTCACCTCTTTTTGTCTCGGAGTTTCAATTCATCAGTGGAAGAAAACTTTCATTGTTTCTGTGTCCGGTCTCCGATTTGCGAGTTTTAGTACAATCTGGAAAGCGTAACTCGTGATCTTTCCAACGGATCTGACCTGGGTCACAAACTCCATCTAAGTGCTCCAGAATCGACTTGGAGATTTGTGCGTCTGGCTGCGTGAAACAAGTTTCGTCAATCTGAGTTGGTAGCAGCTATATGCAGTAATCCTGTTGCGTTGTTTGTCAAACAAAGGATTTTAGTCCTCTACAAAAAAAAGAGAAGAAAAAAAAAGAAAACAAAGTGAAAAAAAAACAGAAAAGAAAAGAAAAGAAACGAAAAAGAAGAAAGGGGCTGATCCATCTTTTGTGTTCCTTCTGTTTCGGTTGGTGCTTTGTGACTTCATTTGTGTCCAGGCTCGCGCCTCTAGTACGGTCTATGCTAGGACCAGCACAGTACCACCGTTGAACAATTATTCAGCTTGCTTTTCTGACTAACGTGGTGCTAGTATTTTCCCTTGATCAGCCCACCTACAGCTCCACATACTCGACTATAGCTTGACAGTTTTCTGTTGCTAAGGCACCGATACACTTCTTTCAAGGTGCTTGACTTGTTGGTTGCCGACTCATCCTGTTTTGCTTGGTAAGAACTGGTAAGAGCTCGTATTAAACAAGTTGAGTTTGAGAGAATTACAACCGACACATTCTAGTAGTTGACAGGAGGATACATATTATTTTTGTGTTCTTGTTTTCCACTGATCATGGCAGGTGATACTGTGATTTTTGAGCGGAGCAAACAACAACAAAATATTCTGGACATTATTCAATGCTTGCCTTTATATCCTGGTGAGTTTGATCCTAAAGCTTACATTGATTGGGAGCTAAAAGTAGATAATGAATTTGATGAGCATGACCTGTCGGAGAAACAAATGATTTATATTGCCTCTAATATTTTAACAGAAAATGCTTTGCTAGAATGGAAATATATTTGTAGGCATAACATTATTCCGCAAACTTGGAAAGAATTCAAAATACATTTTAGAGATGCCTATATTCCTGCATATTATGTTGATCATTTGCTTACCAAACTAGAGAAATTAAAACAGGGTAGTAGGACTGTGAAACAATACTACCATGATTTTAAAATTTGTATCATGTTTGGTGGATTGGATGAATGCATGGAAGATGTTATGAATAGGTTCATGAGAGGGCTCAATTCTGAAATTCGAAACTTGTTAATTGGCAAGTCCTATTGCTATATCGGTCAATTTTTTTGTCTTGCTCTCCATGCTGAAAAAGAAATTCTTTCATTTGTGAATACTTGCAAGAATGATGTGACTCATAGTGTCCAAACTTTGTCCACTCTACATGCTAACAAAGAGCAACGAATAGTGGAACCTGCTGCTGATTCAACTTTTTCACAAGATGAATTACTTGTTGTTTCTTATGATAAAGAGGACTTGTGTGCTAATACTTCTTTTACTCATATACCAGAATTAATGAATAAGTGTGATATTTTTGATTTGGAACCATACGAATGTGCTGTAGATAATCCTTCTCATCCTATTACTTGTGTACAAGATGAACTGAAATTGTTGTCTTCTTTAAATACTTTGGGTTATATTGAATTTAATATTCTGTGTAATCTAAATTGTCTAAAAGAGAAGGTTCAATTAGATTCTAATTTGCCAAGTTTAAATCATTGTTCGCTTCATGCAATTGGAAAAAATGACATCAAAGGAGAATATTTGGTGCATAAAGTGTATATCTGTTCTAATCTGAAATATCCTTTTGGGCTACAATACCATGAGCAAATAGGGGGCTGCATTAACACTAATAATATCTTGCAAAGTTTTTCTAGTTTTTCTCTTATGCAACAGGATCAGCCTGAAGAACGGGAGCATTGTTTGTTGTGCCCATGCAGCATAGTCGTCGCTCCATGTTCCAACAACAAAGCAAGCACCTTTGAATGCCGTTGGAGCAAGTCGAGGACGACTTGCAGCCAAGAAGGGGAGAATGATGTGGACATCACCAGAATGGATACACCCACATGTAATAAACACACATGGAAGGTATGGAGGACCAAAGAAGTTGATTGGGGACCAAGCCTAAGTCTTCCCAATGTTCTCCATCAGGCCACCACGTCACTTTTGGTGCAAGGAAAGAAAGAGTCCATGTCCAACACGTTTTGGAGGCTGGATTCGGACTGCAGAACAGCACCAACTTGTGACGGACACCACGGTCGCATACGGACTCGGATAGGGACGTTCAAGTACTTCGTGGAAAGCTTATGAAGTCTAGTTTCATATGGATCCGGACTCAAGTCCATATCTCTCCTGATTCGTCCGCAATGACCAAAATACTACCGACTGGTTTTCTGTCTAAAGGTGCCGCGACATCTTAATTTGGCCCGATGGGCTTTGTATCAAGTCGGGTCCATTAGGGACGCGTCCTAGGGTTGGAGTGCGACTCAAACACCCTCTTGGTCGTCCTCCTAGGTATTAATAAGGGTTAGAGCCGCCATGAACAGATGGGGGGTTTTTGTTTTGTTGAAAGTTTAGCCATTGCTACTTCCTTGTAGACGCGTGTGTCGACTAGACCATCCGTTCTACTCGATTCGGAACCCCACCTTGTTGATTCCAGATTGGTTATTATCTCCATATTTGCAATTGAGTTGCTTGTTCTACTTGTTCTTGCTGGTTCTTCGATTGCTTGCAGGACAGGTGCCCTAGTGGCCGGGTGTCGCGCTCCACAAGATCGCGGCAGCCATTGGAGGTGGTGTATCGGTTGCTAAGGCGCAGCGTCCTTGGAAGGCTATAGTCGGGCCGTGAACGTCGCCTCCATCTCAAATCGAGTTATCCCCCGCCTCTCATCGAAAGATCGGGAACAAACCCTAGCGGTTTCACATCAGTTTCGTTACTGAACGAAAGTCGATGCAAAATTTGCCGAACTAGTGCCATTAACGCACAAGTTCGCTAAACAAAGTTGCGTCGGAACTTTTCGCAACGAATGCACCCGATCCACTCTATTGGAACCAAAACTCATGTTTTGGGCGTTTCGGACCGTTTCGTTACTGCACGAAAGTCGATGCAAAACTTGCCGCGCTGGTGGCATTAACCCACAAGTTCGCTAAACGAAGTTTGTTCGGAATTTTTCACAAAGAACGCACCCGATCCACTCCGTTCGACCCAAAACTCATGTTTTGGGGCGTTTGAGACCGTTAAGTTACTGCACGAAAGTCGATGCAAAGCTTGCCGAACTGGTGCCATTAACGCACTTGTTCACTAAACGAAGTTGCGTCGGAATTTTTTCGCAACGAACGCACCCGATCCACTCCATTCGACAAAAAACTCATGTTTTGGGGCCTTTCAGACCGTTTCGTTACTGCACAAAAGTCGATGTAAAACTGACCGAATTGGTGCCATTAACCCACGAGTTCGCTAAACGAAGTTGCGTCGGAATTTTTCACAAAGAACGCACCCGATCCACTCCGTTCGACCCAAAACTCATGTTTTGGGGCCTTTCGGACCGTTTCGTTACTGCACGAAAGTCGATGCAAAACTGGCCGAATTGGTGCCATTAACCCACGAGTTCGCTAAACGAAGTTGCGTCGGAATTTTTCACAAAGAACGCACCCGATCCACTCCGTTCGACCCAAAACTCATGTTTTGGGGCGTTTGAGACCGTTAAGTTACTGCACGAAAGTCGATGGCAAGCTTGCCGAACTGGTGGCATTAACGCACTTGTTCACTAAATGAAGTTGCGTCGGAATTTTTTCGCAACGAACGTACCCGATCCACTCCATTCGACCCAAAACTCATGTTTTGGGGCCTTTCGGACCGTTTCGTTACTGCACGAAAGTCGATGCAAAACTGACCGAATTGGTGCCATTGACGCACAAGTTCGATAAACGAAGTTGCGTCCGATTTTTTTCGCAACGAACGCACCCGATCCACTCCGTTCGACCCAAAACTCATGTTTTGGGGCGTTTGAGACCGTTAAGTTACTGCACGAAAGTCGATGGCAAGCTTGCCGAACTGGTGCCATTAACGCACTTGTTCACTAAACGAAGTTGCGTCGGAATTTTTTCGCAACGAACGCACCCGATCCACTCCATTCGACCCAAAACTCATGTTTTGGGGCCTTTCGGACTGTTTCGTTACTGCACGAAAGTCGATGCAAAACTGGCCGAATTGGTGCCATTAACCCACGAGTTCGCTAAACGAAGTTGCGTCGGAATTTTTCACAAAGAATGCACCCGATCCACTCCGTTCGACCCAAAACTCATGTTTTGGGGCGTTTGAGACCGTTAAGTTACTGCACGAAAGTCGATGGCAAGCTTGCCGAACTGGTGCCATTAACGCACTTGTTCACTAAACGAAGTTGCGTTGGAATTTTTTCGCAACGAACGCACCCGATCCACTCCATTCGACCCAAAACTCATGTTTTGGGGCCTTTCGGACTGTTTCGTTACTGCACGAAAGTCGATGCAAAACTGGCCGAATTGGTGCCATTGACGCACAAGTTCGATAAACGAAGTTGCGTCCGATTTTTTCGCAACGAACGCACCCGATCCACTCCGTTCGACCCAAAACTCATATTGTGGTGCCTTTCGGACCGTTTCGTTACTGAACGAAAGTCGATGCAAAATTTGCCGAACTACTGCCATTAACGCACAAGTTCGCTAAACAAAGTTGCGTCGGAATTTTTCGCAACGAACGCACCCGATCCATTCTATTGGACCCAAAACTCATCTTTTGGGCTTTTCGGACCGTTTCGTTACTGCACGAAAGTCGATGCAAAACTGGCCGCACTGGTGGCATTAACCCACAAGTTCGCTAAATGAAGTTAGTTCGGAAATTTTCACAAAGAACGCACCCGATCCACTCCGTTCGACCCAAAACTCATGTTTTGGGGCGTTTCAGACCGTTAAGTTACTGCACGAAAGTCGATGGCAAGCTTGCCGAACTGGTGCCATTAACGCACTTGTTCACTAAACGAAGTTGCGTCGGAATTTTTTCGCAACGAACGCACCCGATCCACTCCATTCGACCCAAAACTCATGTTTTGGGCGTTTCGGACCGTTTCGTTACTGCACGAAAGTCGATGCAAAACTTGCCGCACTGGTGGCATTAACCCACAAGTTCGCTAAACGAAGTTTGTTCGGAATTTTTCACAAAGAACGCACCCGATCCACTCCATTCGACCCAAAACTCATGTTTTGGGGCCTTTCGGACCGTTTCGTTACTGCACGAAAGTCGATGCAAAACTGACCGAATTGGTGCCATTGACGCACAAGTTCGATAAACGAAGTTGCGTCCGATTTTTTTCGCAACGAACGCACCCGATCCACTCCGTTCGACCCAAAACTCATGTTTTGGGGCGTTTGAGACCGTTAAGTTACTGCACGAAAGTCGATGGCAAGCTTGCCGAACTGGTGCCATTAACGCACTTGTTCACTAAACGAAGTTGCGTCGGAATTTTTTCGCAACGAACGCACCCGATCCACTCCATTCGACCCAAAACTCATGTTTTGGGGCCTTTCGGACTGTTTCGTTACTGCACGAAAGTCGATGCAAAACTGGCCGAATTGGTGCCATCAACCCACGAGTTCGCTAAACGAAGTTGCGTCGGAATTTTTCACAAAGAACGCACCCGATCCACTCCGTTCGACCCAAAACTCATGTTTTGGGGCCTTTCGGACCGTTTCGTTACTGCACGAAAGTCGATGCAAAACTGGCCGAATTGGTGCCATTAACCCACGAGTTCGCTAAACGAAGTTGCGTCGGAATTTTTCACAAAGAACGCACCCGATCCACTCCGTTCGACCCAAAACTCATGTTTTGGGGCGTTTGAGACCGTTAAGTTACTGCACGAAAGTCGATGGCAAGCTTGCCGAACTGGTGGCATTAACGCACTTGTTCACTAAATGAAGTTGCGTCGGAATTTTTTCGCAACGAACGTACCCGATCCACTCCATTCGACCCAAAACTCATGTTTTGGGGCCTTTCGGACCGTTTCGTTACTGCACGAAAGTCGATGCAAAACTGACCGAATTGGTGCCATTGACGCACAAGTTCGATAAACGAAGTTGCGTCCGATTTTTTTCGCAACGAACGCACCCGATCCACTCCGTTCGACCCAAAACTCATGTTTTGGGGCGTTTGAGACCGTTAAGTTACTGCACGAAAGTCGATGGCAAGCTTGCCGAACTGGTGCCATTAACGCACTTGTTCACTAAACGAAGTTGCGTCGGAATTTTTTCGCAACGAACGCACCCGATCCACTCCATTCGACCCAAAACTCATGTTTTGGGGCCTTTCGGACCGTTTCGTTACTGCACGAAAATCGATGCAAAACTGGCCGCACTGGTGGCATTAACCCACAAGTTCGCTAAACGAAGTTAGTTCGGAAATTTTCACAAAGAACGCACCCGATCCACTCCGTTCGACCCAAAACTCATGTTTTGGGGCGTTTCAGACCGTTAAGTTACTGCACAAAAGTCGATGCGAAGCTTGCCGAACTGGTGCCATTAACGCACAAGTTCGCTAAATGAAGTTGCGACGGAATTTTTCGCAACGAACGCACCTGATCCACTCCGTTCGACCCAAAACTCGTGTTTTGGGGCTTTTCGGACCGTTTCATTACTGCACGAAAGTCGATGCAAAAATGGCGGAATTGGTGCCATTAACCCACGAGTTCGCTAAACGAAGTTGCGTCGGAATTTTTCACAAGGAACGCACCCGATCCACTCCGTTCGACCAAAACTCATGTTTTGGGGCGTTTGAGACTGTTAAGTTACTGCACGAAAGTCGATGGCAAGCTTGCCGAACTGGTGGCATTAACGCACTTGTTCACTAAATGAAGTTGCGTCGGAATTTTTTCGCAACGAACATACCCGATCCACTCCATTCGACCCAAAACTCATGTTTTGGGGCCTTTCGGACCGTTTCGTTACTGCACGAAAGTCGATGCAAAACTGACCGAATTGGTGCCATTGACGCACAAGTTCGATAAACGAAGTTGCGTCCGATTTTTTTTCGCAACGAACGCACCCGATCCACTCCGTTCGACCCAAAACTCATGTTTTGGGGCGTTTGAGACCGTTAAGTTACTGCACGAAAGTCGATGGCAAGCTTGCCGAACTGGTGCCATTAACGCACTTGTTCACTAAACGAAGTTGCGTCGGAATTTTTTCGCAACGAACGCACCCGATCCACTCCATTCGACCCAAAACTCATGTTTTGGGGCCTTTCGGACTGTTTCGTTACTGCACGAAAGTCGATGCAAAACTGGCCGAATTGGTGCCATTAACCCACGAGTTCGCTAAACGAAGTTGCGTCGGAATTTTTCACAAAGAACGCACCCGATCCACTCCGTTCGACCCAAAACTCATGTTTTGGGGCGTTTGAGACCGTTAAGTTACTGCACGAAAGTCGATGGCAAGCTTGCCGAACTGGTGCCATTAACGCACTTGTTCACTAAACGAAGTTGCGTTGGAATTTTTTCGCAACGAACGCACCCGATCCACTCCATTCGACCCAAAACTCATGTTTTGGGGCCTTTCGGACTGTTTCGTTACTGCACGAAAGTCGATGCAAAACTGGCCGAATTGGTGCCATTGACGCACAAGTTCGATAAACGAAGTTGCGTCCGATTTTTTCGCAACGAACGCACCCGATCCACTCCGTTCGACCCAAAACTCATATTGTGGTGCCTTTCGGACCGTTTCGTTACTGAACGAAAGTCGATGCAAAATTTGCCGAACTACTGCCATTAACGCACAAGTTCGCTAAACAAAGTTGCGTCGGAATTTTTCGCAACGAACGCACCCGATCCATTCTATTGGACCCAAAACTCATCTTTTGGGCTTTTCGGACCGTTTCGTTACTGCACGAAAGTCGATGCAAAACTGGCCGCACTGGTGGCATTAACCCACAAGTTCGCTAAATGAAGTTAGTTCGGAAATTTTCACAAAGAACGCACCCGATCCACTCCGTTCGACCCAAAACTCATGTTTTGGGGCGTTTCAGACCGTTAAGTTACTGCACGAAAGTCGATGGCAAGCTTGCCGAACTGGTGCCATTAACGCACTTGTTCACTAAACGAAGTTGCGTCGGAATTTTTTCGCAACGAACGCACCCGATCCACTCCATTCGACCCAAAACTCATGTTTTGGGCGTTTCGGACCGTTTCGTTACTGCACGAAAGTCGATGCAAAACTTACCGCACTGGTGGCATTAACCCACAAGTTCGCTAAACGAAGTTTGTTCGGAATTTTTCACAAAGAACGCACCCGATCCACTCCATTCGACCCAAAACTCATGTTTTGGGGCCTTTCGGACCGTTTCGTTACTGCACGAAAGTCGATGCAAAACTGACCGAATTGGTGCCATTGACGCACAAGTTCGATAAACGAAGTTGCGTCCGATTTTTTTCGCAACGAACGCACCCGATCCACTCCGTTCGACCCAAAACTCATGTTTTGGGGCGTTTGAGACCGTTAAGTTACTGCACGAAAGTCGATGGCAAGCTTGCCGAACTGGTGCCATTAACGCACTTGTTCACTAAACGAAGTTGCGTCGGAATTTTTTCGCAACGAACGCACCCGATCCACTCCATTCGACCCAAAACTCATGTTTTGGGGCCTTTCGGACTGTTTCGTTACTGCACGAAAGTCGATGCAAAACTGGCCGAATTGGTGCCATCAACCCACGAGTTCGCTAAACGAAGTTGCGTCGGAATTTTTCACAAAGAACGCACCCGATCCACTCCGTTCGACCCAAAACTCATGTTTTGGGGCCTTTCGGACTGTTTCGTTACTGCACGAAAGTCGATGCAAAACTGGCCGAATTGGTGCCATTAACCCACGAGTTCGCTAAACGAAGTTGCGTCGGAATTTTTCACAAAGAACGCACCCGATCCACTCCGTTCGACCCAAAACTCATGTTTTGGGGCGTTTGAGACCGTTAAGTTACTGCACGAAAGTCGATGGCAAGCTTGCCGAACTGGTGGCATTAACGCACTTGTTCACTAAATGAAGTTGCGTCGGAATTTTTTCGCAACGAACGTACCCGATCCACTCCATTCGACCCAAAACTCATGTTTTGGGGCCTTTCGGACCGTTTCGTTACTGCACGAAAGTCGATGCAAAACTGACCGAATTGGTGCCATTGACGCACAAGTTCGATAAACGAAGTTGCGTCCGATTTTTTTCGCAACGAACGCACCCGATCCACTCCGTTCGACCCAAAACTCATGTTTTGGGGCGTTTGAGACCGTTAAGTTACTGCACGAAAGTCGATGGCAAGCTTGCCGAACTGGTGCCATTAACGCACTTGTTCACTAAACGAAGTTGCGTCGGAATTTTTTCGCAACGAACGCACCCGATCCACTCCATTCGACCCAAAACTCATGTTTTGGGGCCTTTCGGACCGTTTCGTTACTGCACGAAAATCGATGCAAAACTGGCCGCACTGGTGGCATTAACCCACAAGTTCGCTAAACGAAGTTAGTTCGGAAATTTTCACAAAGAACGCACCCGATCCACTCCGTTCGACCCAAAACTCATGTTTTGGGGCGTTTCAGACCGTTAAGTTACTGCACAAAAGTCGATGCGAAGCTTGCCGAACTGGTGCCATTAACGCACAAGTTCGCTAAATGAAGTTGCGACGGAATTTTTCGCAACGAACGCACCTGATCCACTCCGTTCGACCCAAAACTCGTGTTTTGGGGCTTTTCGGACCGTTTCATTACTGCACGAAAGTCGATGCAAAAATGGCGGAATTGGTGCCATTAACCCACGAGTTCGCTAAACGAAGTTGCGTCGGAATTTTTCACAAGGAACGCACCCGATCCACTCCGTTCGACCAAAACTCATGTTTTGGGGCGTTTGAGACTGTTAAGTTACTGCACGAAAGTCGATGGCAAGCTTGCCGAACTGGTGGCATTAACGCACTTGTTCACTAAATGAAGTTGCGTCGGAATTTTTTCGCAACGAACATACCCGATCCACTCCATTCGACCCAAAACTCATGTTTTGGGGCCTTTCGGACCGTTTCGTTACTGCACGAAAGTCGATGCAAAACTGACCGAATTGGTGCCATTGACGCACAAGTTCGATAAACGAAGTTGCGTCCGATTTTTTTCGCAACGAACGCACCCGATCCACTCCGTTCGACCCAAAACTCATGTTTTGGGGCGTTTGAGACCGTTAAGTTACTGCACGAAAGTCGATGGCAAGCTTGCCGAACTGGTGCCATTAACGCACTTGTTCACTAAACGAAGTTGCGTCGGAATTTTTTCGCAACGAACGCACCCGATCCACTCCATTCGACCCAAAACTCATGTTTTGGGGCCTTTCGGACTGTTTCGTTACTGCACGAAAGTCGATGCAAAACTGGCCGAATTGGTGCCATTAACCCACGAGTTCGCTAAACGAAGTTGCGTCGGAATTTTTCACAAAGAACGCACCCGATCCACTCCGTTCGACCCAAAACTCATGTTTTGGGGCGTTTGAGACCGTTAAGTTACTGCACGAAAGTCGATGGCAAGCTTGCCGAACTGGTGCCATTAACGCACTTGTTCACTAAACGAAGTTGCGTTGGAATTTTTTCGCAACGAACGCACCCGATCCACTCCATTCGACCCAAAACTCATGTTTTGGGGCCTTTCGGACTGTTTCGTTACTGCACGAAAGTCGATGCAAAACTGGCCGAATTGGTGCCATTGACGCACAAGTTCGATAAACGAAGTTGCGTCCGATTTTTTCGCAACGAACGCACCCGATCCACTCCGTTCGACCCAAAACTCATATTGTGGTGCCTTTCGGACCGTTTCGTTACTGAACGAAAGTCGATGCAAAATTTGCCGAACTACTGCCATTAACGCACAAGTTCGCTAAACAAAGTTGCGTCGGAATTTTTCGCAACGAACGCACCCGATCCATTCTATTGGACCCAAAACTCATCTTTTGGGCTTTTCGGACCGTTTCGTTACTGCACGAAAGTCGATGCAAAACTGGCCGCACTGGTGGCATTAACCCACAAGTTCGCTAAATGAAGTTAGTTCGGAAATTTTCACAAAGAACGCACCCGATCCACTCCGTTCGACCCAAAACTCATGTTTTGGGGCGTTTCAGACCGTTAAGTTACTGCACGAAAGTCGATGGCAAGCTTGCCGAACTGGTGCCATTAACGCACTTGTTCACTAAACGAAGTTGCGTCGGAATTTTTTCGCAACGAACGCACCCGATCCACTCCATTCGACCCAAAACTCATGTTTTGGGCGTTTCGGACCGTTTCGTTACTGCACGAAAGTCGATGCAAAACTTGCCGCACTGGTGGCATTAACCCACAAGTTCGCTAAACGAAGTTTGTTCGGAATTTTTCACAAAGAACGCACCCGATCCACTCCGTTCGACCCAAAACTCATGTTTTGGGGCGTTTGAGACCGTTAAGTTACTGCACGAAAGTCGATGCAAAGCTTGCCGAACTGGTGCCATTAACGCACTTGTTCACTAAACGAAGTTGCGTCGGAATTTTTTCGCAACGAACGCACCCGATCCACTCCATTCGACAAAAAACTCATGTTTTGGGGCCTTTCAGACCGTTTCGTTACTGCACAAAAGTCGATGTAAAACTGACCGAATTGGTGCCATTAACCCACGAGTTCGCTAAACGAAGTTGCGTCGGAATTTTTCACAAAGAACGCACCCGATCCACTCCGTTCGACCCAAAACTCATGTTTTGGGGCCTTTCGGACCGTTTCGTTACTGCACGAAAGTCGATGCAAAACTGGCCGAATTGGTGCCATTAACCCACGAGTTCGCTAAACGAAGTTGCGTCGGAATTTTTCACAAAGAACGCACCCGATCCACTCCGTTCGACCCAAAACTCATGTTTTGGGGCGTTTGAGACCGTTAAGTTACTGCACGAAAGTCGATGGCAAGCTTGCCGAACTGGTGGCATTAACGCACTTGTTCACTAAATGAAGTTGCGTCGGAATTTTTTCGCAACGAACGTACCCGATCCACTCCATTCGACCCAAAACTCATGTTTTGGGGCCTTTCGGACCGTTTCGTTACTGCACGAAAGTCGATGCAAAACTGACCGAATTGGTGCCATTGACGCACAAGTTCGATAAACGAAGTTGCGTCCGATTTTTTCGCAACGAACGCACCCGATCCACTCCGTTCGACCCAAAACTCATATTGTGGTGCCTTTCGGACCGTTTCGTTACTGAACGAAAGTCGATGCAAAATTTGCCGAACTAGTGCCATTAACGCACAAGTTCGCTAAACAAAGTTGCGTCGGAATTTTTCGCAACGAACGCACCCGATCCACTCTATTGGACCCAAAACTCATCTTTTGGGCGTTTCGGACCGTTTCGTTACTGCACGAAAATCGATGCAAAACTGGGCGCACTGGTGGCATTAACCCACAAGTTCGCTAAACGAAGTTAGTTCGGAATTTTTCACAAAGAACGCACCCGATCCACTCCGTTCGACCAAAAACTCATGTTTTGGGGCGTTTCAGACCGTTATGTTACTGGACGAAAGTCGATGCGAAGCTTGCCGAACTGGTGCCATTAACGCACAAGTTCGCTAAATGAAGTTGCGACGGAAATTTTCACAACGAACGCACCTGATCCACTCCGTTCGACCGAAAACTCTTGTTTTGGGGCGTTTCGGACCGTTTCATTACTGCACGAAAGTCGATGCAAAAATGGCAGAATTGGTGCCATTAACCCACGAGTTCGCTAAACGAAGTTGCGTCGGAATTTTTCACAAGGAACGCACCCGATCTACTCCGTTCGACCAAAACTCATGTTTTGGGGCGTTTGAGACCGTTAAGTTACTGCACGAAAGTCGATGGCAAGCTTCAGAACTAGTGGCATTAACGCACTTGTTCACTAAACGAAGTTGCGTCGGAATTTTTTCGCAACGAACGCACCCAATCCACTCCGTTCGACCCAAAACTCATGTTTTGGGGCCTTTCGGACCGTTTCGTTACTGAACGAAAGTCGATGCAAAATTTGCCGAACTAGTGCCATTAACCCACAAGTTCGCTAAACGAAGTTAGTTCGGAATTTTTCACAAAGAACGCACCCGATCCACTCCGTTCGACCCAAAACTCATGTTTTGGGGAGTTTGAGACCGTTAAGTTACTGCACGAAAGTCGATGGCAAGCTTGCCGAACTGGTGCCATTAACGCACTTGTTCACTAAACAAAGTTGTGTCGGAATTTTTTCGCAACGAACGCACCCGATCCACTCCATTCGACCAAAAACTCATGTTTTGGGGCCTTTCAGACCGTTTCGTTACTGCACAAAAGTCGATGTGAAACTGACCGAATTGGTGCCATTAACCCACGAGTTCGCTAAACGAAGTTGCGTCGGAATTTTTCACAAAGAACGCACCCGATCCACTCCGTTCGACCCAAAACTCATGTTTTGGGGCGTTTGAGACCGTTAAGTTACTGCACGAAAGTCGATGGCAAGCTTGCCGAACTGGTGGCATTAACGCACTTGTTCACTAAATGAAGTTGCGTCGGAATTTTTTCGCAACGAACGTACCCGATCCACTCCATTCGACCCAAAACTCATGTTTTGGGTCCTTTCGGACCGTTTCGTTACTGCACGAAAGTCGATGCAAAACTGACCGAATTGGTGCCATTGACGCACAAGTTCGATAAACGAAGTTGCGTCCGATTTTTTTCGCAACGAACGCACCCGATCCACTCCGTTCAATCCAAAACTCATGTTTTGGGGCGTTTGAGACCGTTAAGTTACTGCACGAAAGTCGATGGCAAGCTTGCCGAACTGGTGCCATTAACGCACTTGTTCACTAAACGAAGTTGCGTCGGAATTTTTTCGCAACGAACGCACCCGATCCACTCCATTCGACCCAAAACTCATGTTTTGGGCTTTTCGGACCGTTTCGTTACTGCACGAAAGTCGAGGCAAAACTGGCCGCACTGGTGGCATTAACCCACAAGTTCGCTAAACGAAGTTAGTTCGGAATTCTTCACAAAGAACGCACCCAATCCACTCCGTTCGACCCAAAACTCATGTTTTGGGTCGTTTCAGACCGTTAAGTTACTGCACGAAAGTCGATGCAAAGCTTGCCGAACTGGTGGCATTAACGCACAAGTTCGCTAAATGAAGTTGCGACGGAAATTTTCACAAAGAACGCACCCGATCCACTCCGTTCGACCCAAAACTCATGTTTTGGGGCGTTTCAGACCGTTAAGTTACTGCACGAAAGTCGATGCGAAGCTTGCCGAACTGGTGCCATTAACGCACAAGTTCGCTAAATGAAGTTGCGACGGAATTTTTCGCAACGAACGCACCTGATCCACTCCGTTCGACCCAAAACTCGTGTTTTGGGGCTTTTCGGACCGTTTCATTACTGCACGAAAGTCGATGCAAAAATGGCGGAATTGGTGCCATTAACCCACGAGTTCGCTAAACGAAGTTGCGTCGGAATTTTTCACAAGGAATTCACCCGATCCACTCCGTTCGACCAAAACTTATGTTTTGGGGCGTTTGAGACTGTTAAGTTACTGCACGAAAGTCGATGGCAAGCTTGCCGAACTGGTGGCATTAACGCACAAGTTCACTAAACGAAGTTGCGTCGGAATTTTTTCGCAACGAACGCACCCAATCAACTCCGTTTGACCCAAAACTTATGTTTAGGGGCCTTTCGGACCGTTTCGTTACTGCACGAAAGTTGATGCAAACCTGGCCGAATTGGTGCCAGTAACCCACGAGTTCGCTAAACGAAGTTGTGTCGGAATTTTTCACAAAGAACGCACCTGATCCACTCCGTTCGACCCAAAACTCATGTT
The DNA here is from genome assembly GCA_032594955.1 of Panicum miliaceum. Taxonomy (NCBI): domain Eukaryota; kingdom Viridiplantae; phylum Streptophyta; class Magnoliopsida; order Poales; family Poaceae; genus Panicum; species Panicum miliaceum. Next base: position 17,469,131 of record CM064072.1, on the reverse strand, counting down.
TTGGGGCGTTTGAGACCGTTAAGTTACTGCACGAAAGTCGATGGCAAGCTTGCCGAACTGGTGCTATTAACGCACTTGTTCACTAAACGAAGTTGCGTCGGAATTTTTTCGCAACGAACGCACCCGATCCACTCCATTCGACCCAAAACTCATGTTTTGGGGCCTTTTGGACCGTTTCATTACTGCACGAAAGTCGATGCAAAACTGACCGAATTGGTGCCATTGACGCACAAGTTCGATAAACGAAGTTGCGTCTGATTTTTTCGCAACGAACGCACCCGATCCACTCCGTTCGACCCAAAACTCATATTGTGGTGCCTTTCCGACCGTTTCGTTACTGAACGAAAGTCGATGCAAAATTTGCCGAACTAGTGCCATTAACGCACAAGTTCGCTAAACAAAGTTGCGTCGGAATTTTACGCAACGAACGCACCCGATCCACTCTATTGGACCCAAAACTCATCTTTTGGGCGTTTCGGACCGTTTCGTTACTGCACGAAAATCGATGCAAAACTGGCCGCACTGGTGGCATTAACCCACAAGTTCGCTAAACGAAGTTAGTTCGGAATTTTTCACAAAGAACGCACCCGATCCACTCCGTTCGACCAAAAACTCATGTTTTGGGGCGTTTCAGACCGTTAAGTTACTGGACGAAAGTCGATGCGAAGCTTGCCGAACTGGTGCCATTAACGCACAGGTTCGCTAAATGAAGTTGCGACGGAAATTTTCACAACGAACGCACCTGATCCACTCCGTTCGACCCAAAACTCTTGTTTTGGGGCGTTTCGGACCGTTTCATTACTGCACGAAAGTCGATGCAAAAATGGCGGAATTGGTGCCATTAACCCACGAGTTCGCTAAACGAAGTTGCGTCGGAATTTTTCACAAGGAACGCACCCGATCCACTCCGTTCGACCAAAACTCATGTTTTGGGGCGTTTGAGACCGTTAAGTTACTGCACGAAAGTCGATGGCAAGCTTGCCGAACTGGTGGCATTAACGCACAAGTTCACTAAACGAAGTTGCGTCGGAACTTTTTCGCAACGAACGCACCCAATCCACTCCGTTCGACCCAAAACTCATGTTTTGGGGCCTTTCGGACCGTTTCGTTACTGCACGAAAGTCGATGCAAAACTGGCCGAATTGGTGCCATTAACCCACGAGTTCGCTAAACGAAGTTGCGTCGGAATTTTTCACAAAGAACGCACCCGATCCACTCCGTTTGACCCAAAACTCATGTTTTGGGGCGTTTGAGACCGTTAAGTTACTGCACGAAAGTCGATGGCAAGCTTGCCGAACTGGTGCCATTAACGCACTTGTTCACTAAACGAAGTTGCGTCGGAATTTTTTCGCAACGAACGCACCCGATCCACTCCGTTCGACCCAAAACTCATATTGTGGTGCCTTTCGGACGGTTTCGTTACTGAACGAAAGTCGATGCAAAATTTGCCGAACTAGTGCCATTAACGCACAAGTTCGCTAAACAAAGTTGCGTCGGAATTTTTCGCAACGAACGCACCCGATCCACTCTATTGGACCCAAAACTCATCTTTTGGGCGTTTCGGACCGTTTCGTTACTGCACGAAAGTCGATGCAAAACTGGCCGCACTAGTGGCATTAACCCACAAGTTCGCTAAACGAAATTAGTTCAGAATTTTTCACAAAGAACGCACCCGATCCACTCCGTTCGACCCAAAACTCATGTTGTGGGGCGTTTCAGACCGTTATGTTACTGCACGAAAGTCGATGCGAAGCTTGCCGAACTGGTGCCATTAACGCACAAGTTCGCTAAATGAAGTTGCGACGGAATTTTTCGCAACGAACGCACCTGATCCACTCCGTTCGACCCAAAACTCGTGTTTTGGGGCGTTTCGGACCATTTCATTACTGCACGAAAGTCGCTGCAAAAATGGCGGAATTGGTGCCATTAACCCACGAGTTCGCTAAACGAAGTTGCGTCGGAATTTTTCACAAGGAACGCACCCGATCCACTCCGTTTGACCAAAACTCATGTTTTGGGGCGTTTGAGACTGTTAAGTTACTGCACGAAAGTCGATGGCAAGCTTGCCGAACTGGTGGCATTAACGCACAAGTTCACTAAACGAAGTTGCGTCGGAATTTTTTCGCAACGAACGCACCCAATCCACTCCGTTCGACCCAAAACTCATGTTTTGGGGCCTTTCGGACCGTTTCGTTACTGAACGAAAGTCGATGCAAAATTTGCCGAACTAGTGCCATTAACGCACAAGTTCGCTAAACAAAGTTGCGTCGGAACTTTTCGCAACGAACGCACCCGATCCACTCTATTGGACCCAAAACTCATGTTTTGGGCGTTTCGGACCGTTTCGTTACTGCACGAAAGTCGATGCAAAACTTGCCGCACTGGTGGCATTAACCCACAAGTTCGCTAACGAAGTTAGTTCGGAATTTTTCACAAAGAACGCACCCGATCCACTCCGTTCGACCCAAAACTCATGTTTTGGGGCGTTTGAGACCGTTAAGTTACTGCATGAAAGTCGATGGCAAGCTTGCCGAACTGGTGCCATTAACGCACTTGTTCACTAAACAAAGTTGCGTCGGAATTTTTTCGCAATGAACGCACCCGATCCACTCCATTCGACCAAAAACTCATGTTTTGGGGCCTTTTAGACCGTTTCGTTACTGCACAAAAGTCGATGTAAAACTGACCGAATTGGTGCCATTAACCCACGAGTTCGCTAAACGAAGTTGCGTCGGAATTTTTCACAAAGAACGCACCCGATCCACTCCGTTCGACCCAAAACTCATGTTTTGGGGCGTTTGAGACCGTTAAGTTACTGCACGAAAGTCGATGGCAAGCTTGCCGAACTGGTGGCATTAACGCACTTGTTCACTAAATGAAGTTGCGTCGGAATTTTTTCGCAACGAACGTACCCGATCCACTCCATTCGACCCAAAACTCATGTTTTGGGTCCTTTCGGACCGTTTCGTTACTGCACGAAAGTCGATGCAAAACTGACCGAATTGGTGCCATTGACGCACAAGTTCGATAAACGAAGTTGCGTCCGATTTTTTTCGCAACGAACGCACCCGATCCACTCCGTTCGACCCAAAACTAATGTTTTGGGGCGTTTGAGACCGTTAAGTTACTGCACGAAAGTCGATGGCAAGCTTGCCGAACTGGTGCCATTAATGCACTTGTTCACTAAACGAAGTTGCGTCGGAAAATTTTCACAACGAACGCACCCGATCCACTCCATTCGACCCAAAACTCATGTTTTGGGGCCTTTCGGACCGTTTCGTTACTGCACGAAAGTCGATGCAAAACTGGCCGAATTGGTGCCATTAACCCACGAGTTCGCTAAACGAAGTTGCGTCGGAATTTTTCACAAAGAACGCACCCGATCCACTCCGTTCGACCCAAAACTCATGTTTTGGGGCGTTTGAGACCGTTAAGTTACTGCACGAAAGTCGACGGCAAGCTTGCCGAACTGGTGCCATTAACGCACTTGTTCACTAAACGAAGTTGCGTCGGAATTTTTTCGCAACGAACGCACCCGATCCACTCCATTCGACCCAAAACTCATGTTTTGGGGCCTTTCGGACCGTTTCGTTACTGTACGAAAGTCGATGCAAAACTGGCCGAATTGGTGCCATTGATGCACAAGTTCGATAAACGAAGTTGCGTCCGATTTTTTCGCAACGAACGCACCCGATCCACTCCGTTCGACCCAAAACTCATATTGTGGTGCCTTTCGGACCGTTTCGTTACTGAACGAAAGTCGATGCAAAATTTGCCGAACTAGTGCCATTAACGCACAAGTTCGCTAAACAAAGTTGCGTCGGAATTTTTCGCAACGAACGCACCCGATCCACTCTAATGGACCCAAAACTCATCTTTTGGGCGTTTCGGACCGTTTCGTTACTGCACGAAAGTCGATGCAAAACTGGCCGCACTGGTGGCATTAACCCACAAGTTCGCTAAACGATGTTAGTTCGGAATTTTTCACAAAAAACGCAACCGATCCACTCCATTCGACCCAAAACTCATGTTTTGGGGCGTTTCAGATCGTTAAGTTACTGCACGAAAGTCGATGCGAAGCTTGCCAAACTGGTGCCATTAACGCACAAGTTCGCTAAATGAAGTTGCGACGGAATTTTTCGCAACGAACGCACCTGATCCACTCCGTTCGACCCAAAACTCGTGTTTTGGGGCGTTTCGGACCATTTCATTACTGCACGAAAGTCGCTACAAAAATGGCGGAATTGGTGCCATTAACCCACGAGTTCGCTAAAAGAAGTTGCGTCGGAATTTTTCACAAGGAACGCACCCGATCCACTCCGTTCGACCAAAACTCATGTTTTGGGGCGTTTGAGACTGTTAAGTTAGTGCACGAAAGTCGATGGCAAGCTTGCCGAACTGGTGGCATTAACGCACAAGTTCACTAAACGAAGTTGCGTTGGAATTTTTTCACAACGAACGCACCCAATCCACTCCGTTCGACCCAAAACTCATGTTTTGGGGCCTTTCGGACCGTTTCGTTACTGAACGAAAGTCGATGCAAAATTTGCCGAACTAGTGCCATTAACGCACAAGTTCGCTAAACAAAGTTGCGTCGGAACTTTTCGCAACGAACGCACCCGATCCACTCTATTGGACCCAAAACTCATGTTTTGGGCGTTTCGGACCGTTTCGTTACTGCACGAAAGTCGATGCAAAACTTGCCGCACTGGTGGCATTAACCCACAAGTTCGCTAAACGAAGTTAGTTCGGAATTTTTCACAAAGAACGCACCCGATGCACTCCGTTCGACCCAAAACTCATGTTTTGGAGCGTTTGAGACCGTTAAGTTACTGCACGAAAGTCGATGGCAAGCTTGCCGAACTGGTGCCATTAACGCACTTGTTCACTAAACAAAGTTGCGTCGGAATTTTTTCGCAACGAACGCACCCGATCCACTCCATTCGACCAAAAACTCATGTTTTGGGTCCTTTCAGACCGTTTCGTTACTGCACAAAAGTCGATGTAAAACTGACCGAATTGGTGCCATTAACCCACGAGTTCGCTAAACGAAGTTGCGTCGGAATTTTTTACAAAGAACGCATCCGATCCACTCCGTTCGACCCAAAACTCATGTTTTGGGGCGTTTGAGACCGTTAAGTTACTGCACGAAAGTCGATGGCAAGCTTGCCGAACTGGTGGCATTAACGCACTTGTTCACTAAATGCAGTTGCGTCGGAATTTTTTCGCAACGAACGTACCCGATCCACTCCATTCGACCCAAAACTCATGTTTTGGGTCCTTTCGGACCGTTTCGTTACTGCACGAAAGTCGATGCAAAACTGACCGAATTGGTGCCATTGACGCACAAGTTCGATAAACGAAGTTGCGTCCGATTTTTTTCGCAACGAACGCACCCGTTCCACTCCGTTCGACCCAAAACTCATGTTTTGGGGCATTTGAGACCGTTAAGTTACTGCACGAAAGTCGATGGCAAGCTTGCCGAACTGGTGCCATTAATGCACTTGTTCACTAAACGAAGTTGCGTCGGAATTTTTTCGCAACGAACGCACCCGATCCACTCCATTCGACCCAAAACTCATGTTTTGGGGCCTTTCGGACCGTTTCGATACTGCACGAAAGTCGATGCAAAACTGGCCGAATTGGTGCCATTAACCCACGAGTTCGCTAAACGAAGTTGCGTCGGAATTTTTCACAAAGAACGCACCCGATCCACTCCGTTCGACCCAAAACTCATGTTTTGGGGCGTTTGAGACCGTTAAGTTACTGCATGAAAGTCGATGGCAAGCTTGCCGAACTGGTGCCATTAACGCACTTGTTCACTAAACGAAGTTGCGTCGGAATTTTTTCGCAACGAACGCACCCGATCCACTCCATTCGACCCAAAACTCATGTTTTGGGGCCTTTCGGACCGTTTCGTTACTGTACGAAAGTCGATGCAAAACTGGCCGAATTGGTGCCATTGATGCACAAGTTCGATAAACGAAGTTGCGTCCGATTTTTTCGCAACGAACGCACCCGATCCACTCCGTTCGACCCAAAACTCATATTGTGGTGCCTTTCGGACCGTTTCGTTACTGAACGAAAGTCGATGCAAAATTTGCCTAACTAGTGCCATTAACGCACAAGTTCGCTAAACAAAGTTGCGTCGGAATTTTTCGCAACGAACGCACCCGATCCACTCTAATGGACCCAAAACTCATCTTTTGGGCGTTTCGGACCGTTTCGTTACTGCACGAAAGTCGATGCAAAACTGGCCGCACTGGTGGCATTAACCCACAAGTTCGCTAAACGATGTTAGTTCGGAATTTTTCACAAAAAACGCAACCGATCCACTCCATTCGACCCAAAACTCATGTTTTGGGGCGTTTTAGATCGTTAAGTTACTGCACGAAAGTCGATGCGAAGCTTGCCAAACTGGTGCCATTAACGCACAAGTTCGCTAAATGAAGTTGCGACGGAATTTTTCGCAACGAACGCACCTGATCCACTCCGTTCGACCCAAAACTCGTGTTTTGGGGCGTTTCGGACCATTTCATTACTGCACGAAAGTCGCTACAAAAATGGCGGAATTGGTGCCATTAACCCACCAGTTCGCTAAACGAAGTTGCGTCGGAATTTTTCACAAGGAACGCACCCGATCCACTCCGTTCGACCAAAACTCATGTTTTGGGGCGTTTGAGACTGTTAAGTTACTGCACGAAAGTCGATGGAAAGCTTGCCGAACTGGTGGCATTAACGCACAAGTTCACTAAACGAAGTTGCGTTGGAATTTTTTCGCAACGAACGCACCCAATCCACTCCGTTCGACCCAAAACTAATGTTTTGGGGCCTTTCGGACCGTTTCGTTGCTGAACGAAAGTCGATGCAAAATTTGCCGAACTAGTGCCATTAACGCACAAGTTCGCTAAACAAAGTTGCGTCGGAACTTTTCGCAACGAACGCACCCGATCCACTCTATTGGACCCAAAACTCATGTTTTGGGCGTTTCGGACCGTTTCGTTACTGCACGAAAGTCGATGCAAAACTTGCCGCACTGGTGGCATTAACCCACAAGTTCGCTAAACGAAGTTAGTTCGGAATTTTTCACAAAGAACGCACCCGATGCACTCCGTTCGACCCAAAACTCATGTTTTGGAGCGTTTGAGACCGTTAAGTTACTGCACGAAAGTCGATGGCAAGCTTGCCGAACTGGTGCCATTAACGCACTTGTTCACTAAACAAAGTTGCGTCGGAATTTTTTCGCAACGAACGCACCCGATCCACTCCATTCGACCAAAAACTCATGTATTGGGTCCTTTCAGACCGTTTCGTTACTGCACAAAAGTCGATGTAAAACTGACCGAATTGGTGCCATTAACCCACGAGTTCGCTAAACGAAGTTGCGTCGGAATTTTTTACAAAGAACGCACCCGATCCACTCCGTTCGACCCAAAACTCATGTTTTGGGGCGTTTGAGACCGTTAAGTTACTGCACGAAAGTCGATGGCAAGCTTGCCGAACTGGTGGCATTAACGCACTTGTTCACTAAATGCAGTTGCGTCGGAATTTTTTCGCAACGAACGTACCCGATCCACTCCATTCGACCCAAAACTCATGTTTTGGGTCCTTTCGGACCATTTCGTTACTGCACGAAAGTCGATGCAAAACTGACCGAATTGGTGCCATTGACGCACAAGTTCGATAAACGAAGTTGCGTCCGATTTTTTTCGCAACGAACGCACCCGTTCCACTCCGTTCGACCCAAAACTCATGTTTTGGGGCATTTGAGACCGTTAAGTTACTGCACGAAAGTCGATGGCAAGCTTGCCGAACTGGTGCCATTAATGCACTTGCTCACTAAACGAAGTTGCGTCGGAATTTTTTCGCAACGAACGCACCCGATCCACTCCATTCGACCCAAAACTCATGTTTTGGGGCCTTTCGGACCGTTTCGTTACTGCACGAAAGTCGATGCAAAACTGGCCGAATTGGTGCCATTAACCCACGAGTTCGCTAAACGAAGTTGCGTCGGAATTTTTCACAAAGAACGCACCCGATCCACTCCGTTCGACCCAAAACTCATGTTTTGGGGCGTTTGAGACCGTTAAGTTACTGCACGAAAGTCGATGGCAAGCTTGCCGAACTGGTGCCATTAACGCACTTGTTCACTAAACGAAGTTGCGTCGGAATTTTTTCGCAACGAACGCACCCGATCCACTCCATTCGACCCAAAACTCATGTTTTGGGGCCTTTCGGACCGTTTCATTACTGTACGAAAGTCGATGCAAAACTGGCCGAATTGGTGCCATTGATGCACAAGTTCGATAAACGAAGTTGCGTCCGATTTTTTCGCAACGAACGCACCCGATCCACTCTAATCGACCCAAAACTCATATTGTGGTGCCTTTCGGACCGTTTCGTTACTGAACGAAAGTCGATGCAAAATTTGCCGAACTAGTGCCATTAACGCACAAGTTCGCTAAACAAAGTTGCGTCGGAATTTTTCGCAACGAACGCACCCGATCCACTCTAATGGACCCAAAACTCATCTTTTGGGCGTTTCGGACCGTTTCGTTACTGCACGAAAGTCGATGCAAAACTGGCCGCACTGGTGGCATTAACCCACAAGTTCGCTAAACGATGTTAGTTCGGAATTTTTCACAAAAAACGCAACCGATTCACTCCATTCGACCCAAAACTCATGTTTTGGGGCGTTTTAGATCGTTAAGTTACTGCACGAAAGTCGATGCGAAGCTTGCCGAACTGGTGCCATTAACGCACAAGTTCGCTAAATGAAGTTGCGACGGAATTTTTCGCAACGAACGCACCTGATCCACTCCGTTCGACCCAAAACTCGTGTTTTGGGGCGTTTCGGACCATTTCATTACTGCACGAAAGTCGCTGCAAAAAAGGCGGAATTGGTGCCATTAACCCACGAGTTCGCTAAACGAAGTTGCGTCGGAATTTTTCACAAGGAACGCACCCGATCCACTCCGTTCGACCAAAACTCATGTTTTGGGGCGTTTGAGACTGTTAAGTTACTGCACGAAAGTCGATGGCAAGCTTGCCGAACTGGTGGCATTAACGCACAAGTTCACTAAACGAAGTTGCGTTGGAATTTTTTCGCAACGAACGCACCCAATCCACTCCGTTCGACCCAAAACTCATGTTTTGGGGCCTTTCGGACCGTTTCGTTGCTGAACGAAAGTCGATGCAAAATTTGCCGAACTAGTGCCATTAACGCACAAGTTCGCTAAACAAAGTTGCGTCGGAACTTTTCGCAACGAACGCACCCGATCCACTCTATTGGACCCAAAACTCATGTTTTGGGCGTTTCGGACCGTTTCGTTACTGCACGAAAGTCGATGCAAAACTTGCCGCACTGGTGGCATTAACCCACAAGTTCGCTAAACGAAGTTAGTTCGGAATTTTTCACAAAGAACGCACCCGATGCACTCCGTTCGACCCAAAACTCATGTTTTGGAGCGTTTGAGACCGTTAAGTTACTGCACGAAAGTCGATGGCAAGCTTGCCGAACTGGTGCCATTAACGCACTTGTTCACTAAACAAAGTTGCGTCGGAATTTTTTCGCAACGAACGCACCCGATCCACTCCATTCGACCAAAAACTCATGTTTTGGGTCCTTTCAGACCGTTTCGTTACTGCACAAAAGTCGATGTAAAACTGACCGAATTGGTGCCATTAACCCACGAGTTCGCTAAACGAAGTTGCGTCGGAATTTTTTACAAAGAACGCACCCGATCCACTCCGTTCGACCCAAAACTCATGTTTTGGGGCGTTTGAGACCGTTAAGTTACTGCACGAAAGTCGATGGCAAGCTTGCCGAACTGGTGGCATTAACGCACTTGTTCACTAAATGCAGTTGCGTCGGAATTTTTTCGCAACGAACGTACCCGATCCACTCCATTCGACCCAAAACTCATGTTTTGGGTCCTTTCGGACCGTTTCGTTACTGCACGAAAGTCGATGCAAAACTGACCGAATTGGTGCCATTGACGCACAAGTTCGATAAACGAAGTTGCGTCCGATTTTTTTCGCAACGAACGCACCCGTTCCACTCCGTTCGACCCAAAACTCATGTTTTGGGGCATTTGAGACCGTTAAGTTACTGCACGAAAGTCGATGGCAAGCTTGCCGAACTGGTGCCATTAATGCACTTGTTCACTAAACGAAGTTGCGTCGGAATTTTTTCGCAACGAACGCACCCGATCCACTCCATTCGACCCAAAACTCATGTTTTGGGGCCTTTCGGACCGTTTCGTTACTGCACGAAAGTCGATGCAAAACTGGCCGAATTGGTGCCATTAACCCACGAGTTCGCTAAACGAAGTTGCGTCGGAATTTTTCACAAAGAACGCACCCGATCCACTCCGTTCGACCCAAAACTCATGTTTTGGGGCGTTTGAGACCGTTAAGTTACTGCACGAAAGTCGATGGCAAGCTTGCCGAACTGGTGGCATTAACGCACTTGTTCACTAAATGAAGTTGCGTCAGAATTTTTTCGCAACGAACGTACCCGATCCACTCCATTCGACCCAAAACTCATGTTTTGGGTCCTTTCGGACCGTTTCGTTACTGCACGAAAGTCGATGCAAAACTGACCGAATTGGTGCCATTGACGCACAAGTTCGATAAACGAAGTTGCGTCCGATTTTTTTCGCAACGAACGCACCCGTTCCACTCCGTTCGACCCAAAACTCATGTTTTGGGGCGTTTGAGACCGTTAAGTTACTGCACGAAAGTCGATGGCAAGCTTGCCGAACTGGTGCCATTAATGCACTTGTTCACTAAACGAAGTTGCGTCGGAATTTTTTCGCAACGAACGCACCCGATCCTCTCCATTCGACCCAAAACTCATGTTTTGGGGCCTTTCGGACCGTTTCGTTACTGCACGAAAGTCGATGCAAAACTGGCCGAATTGGTGCCATTAACCCACGAGTTCGCTAAACGAAGTTGCGTCGGAATTTTTTCGCAACGAACGCACCCGATCCACTCCATTCGACCCAAAACTCATGTTTTGGGGCCTTTCGGACCGTTTCGATACTGCACGAAAGTCGATGCAAAACTGGCCGAATTGGTGCCATTGATGCACAAGTTCGATAAACGAAGTTGCGTCCGATTTTTTCGCAACGAACGCACCCGATCCACTCCGTTCGACCCAAAACTCATATTGTGGTGCCTTTCGGACCGTTTCGTTACTGAACGAAAGTCGATGCAAAATTTGCCGAACTAGTGCCATTAACGCACAAGTTCGCTAAACAAAGTTGCGTCGGAATTTTTCGCAACGAACGCACCCGATCCACTCTATTGGACCCAAAACTCATCTTTTGGGCGTTTCGGACCGTTTCGTTACTGCACGAAAGTCTATGCAAAACTGGCCGCACTGGTGGCATTAACCCACAAGTTCGCTAAACGATGTTAGTTCGGAATTTTTCACAAAGAACGCACCCGATCCACTCCGTTCGACCCAAAACTCATGTTTTGGGGAGTTTGAGACCGTTAAGTTACTGCACGAAAGTCGATGGCAAGCTTGCCGAACTGGTGCCATTAACGCACTTGTTCACTAAACAAAGTTGTGTCGGAATTTTTTCGCAACGAACGCACCCGATCCACTCCATTCGACCAAAAACTCATGTTTTGGGGCCTTTCAGACCGTTTCGTTACTGCACAAAAGTCGATGTGAAACTGACCGAATTGGTGCCATTAACCCACGAGTTCGCTAAACGAAGTTGCGTCGGAATTTTTCACAAAGAACGCACCCGATCCACTCCGTTCGACCCAAAACTCATGTTTTGGGGCGTTTGAGACCGTTAAGTTACTGCACGAAAGTCGATGGCAAGCTTGCCGAACTGGTGGCATTAACGCACTTGTTCACTAAATGAAGTTGCGTCGGAATTTTTTCGCAACGAACGTACCCGATCCACTCCGTTCGACCCAAAACTCATGTTTTGGGTCCTTTCGGACCGTTTCGTTACTGCACGAAAGTCGATGCAAAACTGACCGAATTGGTGCCATTGACGCACAAGTTCGATAAACGAAGTTGCGTCCGATTTTTTTCGCAACGAACGCACCCGATCCACTCCGTTCAATCCAAAACTCATGTTTTGGGGCGTTTGAGACCGTTAAGTTACTGCACGAAAGTCGATGGCAAGCTTGCCGAACTGGTGCCATTAACGCACTTGTTCACTAAACGAAGTTGCGTCGGAATTTTTTCGCAACGAACGCACCCGATCCACTCCATTCGACCCAAAACTCATGTTTTGGGCTTTTCGGACCGTTTCGTTACTGCACGAAAGTCGATGCAAAACTGGCCGCACTGGTGGCATTAACCCACAAGTTCGCTAAACGAAGTTAGTTCGGAATTCTTCACAAAGAACGCACCCAATCCACTCCGTTCGACCCAAAACATGAGTTTTGGGTCGTTTCAGACCGTTAAGTTACTGCACGAAAGTCGATGCAAAGCTTGCCGAACTGGTGGCATTAACGCACAAGTTCGCTAAATGAAGTTGCGACGGAATTTTTCGCAACGAACGCACCCAATCCACTCCGTTCGACCCAAAACTCATGTTTTGGGGCCTTTCGGACCGTTTCGTTACTGCACGAAAGTCGATGAAAAACTGGCCAAATTGGTGCCATTAACCCACGAGTTCGCTAAACGAAGTTGCGTCGGAATTTTTCACAAGGAATTCACCCGATCCACTCCGTTCGACCAAAACTTATGTTTTGGGGCGTTTGAGACTGTTAAGTTACTGCACGAAAGTCGATGGCAGGCTTGCCGAACTGGTGGCATTAACGCACAAGTTCACTAAACGAAGTTGCGTCGGAATTTTTTCGCAACGAACGCACCCAATCAACTCCGTTTGACCCAAAACTTATGTTTAGGGGCCTTTCGGACCGTTTCGTTACTGCACGAAAGTTGATGCAAACCTGGCCGAATTGGTGCCATTAACCCACGAGTTCGCTAAACGAAGTTGTGTCGGAATTTTTCACAAAGAACGCACCTGATCCACTCCGTTCGACACAAAACTCATGTTTTGGGGCGTTTGAGACCGTTAAGTTACTGCACGAAAGTCGATGGCAAGCTTGCCGAACTGGTGCTATTAACGCACTTGTTCACTAAACGAAGTTGCGTCGGAATTTTTTCGCAACGAACGCACCCGATCCACTCCATTCGACCCAAAACTCATGTTTTGGGGCCTTTTGGACCGTTTCGTTACTGCACGAAAGTCGATGCAAAACTGACCGAATTGGTGCCATTGACGCACAAGTTCGATAAACGAAGTTGCGTCCGATTTTTTCGCAACGAACGCACTCGATCCACTCCGTTCGACCCAAAACTCATATTGTGGTGCCTTTCCGACCGTTTCGTTACTGAACGAAAGTCGATGCAAAATTTGCCGAACTAGTGCCATTAACGCACAAGTTCGCTAAACAAAGTTGCGTCGGAATTTTACGCAACGAACGCACCCGATCCACTCTATTGGACCCAAAACTCATCTTTTGGGCGTTTCGGACCGTTTCGTTACTGCACGAAAATCGTTGCAAAACTGGCCGCACTGGTGGCATTAACCCACAAGTTCGCTAAACGAAGTTAGTTCGGAATTTTTCACAAAGAACGCACCTGATCCACTCCGTTCGACCAAAAACTCATGTTTTGGGGCGTTTCAGACCGTTAAGTTACTGGACGAAAGTCGATGCGAAGCTTGCCGAACTGGTGCCATTAACGCACAAGTTCGCTAAATGAAGTTGCGACGGAAATTTTCACAACGAACGCACCTGATCCACTCCGTTCGACCCAAAACTCTTGTTTTGGGGCGTTTCGGACCGTTTCATTACTGCACGAAAGTCGATGCAAAAATGGCGGAATTGGTGCCATTAACCCACGAGTTCGCTAAACGAAGTTGCGTCGGAATTTTTCAGAAGGAACGCACCCGATCCACTTCGTTCGACCAAAACTCATGTTTTGGGGCGTTTGAGACCGTTAAGTTACTGCACGAAAGTCGATGGCAAGCTTGCCGAACTGGTGGCATTAACGCACAAGTTCACTAAACGAAGTTGCGTCGGAACTTTTTCGCAACGAACGCACCCAATCCACTCCGTTCGACCCAAAACTCATGTTTTGGGGCCTTTCGGACCGTTTCGTTACTGCACGAAAGTCGATGCAAAACTGGCCGAATTGGTGCCATTAACCCACGAGTTCGCTAAACGAAGTTGCGTCGGAATTTTTCACAAAGAACGCACCCGATCCACTCCGTTTGACCCAAAACTCATGTTTTGGGGCGTTTGAGACCGTTAAGTTACTGCACGAAAGTCGATGGCAAGCTTGCCGAACTGGTGCCATTAACGCACTTGTTCACTAAACGAAGTTGCGTCGGAATTTTTTCGCAACGAACGCACCCGATCCACTCCGTTCGACCCAAAACTCATATTGTGGTGCCTTTCGGACCGTTTCGTTACTGAACGAAAGTCGATGCAAAATTTGCCGAACTAGTGCCATTAACGCACAAGTTCGCTAAACAAAGTTGCGTCGGAATTTTTCGCAACGAACGCACCCGATCCACTCTATTGGACCCAAAACTCATCTTTTGGGCGTTTCGGACCGTTTCGTTACTGCACGAAAGTCGATGCAAAACTGGCCGCACTAGTGGCATTAACCCACAAGTTCGCTAAACGAAATTAGTTCAGAATTTTTCACAAAGAACGCACCCGATCCACTCCGTTCGACCCAAAACTCATGTTGTGGGGCGTTTCAGACCGTTATGTTACTGCACGAAAGTCGATGCGAAGCTTGCCGAACTAGTGCCATTAACGCACAAGTTCGCTAAATGAAGTTGCGACGGAATTTTTCGCAACGAACGCACCTGATCCACTCTGTTCGACCCAAAACTCGTGTTTTGGGGCGTTTCGGACCATTTCATTACTGCACGAAAGTCGCTGCAAAAATGGCGGAATTGGTGCCATTAACCCACGAGTTCGCTAAACGAAGTTGCGTCGGAATTTTTCACAAGGAACGCACCCGATCCACTCCGTTTGACCAAAACTCATGTTTTGGGGCGTTTGAGACTGTTAAGTTACTGCACGAAAGTCGATGGCAAGCTTGCCGAACTGGTGGCATTAACGCACAAGTTCACTAAACGAAGTTGCGTCGGAATTTTTTCGCAACGAACGCACCCAATCCACTCCGTTCGACCCAAAACTCATGTTTTGGGGCCTTTCGGACCGTTTCGTTACTGAACGAAAGTCGATGCAAAATTTGCCGAACTAGTGCCATTAACGCACAAGTTCGCTAAACAAAGTTGCGTCGGAACTTTTCGCAACGAACGCACCCGATCCACTCTATTGGACCCAAAACTCATGTTTTGGGCGTTTCGGACCGTTTCGTTACTGCACGAAAGTCGATACAAAACTTGCCGCACTGGTGGCATTAACCCACAAGTTCGCTAACGAAGTTAGTTCGGAATTTTTCACAAAGAACGCACCCGATCCACTCCGTTCGACCCAAAACTCATGTTTTGGGGCGTTTGAGACCGTTAAGTTACTGCACGAAAGTCGATGGCAAGCTTGCCGAACTGGTGCCATTAATGCACTTGTTCACTAAACAAAGTTGCGTCGGAATTTTTTCGCAATGAACGAACCCGATCCACTCCATTCGACCAAAAACTCATGTTTTGGGGCCTTTTAGACCGTTTCGTTACTGCACAAAAGTCGATGTAAAACTGACCGAATTGGTGCCATTAACCCACGAGTTCGCTAAACGAAGTTGCGTCGGAATTTTTCACAAAGAACGCACCCGATCCACTCCGTTCGACCCAAAACTCATGTTTTGGGGCGTTTGAGACCGTTAAGTTACTGCACGAAAGTCGATGGCAAGCTTGCCGAACTGGTGGCATTAACGCACTTGTTCACTAAATGAAGTTGCGTCGGAATTTTTTCGCAACGAACGTACCCGATCCACTCCATTCGACCCAAAACTCATGTTTTGGGTCCTTTCGGACAGTTTCGTTACTGCACGAAAGTCGATGCAAAACTGACCGAATTGGTGCCATTGACGCACAAGTTCGATAAACGAAGTTGCGTCCGATTTTTTTCGCAACGAACGCACCCGATCCACTCCGTTCGACCCAAAACTAATGTTTTGGGGCGTTTGAGACCGTTAAGTTACTGCACGAAAGTCGATGGCAAGCTTGCCGAACTGGTGCCATTAATGCACTTGTTCACTAAACGAAGTTGCGTCGGAATTTTTTCACAACGAACGCACCCGATCCACTCCATTCGACCCAAAACTCATGTTTTGGGGCCTTTCGGACCGTTTCGTTACTGCACGAAAGTCGATGCAAAACTGGCCGAATTGGTGCCATTAACCCACGAGTTCGCTAAACGAAGTTGCGTCGGAATTTTTCACAAAGAACGCACCCGATCCACTCCGTTCGACCCAAAACTCATGTTTTGGGGCGTTTGAGACCGTTAAGTTACTGCACGAAAGTCGACGGCAAGCTTGCCGAACTGGTGCCATTAACGCACTTGTTCACTAAACGAAGTTGCGTCGAAATTTCTTCGCAACGAACGCACCCGATCCACTCCATTCGACCCAAAACTCATGTTTTGGGCCTTTCGGACCGTTTTGTTACTGAACGAAAGTCGATGCAAAATTTGCCGAACTAGAGCCATTAACGCACAAGTTCGCTAAACAAAGTTGCGTCGGAACTTTTCGCAACGAACGCACCCGATCCACTCTATTGGACCCAAAACTCATGTTTTGGGCGTTTCGGACCGTTTTGTTACTGCACGAAAGTCGATGCAAAACTGGGCCGCACTGGTGGCATTAACCCACAAGTTCGCTAAACGATGTTAGTTCGGAATTTTTCACAAAGAACGCACCCGATCCACTCCGTTCGACCCAAAACTCATGTTGTGGGGCGTTTCAGACCGTTATGTTACTGCACGAAAGTCGATGCGAAGCTTGCCGAACTAGTGCCATTAACGCACAAGTTCGCTAAATGAAGTTGCGACGGAATTTTTCGCAACGAACGCACCTGATCCACTCCGTTGGACCCAAAACTCGTGTTTTGGGGCGTTTCGGACCATTTCATTACTGCACGAAAGTCGCTGCAAAAATGGCGGAATTGGTGCCATTAACCCACGAGTTTGCTAAACGAAGTTGCGTCGGAATTTTTCACAAGGAATGCACCCGATCCACTCCGTTTGACCAAAACTCATGTTTTGGGGCGTTTGAGACTGTTAAGTTACTGCACGAAAGTCGATGGCAAGCTTGCCGAACTGGTGGCATTAACGCACAAGTTCACTAAACGAAGTTGCGTCGGAATTTTTTCGCAACGAACGCACCCAATCCACTCCGTTCGACCCAAAACTCATGTTTTGGGGCCTTTCGGACCGTTTCGTTACTGAACGAAAGTCGATGCAAAATTTGCCGAACTAGTGCCATTAACGCACAAGTTCGCTAAACAAAGTTGCGTCGGAACTTTTCGCAACGAACGCACCCGATCCACTCTATTGGACCCAAAACTCATGTTTTGGGCGTTTCGGACCGTTTCGTTACTGCACGAAAGTCGATACAAAACTTGCCGCACTGGTGGCATTAACCCACAAGTTCGCTAACGAAGTTAGTTCGGAATTTTTCACAAAGAACGCACCCGATCCACTCCGTTCGACCCAAAACTCATGTTTTGGGGCGTTTGAGACCGTTAAGTTACTGCACGAAAGTCGATGGCAAGCTTGCCGAACTGGTGCCATTAACGCACTTGTTCACTAAACAAAGTTGCGTCGGAATTTTTTCGCAATGAACGCACCCGATCCACTCCATTCGACCAAAAACTCATGTTTTTGGGGCCTTTTAGACCGTTTCGTTACTGCACAAAAGTCGATGTAAAACTGACCGAATTGGTGCCATTAACCCACGAGTTCGCTAAACGAAGTTGCGTCGGAATTTTTCACAAAGAACGCACCCGATCCACTCCGTTCGACCCAAAACTCATGTTTTGGGGCGTTTGAGACCGTTAAGTTACTGCACGAAAGTCGATGGCAAGCTTGCCGAACTGGTGGCATTAACGCACTTGTTCACTAAATGAAGTTGCGTCGGAATTTTTTCGCAACGAACGTACCCGATCCACTCCATTCGACCCAAAACTCATGTTTTGGGTCCTTTCGGACCGTTTCGTTACTGCACGAAAGTCGATGCAAAACTGACCGAATTGGTGCCATTGACGCACAAGTTCGATAAACGAAGTTGCGTCCGATTTTTTTCGCAACGAACGCACCCGATCCACTCCGTTCGACCCAAAACTAATGTTTTGGGGCGTTTGAGACCGTTAAGTTACTGCACGAAAGTCGATGGCAAGCTTGCCGAACTGGTGCCATTAATGCACTTGTTCACTAAACGAAGTTGCGTCGGAATTTTTTCACAACGAACGCACCCGATCCACTCCATTCGACCCAAAACTCATGTTTTGGGGCCTTTCGGACCGTTTCGTTACTGCACGAAAGTCGATGCAAAACTGGCCGAATTGGTGCCATTAACCCACGAGTTCGCTAAACGAAGTTGCGTCGGAATTTTTCACAAACAACGCACCCGATCCACTCCGTTCGACCCAAAACTCATGTTTTGGGGCGTTTGAGACCGTTAAGTTACTGCACGAAAGTCGACGGCAAGCTTGCCGAACTGGTGCCATTAACGCACTTGTTCACTAAACGAAGTTGCGTCGGAATTTTTTCGCAACGAACGCACCCGATCCACTCCATTCGACCCAAAACTCATGTTTTGGGGCCTTTCGGACCGTTTTGTTACTGAACGAAAGTCGATGCAAAATTTGCCGAACTAGAGCCATTAACGCACAAGTTCGCTAAACAAAGTTGCGTCGGAACTTTTCGCAACGAACGCACCCGATCCACTCTATTGGACCCAAAACTCATGTTTTGGGCGTTTCGGACCGTTTCGTTACTGCACGAAAGTCGATGCAAAACTGGCCGCACTGGTGGCATTAACCCACAAGTTCGCTAAACGATGTTAGTTCGGAATTTTTCACAAAGAACGCACCCGATCCACTCCGTTCGACCCAAAACTCATGTTGTGGGGCGTTTCAGACCGTTATGTTACTGCACGAAAGTCGATGCGAAGCTTGCCGAACTGGTGCCATTAACGCACAAGTTCGCTAAATGAAGTTGCGACGGAATTTTTCGCAACGAACGCACCTGATCCACTCCGTTCGACCCAAAACTCGTGTTTTGGGGCGTTTCGGACCATTTCAGTACTGCACGAAAGTCGCTGCAAAAAATGGCGGAATTGGTGCCATTAACCCACGAGTTCGCTAAACGAAGTTGCGTCGGAATTTTTCACAAGGAACGCACCCGATCCACTCCGTTTGACCAAAACTCATGTTTTGGGGCGTTTGAGACTGTTAAGTTACTGCACGAAAGTCGATGGCAAGCTTGCCGAACTGGTGGCATTAACGCACAAGTTCACTAAACGAAGTTGCATCGGAATTTTTTCGCAACGAACGCACCCAATCCACTCCGTTCGACCCAAAACTCATGTTTTTGGGGCCTTTCGGACCGTTTCGTTACTGAACGAAAGTCGATGCAAAATTTGCCGAACTAGTGCCATTAACGCACAAGTTCGCTAAACAAAGTTGCGTCGGAACTTTTCGCAACGAACGCACCCGATCCACTCTATTGGACCCAAAACTCATGTTTTGGGCGTTTCGGACCGTTTCGTTACTGCACGAAAGTCGATACAAAACTTGCCGCACTGGTGGCATTAACCCACAAGTTCGCTAACGAAGTTAGTTCGGAATTTTTCACAAAGAACGCACCCGATCCACTCCGTTCGACCCAAAACTCATGTTTTGGGGCGTTTGAGACCGTTAAGTTACTGCACGAAAGTCGATGGCAAGCTTGCCGAACTGGTGCCATTAATGCACTTGTTCACTAAACGAAGTTGCGTCGGAATTTTTTTCACAACGAACGCACCCGATCCACTCCATTCGACCCAAAACTCATGTTTTGGGGCCTTTCGGGACCGTTTCGTTACTGCACGAAAGTCGATGCAAAACTGGCCGAATTGGTGCCATTAACCCACGAGTTCGCTAAACGAAGTTGCGTCGGAATTTTTCACAAAGAACGCACCCCGATCCACTCCGTTCGACCCAAAACTCATGTTTTGGGGCGTTTGAGACCGTTAAGTTACTGCACGAAAGTCGACGGCAAGCTTGCCGAACTGGTGCCATTAACGCACTTGTTCACTAAACGAAGTTGCGTCGGAATTTCTTCGCAACGAACGCACCCGATCCACTCCATTCGACCCAAAACTCATGTTTTGGGCCTTTCGGACCGTTTTGTTACTGAACGAAAGTCGATGCAAAATTTGCCGAACTAGAGCCATTAACGCACAAGTTCGCTAAACAAAGTTGCGTCGGAACTTTTCGCAACGAACGCACCCGATCCACTCTATTGGACCCAAAACTCATGTTTTGGGCGTTTCGGACCGTTTTGTTACTGCACGAAAGTCGATGCAAAACTGGCCGCACTGGTGGCATTAACCCACAAGTTCGCTAAACGATGTTAGTTCGGAATTTTTCACAAAGAACGCACCCGATCCACTCCGTTCGACCCAAAACTCATGTTGTGGGGCGTTTCAGACCGTTATGTTACTGCACGAAAGTCGATGCGAAGCTTGCCGAACTAGTGCCATTAACGCACAAGTTCGCTAAATGAAGTTGCGACGGAATTTTTCGCAACGAACGCACCTGATCCACTCCGTTCGACCCAAAACTCGTGTTTTGGGGCGTTTCGGACCATTTCATTACTGCACGAAAGTCGCTGCAAAAATGGCGGAATTGGTGCCATTAACCCACGAGTTTGCTAAACGAAGTTGCGTCGGAATTTTTCACAAGGAATGCACCCGATCCACTCCGTTTGACCAAAACTCATGTTTTGGGGCGTTTGAGACTGTTAAGTTACTGCACGAAAGTCGATGGCAAGCTTGCCGAACTGGTGGCATTAACGCACAAGTTCACTAAACGAAGTTGCGTCGGAATTTTTTCGCAACGAACGCACCCAATCCACTCCGTTCGACCCAAAACTCATGTTTTGGGGCCTTTCGGACCGTTTCGTTACTGAACGAAAGTCGATGCAAAATTTGCCGAACTAGTGCCATTAACGCACAAGTTCGCTAAACAAAGTTGCGTCGGAACTTTTCGCAACGAACGCACCCGATCCACTCTATTGGACCCAAAACTCATGTTTTGGGCGTTTCGGACCGTTTCGTTACTGCACGAAAGTCGATACAAAACTTGCCGCACTGGTGGCATTAACCCACAAGTTCGCTAACGAAGTTAGTTCGGAATTTTTCACAAAGAACGCACCCGATCCACTCCGTTCGACCCAAAACTCATGTTTTGGGGCGTTTGAGACCGTTAAGTTACTGCACGAAAGTCGATGGCAAGCTTGCCGAACTGGTTGCCATTAACGCACTTGTTCACTAAACAAAGTTGCGTCGGAATTTTTTCGCAATGAACGCACCCGATCCACTCCATTCGACCAAAAACTCATGTTTTGGGGCCTTTTAGACCGTTTCGTTACTGCACAAAAGTCGATGTAAAACTGACCGAATTGGTGCCATTAACCCACGAGTTCGCTAAACGAAGTTGCGTCGGAATTTTTCACAAAGAACGCACCCGATCCACTCCGTTCGACCCAAAACTCATGTTTTGGGCGTTTGAGACCGTTAAGTTACTGCACGAAAGTCGATGGCAAGCTTGCCGAACTGGTGGCATTAACGCACTTGTTCACTAAATGAAGTTGCGTCGGAATTTTTTCGCAACGAACGTACCCGATCCACTCCATTCGACCCAAAACTCATGTTTTGGGTCCTTTCGGACCGTTTCGTTACTGCACGAAAGTCGATGCAAAACTGACCGAATTGGTGCCATTGACGCACAAGTTCGATAAACGAAGTTGCGTCCGATTTTTTTCGCAACGAACGCACCCGATCCACTCCGTTCGACCCAAAACTAATGTTTTGGGGCGTTTGAGACCGTTAAGTTACTGCACGAAAGTCGATGGCAAGCTTGCCGAACTGGTGCCATTAATGCACTTGTTCACTAAACGAAGTTGCGTCGGAATTTTTTCACAACGAACGCACCCGATCCACTCCATTCGACCCAAAACTCATGTTTTGGGGCCTTTCGGACCGTTTCGTTACTGCACGAAAGTCGATGCAAAACTGGCCGAATTGGTGCCATTAACCCACGAGTTCGCTAAACGAAGTTGCGTCGGAATTTTTCACAAACAACGCACCCGATCCACTCCGTTCGACCCAAAACTCATGTTTTGGGGCGTTTGAGACCGTTAAGTTACTGCACGAAAGTCGACGGCAAGCTTGCCGAACTGGTGCCATTAACGCACTTGTTCACTAAACGAAGTTGCGTCGGAATTTTTTCGCAACGAACGCACCCGATCCACTCCATTCGACCCAAAACTCATGTTTTGGGGCCTTTCGGGACCGTTTTGTTACTGAACGAAAGTCGATGCAAAATTTGCCGAACTCGAGCCATTAACGCACAAGTTCGCTAAACAAAGTTGCGTCGGAACTTTTCGCAACGAACGCACCCGATCCACTCTATTGGACCCAAAACTCATGTTTTGGGCGTTTCGGACCGTTTCGTTACTGCACGAAAGTCGATGCAAAACTGGCCGCACTGGTGGCATTAACCCACAAGTTCGCTAAACGATGTTAGTTCGGAATTTTTCACAAAGAACGCACCCGATCCACTCCGTTCGACCCAAAACTCATGTTGTGGGGCGTTTGAGACCGTTAAGTTACTGCACGAAAGTCGACGGCAAGCTTGCCGAACTGGTGCCATTAACGCACTTGTTCACTAAACGAAGTTGCGTCGGAATTTTTTCGCAACGAACGCACCCGATCCACTCCATTCGACCCAAAACTCATGTTTTGGGGCCTTTCGGACCGTTTTGTTACTGAACGAAAGTCGATGCAAAATTTGCCGAACTAGAGCCATTAACGCACAAGTTCGCTAAACAAAGTTGCGTCGGAACTTTTCGCAACGAACGCACCCGATCCACTCTATTGGACCCAAAACTCATGTTTTGGGCGTTTCGGACCGTTTCGTTACTGCACGAAAGTCGATGCAAAACTGGCCGCACTGGTGGCATTAACCCACAAGTTCGCTAAACGATGTTAGTTCGGAATTTTTCACAAAGAACGCACCCGATCCACTCCGTTCGACCCAAAACTCATGTTGTGGGGCGTTTCAGACCGTTATGTTACTGCACGAAAGTCGATGCGAAGCTTGCCGAACTGGTGCCATTAACGCACAAGTTCGCTAAATGAAAGTTGCGACGGAATTTTTCGCAACGAACGCACCTGATCCACTCCGTTCGACCCAAAACTCGTGTTTTGGGGCGTTTCGGACCATTTCAGTACTGCACGAAAGTCGCTGCAAAAATGGCGGAATTGGTTGCCATTAACCCACGAGTTCGCTAAACGAAGTTGCGTCGGAATTTTTCACAAGGAACGCACCCGATCCACTCCGTTTGACCAAAACTCATGTTTTGGGGCGTTTGAGACTGTTAAGTTACTGCACGAAAGTCGATGGCAAGCTTGCCGAACTGGTGGCATTAACGCACAAGTTCACTAAACGAAGTTTGCATCGGAATTTTTTCGCAACGAACGCACCCAATCCACTCCGTTCGACCCAAAACTCATGTTTTGGGGCCTTTCGGACCGTTTCGTTACTGAACGAAAGTCGATGCAAAATTTGCCGAACTAGTGCCATTAACGCACAAGTTCGCTAAACAAAGTTGCGTCGGAACTTTTCGCAACGAACGCACCCGATCCACTCTATTGGACCCAAAACTCATGTTTTGGGCGTTTCGGACCGTTTCGTTACTGCACGAAAGTCGATACAAAACTTGCCGCACTGGTGGCATTAACCCACAAGTTCGCTAACGAAGTTAGTTCGGAATTTTTCACAAAGAACGCACCCGATCCACTCCGTTCGACCCAAAACTCATGTTTTGGGGCGTTTGAGACCGTTAAGTTACTGCACGAAAGTCGATGGCAAGCTTGCCGAACTGGTGCCATTAATGCACTTGTTCACTAAACGAAGTTGCGTCGGAATTTTTTCACAACGAACGCACCCGATCCACTCCATTCGACCCAAAACTCATGTTTTGGGGCCTTTCGGACCGTTTCGTTACTGCACGAAAGTCGATGCAAAACTGGCCGAATTGGTGCCATTAAC
>CM064072.1:17232266-17444750 GCA_032594955.1 Panicum miliaceum | reverse complement strand
GAATTGGTGCCATTAACCCACGAGTTTGCTAAACGAAGTTGCGTCGGAGTTTTTTACAAAGAACGCACCCGATCCACTCCGTTCGACCCAAAACTCATGTTTTGGGCGTTTGAGACCGTTAAGTTACTGCACGAAAGTCGATGGCAAGCTTGCCGAACTGGTGGCATTAACGCACTTGTTCACTAAATGAAGTTGCGTCGGAATTTTTTCGCAACGAACGTACCCGATCCACTCCATTCGACCCAAAACTCATGTTTTGGGTCCTTTCGGACCGTTTCGTTACTGCACGAAAGTCGATGCAAAACTGACCGAATTGGTGCCATTGACGCACAAGTTCGATAAACGAAGTTGCGTCCGATTTTTTTCGCAACGAACGCACCCGTTCCACTCCGTTCGACCCAAAACTCATGTTTTGGGGCGTTTGAGACCGTTAAGTTACTGCACGAAAGTCGATGGCAAGCTTGCCGAACTGGTGCCATTAATGCACTTGTTCACTAAACGAAGTTGCGTCGGAATTTTTTCGCAACGAACGCACCCGATCCTCTCCATTCGACCCAAAACTCATGTTTTGGGGCCTTTCGGACCGTTTCGTTACTGCACGAAAGTCGATGCAAAACTGGCCGAATTGGTGCCATTAACCCACGAGTTCGCTAAACGAAGTTGCGTCGGAATTTTTTCGCAACGAACGCACCCGATCCACTCCATTCGACCCAAAACTCATGTTTTGGGGCCTTTCGGACCGTTTCGTTACTGTACGAAAGTCGATGCAAAACTGGCCGAATTGGTGCCATTGATGCACAAGTTCGATAAACGAAGTTGCGTCCGATTTTTTCGCAACGAACGCACCCGATCCACTCCGTTCGACCCAAAACTCATGTTTTGGGGCGTTTGAGACCGTTAAGTTACTGCACGAAAGTCGATGGCAAGCTTGCCGAACTGGTGCCATTAACGCACTTGTTCACTAAACGAAGTTGCGTCGGAATTTTTTCGCAACGAACGCACCCGATCCACTCCATTCGACCCAAAACTCATGTTTTGGGGCCTTTCGGACCGTTTCGTTACTGTACGAAAGTCGATGCAAAACTGGCCGAATTGGTGCCATTGATGCACAAGTTCGATAAACGAAGTTGCGTCCGATTTTTTCGCAACGAACGCACCCGATCCACTCCGTTCGACCCAAAACTCATATTGTGGTGCCTTTCGGACCGTTTCGTTACTGAACGAAAGTCGATGCAAAATTTGCCGAACTAGTGCCATTAACGCACAAGTTCGCTAAACAAAGTTGCGTCGGAATTTTTCGCAACGAACGCACCCGATCCACTCTAATGGACCCAAAACTCATCTTTTGGGCGTTTCGGACCGTTTCGTTACTGCACGAAAGTCGATGCAAAACTGGCCGCACTGGTGGCATTAACCCACAAGTTCGCTAAACGATGTTAGTTCGGAATTTTTCACAAAAAACGCAACCGATCCACTCCATTCGACCCAAAACTCATGTTTTGGGGCGTTTCAGATCGTTAAGTTACTGCACGAAAGTCGATGCGAAGCTTGCCAAACTGGTGCCATTAACGCACAAGTTCGCTAAATGAAGTTGCGACGGAATTTTTCGCAACGAACGCACCTGATCCACTCCGTTCGACCCAAAACTCGTGTTTTGGGGCGTTTCGGACCATTTCATTACTGCACGAAAGTCGCTACAAAAATGGCGGAATTGGTGCCATTAACCCACCAGTTCGCTAAACGAAGTTGCGTCGGAATTTTTCACAAGGAACGCACCCGATCCACTCCGTTCGACCAAAACTCATGTTTTGGGGCGTTTGAGACTGTTAAGTTACTGCACGAAAGTCGATGGCAAGCTTGCCGAACTGGTGGCATTAACGCACAAGTTCACTAAACGAAGTTGCATTGCAATTTTTTCGCAACGAACGCACCCAATCCACTCCGTTCGACCCAAAACTCATGTTTTGGGGCCTTTCGGACCGTTTCGTTGCTGAACGAAAGTCGATGCAAAATTTGCCGAACTAGTGCCATTAACGCACAAGTTCGCTAAACAAAGTTGCGTCGGAACTTTTCGCAACGAACGCACCTGATCCACTCTATTGGACCCAAAACTCATGTTTTGGGCGTTTCGGACCGTTTCGTTACTGCACGAAAGTCGATGCAAAACTTGCCGCACTGGTGGCATTAACCCACAAGTTCGCTAAACGAAGTTAGTTCGGAATTTTTCACAAAGAACGCACCCGATGCACTCCGTTCGACCCAAAACTCATGTTTTGGAGCGTTTGAGACCGTTAAGTTACTGCACGAAAGTCGATGGCAAGCTTGCCGAACTGGTGCCATTAACGCACTTGTTCACTAAACAAAGTTGCGTCGGAATTTTTTCGCAACGAACGCACCCGATCCACTCCATTCGACCAAAAACTCATGTTTTGGGTCCTTTCAGACCGTTTCGTTACTGCACAAAAGTCGATGTAAAACTGACCGAATTGGTGCCATTAACCCACGAGTTCGCTAAACGAAGTTGCGTCGGAATTTTTTACAAAGAACGCACCCGATCCACTCCGTTCGATCCAAAACTCATGTTTTGGGGCGTTTGAGACCGTTAAGTTACTGCACGAAAGTTGATGGCAAGCTTGCCGAACTGGTGGCATTAACGCACTTGTTCACTAAATGCAGTTGCGTCGGAATTTTTTCGCAACGAACGTACCCGATCCACTCCATTCGACCCAAAACTCATGTTTTGGGTCCTTTCGGACCGTTTCGTTACTGCACGAAAGTCGATGCAAAACTGACCGAATTGGTGCCATTGACGCACAAGTTCGATAAACGAAGTTGCGTCCGATTTTTTTCGCAACGAACGCACCCGTTCCACTCCGTTCGACCCAAAACTCATGTTTTGGGGCATTTGAGACCGTTAAGTTACTGCACGAAAGTCGATGGCAAGCTTGCCGAACTGGTGCCATTAATGCACTTGTTCACTAAACGAAGTTGCGTCGGAATTTTTTCGCAACGAACGCACACGATCCACTCCATTCGACCCAAAACTCATGTTTTGGGGCCTTTCGGACCGTTTCGATACTGCACGAAAGTCGATGCAAAACTGGCCGAATTGGTGCCATTAACCCACGAGTTCGCTAAACGAAGTTGCGTCGGAATTTTTCACAAAGAACGCACCCGATCCACTCCGTTCGACCCAAAACTCATGTTTTGGGGCGTTTGAGACCGTTAAGTTACTGCACGAAAGTCGATGGCAAGCTTGCCGAACTGGTGCCATTAACGCACTTGTTCACTAAACGAAGTTGCGTCGGAATTTTTTCGCAACGAACGCACCCGATCCTCTCCATTCGACCCAAAACTCATGTTTTGGGGCCTTTCGGACCGTTTCGTTACTGCACGAAAGTCGATGCAAAACTGGCCGAATTGGTGCCATTGACGCACAAGTTCGATAAACGAAGTTGCGTCCGATTTTTTTGGCAACGAACGCACCCGTTCCACTCCGTTCGATGGCAAGCTTGCCGAACTGGTGGCATTAACGCACTTGTTCACTAAATGCAGTTGCGTCGGAATTTTTTCGCAACGAACGCACCCGATCCACTCCGTTCGACCCAAAACTCATGTTTTGGGGCGTTTGAGACCGTTAAGTTACTGCACGAAAGTCGATGGCAAGCTTGCCGAACTGGTGCCATTAACGCACTTGTTCACTAAACGAAGTTGCGTCGGAATTTTTTCGCAACGAACGCACCCGATCCACTCCATTCGACCCAAAACTCATGTTTTGGGGCCTTTCGGACCGTTTCGTTACTGTACGAAAGTCGATGCAAAACTGGCCGAATTGGTGCCATTGATGCACAAGTTCGATAAACGAAGTTGCGTCCGATTTTTTCGCAACGAACGCACCCGATCCACTCCGTTCGACCCAAAACTCATATTGTGGTGCCTTTCGGACCGTTTCGTTACTGAACGAAAGTCGATGCAAAATTTGCCGAACTAGTGCCATTAACGCACAAGTTCGCTAAACAAAGTTGCGTCGGAATTTTTCGCAACGAACGCACCCGATCCACTCTAATGGACCCAAAACTCATCTTTTGGGCGTTTCGGACCGTTTCGTTACTGCACGAAAGTCGATGCAAAACTAGCCGCACTGGTGGCATTAACCCACAAGTTCGCTAAACGATGTTAGTTCGGAATTTTTCACAAAAAACGCAACCGATCCACTCCATTCGACCCAAAACTCATGTTTTGGGGCGTTTCAGATCGTTAAGTTACTGCACGAAAGTCGATGCGAAGCTTGCCAAACTGGTGCCATTAACGCACAAGTTCGCTAAATGAAGTTGCGACGGAATTTTTCGCAACGAACGCACCTGATCCACTCCGTTCGACCCAAAACTCGTGTTTTGGGGCGTTTCGGACCATTTCATTACTGCACGAAAGTCGCTACAAAAATGGCGGAATTGGTGCCATTAACCCACCAGTTCGCTAAACGAAGTTGCGTCGGAATTTTTCACAAGGAACGCACCCGATCCACTCCGTTCGACCAAAACTCATGTTTTGGGGCGTTTGAGACTGTTAAGTTACTGCACGAAAGTCGATGGCAAGCTTGCCGAACTGGTGGCATTAACGCACAAGTTCACTAAACGAAGTTGCGTTGGAATTTTTTCGCAACGAACGCACCCAATCCACTCCGTTCGACCCAAAACTCATGTTTTGGGGCCTTTCGGACCGTTTCGTTGCTGAACGAAAGTTGATGCAAAATTTGCCGAACTAGTGCCATTAACGCACAAGTTCGCTAAACAAAGTTGCGTCGGAACTTTTCGCAACGAACGCACCCGATCCACTCTATTGGACCCAAAACTCATGTTTTGGGCGTTTCGGACCGTTTCGTTACTGCACGAAAGTCGATGCAAAACTTGCCGCACTGGTGGCATTAACCCACAAGTTCGCTAAATGAAGTTAGTTCGGAATTTTTCACAAAGAACGCACCCGATGCACTCCGTTCGACCCAAAACTCATGTTTTGGAGCGTTTGAGACCGTTAAGTTACTGCACGAAAGTCGATGGCAAGCTTGCCGAACTGGTGCCATTAACGCACTTGTTCACTAAACAAAGTTGCGTCGGAATTTTTTCGCAACGAACGCACCCGATCCACTCCATTCGACCAAAAACTCATGTTTTGGGTCCTTTCAGACCGTTTCGTTACTGCACAAAACTCGATGTAAAACTGACCGAATTGGTGCCATTAACCCACGAGTTCGCTAAACGAAGTTGCGTCGGAATTTTTTACAAAGAACGCACCCGATCCACTCCGTTCGACCCAAAACTCATGTTTTGGGGCGTTTGAGACCGTTAAGTTACTGCACGAAAGTCGATGGCAAGCTTGCCGAACTGGTGGCATTAACGCACTTGTTCACTAAATGCAGTTGCGTCGGAATTTTTTCGCAACGAACGTACCCGATCCACTCCATTCGACCCAAAACTCATGTTTTGGGTCCTTTCGGACCGTTTCGTTACTGCACGAAAGTCGATGCAAAACTGACCGAATTGGTGCCATTGACGCACAAGTTCGATAAACGAAGTTGCGTCCGATTTTTTTCGCAACGAACGCACCCGTTCCACTCCGTTCGACCCAAAACTCATGTTTTGGGGCATTTGAGACCGTTAAGTTACTGCACGAAAGTCGATGGCAAGCTTGCCGAACTGGTGCCATTAATGCACTTGTTCACTAAACGAAGTTGCGTCGGAATTTTTTCGCAACGAACGCACCCGATCCACTCCATTCGACCCAAAACTCATGTTTTGGGGCCTTTCGGACCGTTTCGTTACTGCACGAAAGTCGATGCAAAACTGGCCGAATTGGTGCCATTAACCCACGAGTTCGCTAAACGAAGTTGCGTCGGAATTTTTCACAAAGAACGCACCCGATCCACTCCGTTCGACCCAAAACTCATGTTTTGGGGCGTTTGAGACCGTTAAGTTACTGCACGAAAGTCGATGGCAAGCTTGCCGAACTGGTGCCATTAACGCACTTGTTCACTAAACGAAGTTGCGTCGGAATTTTTTCGCAACGAACGCACCCGATCCACTCCATTCGACCCAAAACTCATGTTTTGGGGCCTTTCGGACCGTTTCGTTACTGTACGAAAGTCGATGCAAAACTGGCCGAATTGGTGCCATTGATGCACAAGTTCGATAAACGAAGTTGCGTCCGATTTTTTCGCAACGAACGCACCCGATCCACTGTAATCGACCCAAAACTCATATTGTGGTGCCTTTCGGACCGTTTCGTTACTGAACGAAAGTCGATGCAAAATTTGCCGAACTAGTGCCATTAACGCACAAGTTCGCTAAACAAAGTTGCGTCGGAATTTTTCGCAACGAACGCACCCGATCCACTCTAATGGACCCAAAACTCATCTTTTGGGCGTTTCGGACCGTTTCGTTACTGCACGAAAGTCGATGCAAAACTGGCCGCACTGGTGGCATTAACCCACAAGTTCGCTAAACGATGTTAGTTCGGAATTTTTCACAAAAAACGCAACCGATTCACTCCATTCGACCCAAAACTCATGTTTTGGGGCGTTTCAGATCGTTAAGTTACTGCACGAAAGTCGATGCGAAGCTTGCCGAACTGGTGCCATTAACGCACAAGTTCGCTAAATGAAGTTGCGACGGAATTTTTCGCAACGAACGCACCTGATCCACTCCGTTCGACCCAAAACTCGTGTTTTGGGGCGTTTCGGACCATTTCATTACTGCACGAAAGTCGCTGCAAAAATGGCGGAATTGGTGCCATTAACCCACGAGTTCGCTAAACGAAGTTGCGTCGGAATTTTTCACAAGGAACGCACCCGATCCACTCCGTTCGACCAAAACTCATGTTTTGGGGCGTTTGAGACTGTTAAGTTACTGCACGAAAGTCGATGGCAAGCTTGCCGAACTGGTGGCATTAACGCACAAGTTCACTAAACGAAGTTGCGTTGGAATTTTTTCGCAACGAACGCACCCAATCCACTCCGTTCGACCCAAAACTCATGTTTTGGGGCCTTTCGGACCGTTTCGTTGCTGAACGAAAGTCGATGCAAAATTTGCCGAACTAGTGCCATTAACGCACAAGTTCGCTAAACAAAGTTGCGTCGGAACTTTTCGCAACGAACGCACCCGATCCACTCTATTGGACCCAAAACTCATGTTTTGGGCGTTTCGGACCGTTTCGTTACTGCACGAAAGTCGATGCAAAACTTGCCGCACTGGTGGCATTAACCCACAAGTTCACTAAACGAAGTTAGTTCGGAATTTTTCACAAAGAACGCACCCGATCCACTCCGTTCGACCCAAAACTCATGTTTTGGAGCGTTTGAGACCGTTAAGTTACTGCACGAAAGTCGATGGCAAGCTTGCCGAACTGGTGCCATTAACGCACTTGTTCACTAAACAAAGTTGCGTCGGAATTTTTTCGCAACGAACGCACCCGATCCACTCCATTCGACCAAAAACTCATGTTTTGGGGCCTTTCAGACCGTTTCGTTACTGCACAAAAGTCGATGTAAAACTTACCGAATTGGTGCCATTAACCCACGAGTTCGCTAAACGAAGTTGCGTCGGAATTTTTTACAAAGAACGCACCCGATCCACTCCGTTCGACCCAAAACTCATGTTTTGGGGCGTTTGAGACCGTTAAGTTACTGCACGAAAGTCGATGGCAAGCTTGCCGAACTGGTGGCATTAACGCACTTGTTCACTAAATGCAGTTGCGTCGGAATTTTTTCGCAACGAACGTACCCGATCCACTCCATTCGACCCAAAACTCATGTTTTGGGTCCTTTCGGACCGTTTCGTTACTGCACGAAAGTCGATGCAAAACTGACCGAATTGGTGCCATTGACGCACAAGTTCGATAAACGAAGTTGCGTCCGATTTTTTTCGCAACGAACGCACCCGTTCCACTCCGTTCGACCCAAAACTCATGTTTTGGGGCATTTGAGACCGTTAAGTTACTGCACGAAAGTCGATGGCAAGCTTGCCGAACTGGTGCCATTAATGCACTTGTTCACTAAACGAAGTTGCGTAGGAATTTTTTCGCAACGAACGCACCCGATCCACTCCATTCGACCCAAAACTCATGTTTTGGGGCCTTTCGGACCGTTTCGATACTGCACGAAAGTCGATGCAAAACTGGCCGAATTGGTGCCATTAACCCACGAGTTCGCTAAACGAAGTTGCGTCCGAATTTTTCACAAAGAACGCACCCGATCCACTCCGTTCGACCCAAAACTCATGTTTTGGGGCGTTTGAGACCGTTAAGTTACTGCACGAAAGTCGATGCAAAACTGGCCGAATTGGTGCCATTAACCCACGAGTTCGCTAAACGAAGTTGCGTCGGAATTTTTTCGCAACGAACGCACCCGATCCACTCCATTCGACCCAAAACTCATGTTTTGGGGCCTTTCGGACCGTTTCGTTACTGTACGAAAGTCGATGCAAAACTGGCCGAATTGGTGCCATTGATGCACAAGTTCGATAAACGAAGTTGCGTCCGATTTTTTCGCAACGAACGCACCCGATCCACTCCGTTCGACCCAAAACTCATATTGTGGTGCCTTTCGGACCGTTTCGTTACTGAACGAAAGTCGATGCAAAATTTGCCGAACTAGTGCCATTAACGCACAAGTTCGCTAAACAAAGTTGCGTCGGAATTTTTCGCAACGAACGCACCCGATCCACTCTATTGGACCCAAAACTCATCTTTTGGGCGTTTCGGACCGTTTCGTTACTGCACGAAAGTCGATGCAAAACTGGCCGCACTGGTGGCATTAACCCACAAGTTCGCTAAACGATGTTAGTTCGGAATTTTTCACAAAAAACGCACCCGATCCACTCCGTTCGACCCAAAACTCATGTTTTGGGGCGTTTCAGACCGTTAAGTTACTGCACGAAAGTCGATGCGAAGCTTGCCGAACTGGTGCCATTAACGCACAAGTTCGCTAAATGAAGTTGCGACGGAATTTTTCGCAACGAACGCACCTGATCCACTCCGTTCGACCCAAAACTCGTGTTTTGGGGCGTTTCGGACCATTTCATTACTGCACGAAAGTCGCTGCAAAAATGGCGTGCCATTAACCCACGAGTTCGCTAAACGAAGTTGCGTCGGAATTTTTCACAAGGAACGCACCCGATCCACTCCGTTCGACCAAAAGTCATGTTTTGGGGCGTTTGAGACTGTTAAGTTACTGCACGAAAGTCGATGGCAAGCTTGCCGAACTGGTGGCATTAACGCACAAGTTCACTAAACGAAGTTGCGTTGGAATTTTTTCGCAACGAACGCACCCAATCCACTCCGTTCGACCCAAAACTCATGTTTTGGGGCCTTTCGGACCGTTTTGTTACTGAACGAAAGTCGATGCAAAATTTGCCGAACTAGTGCCATTAACGCACAAGTTCGCTAAACAAAGTTGCGTCGGAACTTTTCGCAACGAACGCACCCGATCCACTCTATTGGACCCAAAACTCATGTTTTGGGCGTTTCGGACCGTTTCGTTACTGCACGAAAGTCGATGCAAAACTTGCCGCACTGGTGGCATTAACCCACAAGTTCACTAAACGAAGTTAGTTCGGAATTTTTCACAAAGAACGCACCCGATCCACTCCGTTCGACCCAAAACTCATGTTTTGGAGCGTTTGAGACCGTTAAGTTACTGCACGAAAGTCGATGGCAAGCTTGCCGAACTGGTGCCATTAACGCACTTGTTCACTAAACAAAATTGCGTCGGAATTTTTTCGCAACGAACGCACCCGATCCACTCCATTCGACCAAAAACTCATGTTTTGGGGCCTTTCAGACCGTTTCGTTACTGCACAAAAGTCGATGTAAAACTTACCGAATTGGTGCCATTAACCCACGAGTTCGCTAAACGAAGTTGCGTCGGAGTTTTTTACAAAGAACGCACCCGATCCACTCCGTTCGACCCAAAACTCATGTTTTGGGCGTTTGAGACCGTTAAGTTACTGCACGAAAGTCGATGGCAAGCTTGCCGAACTGGTGGCATTAACGCACTTGTTCACTAAATGAAGTTGCGTCGGAATTTTTTTCGCAACGAACGTACCCGATCCACTCCATTCGACCCAAAACTCATGTTTTGGGTCCTTTCGGACCGTTTCGTTACTGCACGAAAGTCGATGCAAAACTGACCGAATTGGTGCCATTGACGCACAAGTTCGATAAACGAAGTTGCGTCCGATTTTTTTCGCAACGAACGCACCCGTTCCACTCCGTTCGACCCAAAACTCATGTTTTGGGGCGTTTGAGACCGTTAAGTTACTGCACGAAAGTCGATGGCAAGCTTGCCGAACTGGTGCCATTAATGCACTTGTTCACTAAACGAAGTTGCGTCGGAATTTTTTCGCAACGAACGCACCCGATCCTCTCCATTCGACCCAAAACTCATGTTTTGGGGCCTTTCGGACCGTTTCGTTACTGCACGGAAGTCGATGCAAAACTGGCCGAATTGGTGCCATTAACCCACGAGTTCGCTAAACGAAGTTGCGTCGGAATTTTTTCGCAACGAACGCACCCGATCCACTCCATTCGACCCAAAACTCATGTTTTGGGGCCTTTCGGACCGTTTCGTTACTGTACGAAAGTCGATGCAAAACTGGCCGAATTGGTGCCATTGATGCACAAGTTCAATAAACGAAGTTGCGTCCGATTTTTTCGCAACGAACGCACCCGATCCACTCCGTTCGACCCAAAACTCATATTGTGGTGCCTTTCGGACCGTTTCGTTACTGAACGAAAGTCGATGCAAAATTTGCCGAACTAGTGCCATTAACGCACAAGTTCGCTAAACAAAGTTGCGTCGGAATTTTTCGCAACGAACGCACCCGATCCACTCTATTGGACCCAAAACTCATCTTTTGGGCGTTTCGGACCGTTTCGTTACTGCACGAAAGTCGATGCAAAACTGGCCGCACTGGTGGCATTAACCCACAAGTTCGCTAAACGATGTTAGTTCGGAATTTTTCACAAAAAACGCACCCGATCCACTCCGTTCGACCCAAAACTCATGTTTTGGGGCGTTTCAGACCGTTAAGTTACTGCACGAAAGTCGATGCGAAGCTTGCCGAACTGGTGCCATTAACGCACAAGTTCGCTAAATGAAGTTGCGATGGAATTTTTCGCAACGAACGCACCTGATCCACTCCGTTCGACCCAAAACTCGTGTTTTGGGGCGTTTCGGACCATTTCATTACTGCACGAAAGTCGCTGCAAAAATGGCGGAATTGGTGCCATTAACCCACGAGATCGCTAAACGAAGTTGCGTCGGAATTTTTCACAAGGAACGCACCCGATCCACTCCGTTCGACCAAAACTCATGTTTTGGGGCGTTTGAGACTGTTAAGTTACTGCACGAAAGTCGATGGCAAGCTTGCCGAACTGGTGGCATTAACGCACAAGTTCACTAAACGAAGTTGCGTTGGAATTTTTTCGCAACGAACGCACCCAATCCACTCCGTTCGACCCAAAACTAATGTTTTGGGGCCTTTCGGACCGTTTCGTTACTGAACGAAAGTCGATGCAAAATTTGCCGAACTAGTGCCATTAACGCACAAGTTCGCTAAACAAAGTTGCGTCGGAACTTTTCGCAACGAACGCACCCGATCCACTCTATTGGACCCAAAACTCATGGTTTGGGCATTTCGGACCGTTTCGTTACTGCACGAAAGTCGATGCAAAACTTGCCGCACTGGTGGCATTAACCCACAAGTTCGCTAAACGAAGTTAGTTCGGAATTTATCACAAAGAACGCACCCGATCCACTCCGTTCGACCCAAAACTCATGTTTTGGGGCGTTTGAGACCGTTAAGTTACTGCACGAAAGTCGATGGCAAGCTTACCGAACTGGTGCCATTAACGGACTTGTTCACTAAACAAAGTTACGTCGGAATTTTTTCGCAACGAACGCACCCGATCCACTCCATTCGACCAAAAACTCATGTTTTGGGGCCTTTCAGACCGTTTCGTTACTGCACAAAAGTCGATGCAAAACTGACCGAATTGGTGCCATTGACGCACAAGTTCGATAAACGAAGTTGCGTCCAATTTTTTTCGCAACGAACGCACCCGATCCACTCCGTTCGACCCAAAACTCATGTTTTGGGGCGTTTGAGACCGTTAAGTTACTGCACGAAAGTCGATGGCAAGCTTGCCGAACTGGTGCCATTAACGCACTTGTTCACTAAACGAAGTTGCGTCGGAATTTTTTCGCAACGAACGCAACCGATCCACTCCATTCGACCCAAAACTCATGTTTTGGGGCCTTTCAGACCGTTTCGTTACTGCACGAAAGTCGATGCAAAACTGGCCGAATTGGTGCCATTAACCCACGAGTTCGCTAAACGAAGTTAGTTCGGAATTTTTCACAAAGAACGCACCCGATCCACTCCGTTCGACCAAAACTCATGTTTTGGGGCCTTTCGGACCGTTTCGTTACTGTACGGAAGTCGATGCGAAGCTTGCCGAACTGGTGCCATTAACGCACAAGTTCGCTAAATGAAGTTGCGACGGAATTTTTCGCAACGAACGCACCTAATCCACTCCGTTCGACCCAAAACTCGTGTTTTGGGGCGTTTCGGACCGTTTCATTACTGCACGAAAGTCGATGCAAAAATGGCGGAATTGGTGCCATTAACCCACGAGTTCGCTAAACGAAGTTGCGTCGGAATTTTTCACAAGGAACGCACCCGATCCACTCCGTTCGACCAAAACTCATGTTTTGGGGCCTTTCGGACCGTTTCGTTACTGTACGAAAGTCGATGCAAAACTGGCCGAATTGGTGCCATTGACGCACAAGTTCGATAAACGAAGTTGCGTCCGATTTTTTCGCAACGAACGCACCCGATCCACTCCGTTCGACCCAAAACTCATGTTTTGGGGCCTTTCGGACCGTTTTGTTACTGAACGAAAGTCGATGCGAAATTTGCCGAACTAGTGCCATTAACGCACAAGTTCGCTAAACTAAGTTGCGTCGGAATTTTTCGCAACGAACGCACCCGATCCACTCTATTGGACCCAAAACTCATGTTTTGGGCATTTCGGACCGTTTCGTTACTGCACGAAAGTCGATGCAAAACTGGCCGCACTGGTTGCATTAACCCACAAGTTCGTTAAACGAAGTTACTTCGGAATTTTTCACAAAGAACCCACCCGATCCACTCCGTTCGACCCAAAACTCATGTTTTGGGGCGTTTGAGACCGTTAAGTTACTGCACGAAAGTCGATGGCAAGCTTGCCGAACTGGTGCCATTAACGCACTTGTTCACTAAACGAAGTTGCGTCGGAATTTTTTCGCAACGATTGCACCAAATCCACTCCGTTCGACCCAAAACTCATGTTTTGGGGCCTTTCGGACCGTTTCGTTACTGCACGAAAGTCGATGCAAAACTGGCCGAATTGTTGCCATTAACCCACGAGTTCGCTAAACGAAGTTGCGTCGGAATTTTTCACAAAGAACGCACCCGATCCACTCCGTTCGACCCAAAACTCATGTTTTGGGGCGTTTGAGACCGTTAAGTTACTGCACCAAAGTCGATGGCAAGCTTGCCGAACTGGTGGCATTAACGCACTTGTTCACTAAACAAAGTTCCGTCGGAATTTTTTCACAACGAACGCACCCGATCCACTCCATTCGACCCAAAACTCATGTTTTGGGGCCTTTCGGACCGTTTCAGTACTGTACGAAAGTCGATGCAAAACTGGCCGAATTGGTGCCATTGACGCACAAGTTCGATAAACGAAGTTGCGTCCGATTTTTTCGCAACGAACGCACCCGATCCACTCCGTTCGACCCAAAACTCATATTGTGGTGCCTTTCGGACCGTTTCGTTACTGAACGAAAGTCGATGCAAAATTTGCCGAACTAGTGCCATTAACGCAAAAGTTCGCTAAACAAAGTAGCGTCGGAATTTTTCGCAACGAACGCACCCGATCCACTCTATTGGACCCAAAACTCATCTTTTGGGCGTTTCGGACCGTTTCGTTACTGCACGAAAGTCGATGCAAAACTGGCCGCATTAACCCACAAGTTCGCTAAACGAAGTTAGTTCGGAATTTTTCACAAAGAACGCACCCGATCCACTCCGTTCGACCCAAAACTCATGTTTTGGGGCGTTTCAGACCGTTAAGTTACTGCACGAAAGTCGATGCGAAGCTTGCCGAACTGGTGCCATTAACGCACAAGTTCGCTAAATGAAGTTGCGATGGAATTTTTCGCAACGAACGCACCTGATCCACTCCGTTCGACCCAAAACTCGTGTTTTGGGGCGTTTCGGACCATTTCATTACTGCACGAAAGTCGCTGCAAAAATGGCGGAATTGGTGCCATTAACCCACGAGTTCGCTAAACGAAGTTGCGTCGGAATTTTTCACAAGGAACGCACCCGATCCATTCCGTTCGACCAAAACTCATGTTTTGGGGCGTTTGAGACCATTAAGTTACTGCACGAAAGTCGATGGCAAGCTTGCCGAACTGGTGCCATTAACGCACTTGTTCACTAAACGAAGTTGCGTCGGAACTTTTTCGCAACGAACGCACCCGATCCACTCCGTTCGACCCAAAACTCATGTTTTGGGGCCTTTCGGACCGTTTAGTTACTGCACGAAAGTCGATGCAAAACTGGCCGAATTGGTGCCATTAACCCACGAGTTCGCTAAACAAAGTTGCGTCGGAATTTTTCACAAAGAACGCACCCGATCCACTCCGTTCGACCCAAAACTCATGTTTTGGGGCGTTTGAGACCGTTAAGTTACTGCACGAAAGTCGATGGCAAGCTTGCCGAACTGGTGGCATTAACGCACTTGTTCACTAAATGAAGTTGCGTCAGAATTTTTTCGCAACGAACGTACCCGACTCCATTCGACCCAAAACTCATGTTTTGGGTCCTTTCGGACCGTTTCGTTACTGTACGAAAGTCGATGCAAAACTGGCCGCACTGGTGCCATTGACGCACAAGTTCGATAAACGAAGTTGCGTCCAATTTTTTCGCAACGAACGCACCCGATCCACTCCGTTCGACTCAAAACTAAAATTGTGGTGCCTTTCGGACCGTTTCGTTACTGAACGAAAGTCGATGCAAAATTTGCCGAACTAGTGCTATTAACGCACAAGTTCGCTAAACAAAGTTGCGTCGGAATTTTTCGCAACGAACGCACCCGATCCACTCTATTGGACCCAAAACTCATCTTTTGGGTGTTTCGGACCGTTTCATTACTGCACGAAAATCGATGCAAAACTGGCCGCACTGGTGGCATTAACCCACAAGTTCGCTAAACGAAGTTAGTTCGGAATTTTTCACAAAGAATGCACCCGATCCACTCCGTTCGACCCAAAACTCATGTTTTGGGTCGTTTCAGACCGTTAAGTTACTGCACGAAAGTCGATGCAAAGCTTGCCGAACTGGTGCCATTAACGCACAAGTTCGCTAAATGAAGTTGCGACGGAATTTTTCGCAACGAACGCACCTGATCCACTCCGTTCGACCAAAACTCAAGTTTTGGGGCGTTTCGGACCGTTTCGTTACTGCATGAAAGTCGATGCAAAACTGGCCAAATTGGTGCCATTAACCCACGAGTTCGCTAAACGAAGTTGCGTCGGAATTTTTCACAAGGAATGCACCCGATCCACTCCGTTCGACCAAAACTTATGTTTTGGGCGTTTGAGACCGTTAAGTTACTGCACGAAAGTCGATGGCAAGCTTGCCGAACTGGTGCCATTAATGCACTTGTTCACTAAACGAAGTTGCGTCGGAAAATTTTCACAACGAACGCACCCGATCCACTCCATTCGACCCAAAACTCATGTTTTGGGGCCTTTCGGACCGTTTCGTTACTGCACGAAAGTCGATGCAAAACTGGCCGAATTGGTGCCATTAACCCACGAGTTCGCTAAACGAAGTTGCGTCGGAATTTTTCACAAAGAACGCACCCGATCCACTCCGTTCGACCCAAAACTCATGTTTTGGGGCGTTTGAGACCGTTAAGTTACTGCACGAAAGTCGACGGCAAGCTTGCCGAACTGGTGCCATTAACGCACTTGTTCACTAAACGAAGTTGCGTCGGAATTTTTTCGCAACGAACGCACCCGATCCACTCCATTCGACCCAAAACTCATGTTTTGGGGCCTTTCGGACCGTTTCGTTACTGTACGAAAGTCGATGCAAAACTGGCCGAATTGGTGCCATTGATGCACAAGTTCGATAAACGAAGTTGCGTCCGATTTTTTCGCAACGAACGCACCGGATCCACTCCGTTCGACCCAAAACTCATATTGTGGTGCCTTTCGGACCGTTTCGTTACTGAACGAAAGTCGATGCAAAATTTGCCGAACTAGTGCCATTAACGCACAAGTTCGCTAAACAAAGTTGCGTCGGAATTTTTCGCAACGAACGCACCCGATCCACTCTATTGGACCCAAAACTCATCTTTTGGGCGTTTCGGACCGTTTCGTTACTGCACGAAAGTCGATGCAAAACTGGCCGCACTGGTGGCATTTACCCACAAGTTCGCTAAACGATGTTAGTTCGGAATTTTTCACAAAAAACGGACCCGATCCACTCCGTTCGACCCAAAACTCATGTTTTGGGGCGTTTCAGACCGTTAAGTTACTGCACGAAAGTCGATGCGAAGCTTGCCGAACTGGTGCCATTGACGCACAAGTTCGCTAAATGAAGTTGCGACGGAATTTTTCGCAACGAACGCACCTGATCCACTCCGTTCGACCCAAAACTCGTGTTTTGGGGCGTTTCGGACCATTTCATTACTGCACGAAAGTCGCTGCAAAAAATGGCGTGCCATTAACCCACGAGTTCGCTAAACGAAGTTGCGTCGGAATTTTTCACAAGGAACGCACCCGATCCACTCCGTTCGACCAAAACTCATGTTTTGGGGCGTTTGAG
Organism: Panicum miliaceum; assembly: GCA_032594955.1. NCBI lineage: Eukaryota > Viridiplantae > Streptophyta > Magnoliopsida > Poales > Poaceae > Panicum > Panicum miliaceum. Next base: position 17,427,807 of record CM064072.1, on the reverse strand, counting down.
ACTGTTAAGTTACTGCACGAAAGTCGATGGCAAGCTTGCGAACTGGTGGCATTAACGCACAAGTTCACTAAACGAAGTTGCGTTGGAATTTTTTCGCAACGAACGCACCCAATCCACTCCGTTCGACCCAAAACTCATGTTTTGGGGCCTTTCGGACCGTTTCGTTACTGAACGAAAGTCGTTGCAAAATTTGCCGAACTAGTGCCATTAACGCACAAGTTCGCTAAACAAAGTTGCGTCGGAACTTTTCGCAACGAACGCACCCGATCCACTCTATTGGACCCAAAACTCATGTTTTGGGCGTTTCGGACCGTTTCGTTACTGCACGAAAGTCGATGCAAAACTTGCCGCACTGGTGGCATTAACCCAAAAGTTCGCTAAACGAAGTTAGTTCGGAATTTTTCACAAAGAACGCACCCAATCCACTCCGTTCGACCCAAAACTCATGTTTTGGGGCGTTTGAGACCGTTAAGTTACTGCACGAAAGTCGATGGCAAGCTTGCCGAACTGGTGCCATTAACGCACTTGTTCACTAAACAAAGTTGCGTCGGAATTTTTTCGCAACGAACGCACCCGATCCACTCCATTCGACCAAAAACTCATGTTTTGGGGCGTTTCAGACCGTTTCGTTACTGCACAAAAGTCGATGTAAAACTGACCGAATTGGTGCCATTAACCCACGAGTTCGCTAAACGAAGTTATGTCGGAATTTTTCACAAAGAACGCACCCGATCCACTCCGTTCGACCCAAAACTCATGTTTTGGGGCGTTTGAGACCGTTAAGTTACTGCACGAAAGTCGATGGCAAGCTTGCCGAACTGGTGGCATTAACGCACTTGTTCACTAAATGAAGTTGCGTCGGAATTTTTTCGCAACGAACGTACCCGATCCACTCCATTCGACCCAAAACTCATGTTTTGGGTCCTTTCGGACCGTTTCGTTACTGCACGAAAGTCGATGCAAAACTGACCGAATTGGTGCCATTGACGCACAAGTTCGATAAACGAAGTTGCGTCCGATTTTTTTCGCAACGAACGCACCCGATCCACTCCGTTCGACCCAAAACTCATGTTTTGGGGCGTTTGAGACCGTTAAGTTACTGCACGAAAGTCGATGGCAAGCTTGCCGAACTGGTGCCATTAACGCACTTGTTCACTAAACGAAGTTGCGTCGGAATTTTTTCGCAACGAACGCACCCAATCCACTCCGTTCGACCCAAAACTCATGTTTTGGGGCCTTTCGGACCGTTTCGTTACTGCACGAAAGTCGATGCAAAACTGGCCGAATTGTTGCCATTAACCCACGAGTTCGCTAAACGAAGTTGCGTCGGAATTTTTCACAAAGAACGCACCCGATCCACTCCGTTCGACCCAAAACTCATGTTTTGGGGCGTTTGAGACTGTTAAGTTACTGCACCAAAGTCGATGGCAAGCTTGCCGAACTGGTGGCATTAACGCACTTGTTCACTAAACGAAGTTGCGTCGGAATTTTTTCACAACGAACGCACCCGATCCACTCCATTCAACCCAAAACTCATGTTTTGGGGCCTTTCGGACCGTTTCGTTACTGTACGAAGGTCGATGCAAAACTGGCCGAATTGGTGCCATTGACGCACAAGTTCGATAAACGAAGTTGCGTCCGATTTTTTCGCAACGAACGCACCCGATCCACTCCGTTCGACCCAAAACTCATGTTTTGGGGCCTTTCGGACCGTTTCGTTACTGAACGAAAGTCGATGCAAAATTTGCCGAACTAGTGCCATTAACGCACAAGTTCGCTAAACTAAGTTGCGTCGGAATTTTTCGCAACGAACGCACCCGATCCACTCTACTGGACCCAAAACTCATGTTTTGGGCGTTTCGGACCGTTTCGTTACTGCACGAAAGTCGATGCAAAACTGGCCGCACTGGTGGCATTAACCCACAAGTTCGCTAAACGAAGTTAGTTCGGAATTTTTCACAAAGAACGCACCCGATCCACTCCGTTCGACCCAAAACTCATGTTTTGGGGCGTTTGAGACCGTTAAGTTACTGCACGAAAGTCGATGGCAAGCTTGCCGAACTGGTGCCATTAACGCACTTGTTCACTAAACGAAGTTGCGTCGGAATTTTTTCGCAACGAACGCACCCAATCCACTCCGTTCGACCCAAAACTCATGTTTTGGGGCCTTTCGGACCGTTTCGTTACGGTACGAAAGCCGATGCAAAACTGGCCGAATTGGTGCCATTGACGCACAAGTTCGATAAACGAAGTTGCGTCCGATTTTTTCGCAACGAACGCACCCGATCCACTCCGTTCGACCCAAAACTCATATTGTGGTGCCTTTTGGACCGTTTCGTTACTGAACGAAAGTCGATGCAAAATTTGCCGAACTAGTGCCATTAACGCACAAGTTCGCTAAACAAAGTTGCGTCGGAATTTTTCGCAACGAACGCACCCGATCCACTCTATTGGACCCAAAACTCATCTTTTGGGCGTTTCGGACCGTTTCGTTACTGCACGAAAGTCGATGCAAAACTGGCCGCACTGGTGGCATTAACCCACAAGTTCGCTAAACGAAGTTAGTTCGGAATTTTTCACAAAGAACGCACCCGATCCAGTCCGTTTGACCCAAAACTCATGTTTTGGGGCGTTTCAGACCGTTAAGTTACTGCACGAAAGTCGATGCGAAGCTTGCCGAACTGGTGCCATTAACGCACAAGTTCGCTAAATGAAGTTGCGACGGAATTTTTCGCAACGAACGCACCTGATCCACTCCGTTCGACCCAAAACTCGTGTTTTGGGGCGTTTCGGACCGTTTCATTACTGCACGAAAGTCGATGCAAAAATGGCGGAATTTGTGCCATTAACCCACGAGTTCGCTAAATGAAGTTGCGTCGGAATTTGTCACAAGGAACGCACCCGATCCACTCCGTTCGACCAAAACTCATGTTTTGGGGCGTTTGAGACCGTTAAGTTACTGGACGAAAGTCGATGGCAAGCTTGCCGAACTGGTGGCATTAACGCACAAGTTCACTAAACGAAGTTGCGTCGGAACTTTTTCGCAACGAACGCACCCAATCCACTCCGTTCGACCCAAAACTCATGTTTTGGGGCCTTTCGGACCGTTTAGTTACTGCACGAAAGTCGATGCAAAACTGGCCGAATTGGTGCCATTAACCCACGTGTTCGCTAAACGAAGTTGCGTCGGAATTTTTCACAAAGAACGCACCCGATCCACTCCGTTCGACCCAAAACTCATATTGTGGTGCCTTTCGGACCGTTTCGTTACTGAACGAAAGTCGATGCAAAATTTGCCGAACTAGTGTTATTAACGCACAAGTTCGCTAAACAAAGTTGCGTCGGAATTTTTCGCAACGAACGCACCCGATCCACTCTATTGGACCCAAAACTCATCTTTTGGGTGTTTCGAACCGTTTCATTACTGCACGAAAGTCGATGCAAAACTGGCCGCACTGGTGGCATTAACCCACAAGTTCGCTAAACGAAGTTAGTTCGGAATTTTTCACAAAGAACGCACCCGATCCACTCCGTTCGACCCAAAACTCATGTTTTGGGTCGTTTCAGACCGTTAAGTTACTGCACGAAAGTCGATGCAAAGCTTGCCGAACTGGTGCCATTAACGCACAAGTTCGCTAAATGAAGTTGCGACGGAATTTTTCGCAACGAACGCACCTGATCCACTCCGTTCGACCCAAAACTCAAGTTTTGGGGCGTTTCGGACCGTTTCGTTACTGCATGAAAGTCGATGCAAAACTGGCCAAATTGGTGCCATTAACCCACGAGTTCGCTAAACGAAGTTGCGTCGGAATTTTTCACAAGGAATGCACCCGATCCACTCCGTTCGACCAAAACTTATGTTTTGGGGCGTTTGAGACTGTTAAGTTACTGCACGATAGTCGATGGCAAGCTTGCCGAACTGGTGGCATTAACGCACAAGTTCACTAAACGAAGTTGCGTCGGAATTTTTTCGCAACGAACGCACCCAATCAACTCCGTTTGACCCAAAACTTATGTTTTGGGGCCTTTCGGACCGTTTCGTTACTGCACGAAAGTTGATGCAAACCTGGCCGAATTGGTGCCATTAACCCATGAGTTCGTTAAACGAAGTTGTGTCGGAATTTTTCACAAAGAACGCACCTGATCCACTCCGTTCGACACAAAACTCATGTTTTGGGGCGTTTGAGACCGTTAAGTTACTGCACGAAAGTCGATGGCAAGCTTGCCGAACTGGTGCCATTTACGCACTTGTTCACTAAACGAAGTTGCGTCGGAATTTTTTCGCAACGAACGCACCCGATCCACTCCATTCGACCCAAAACTCATGTTTTGGGGCCTTTTGGACCGTTTCGTTACTGCACGAAAGTCGATGCAAAACTGACCGAATTGGTGCCATTGACGCACAAGTTCGATAAACGAAGTTGCGTCCGATTTTTTCGCAACGAACGCACCCGATCCACTCCGTTCGACCCAAAACTCATATTGTGGTGCCTTTCGGACCGTTTCGTTACTGAACGAAAGTCGATGCAAAATTTGCCGAACTAGTGCCATTAACGCACAAGTTCGCTAAACAAAGTTGCGTCGGAATTTTTCGCAACGAACGCACCAGATCCACTCTATTGGACCCAAAACTCATCTTTTGGGCGTTTCGGACCGTTTCGTTACTGCACGAAAATCCATGCAAAACTGGCCGCACTGGTCGCATTAACCCACAAGTTCGCTAAACGAAGTTAGTTCGGAATTTTTCACAAAGAACGCACCCGATCCACTCCGTTCGACCCAAAACTCATGTTTTGGGGCGTTTGAGACCGTTAAGTTACTGCACGAAAGTCGATGGCAAGCTTGCCGAACTGGTGCCATTAACGCACTTGTTCACTAAACGAAGTTGCGTCGGAATTTTTTCGCAACGAACGCACCCAATCCACTCCGTTCGACCCAAAACTCATGTTTTGGGGCCTTTCGGACCGTTTCGTTACGGTACGAAAGCCGATGCAAAACTGGCCGAATTGGTGCCATTGACGCACAAGTTCGATAAACGAAGTTGCGTCCGATTTTTTCGCAACGAACGCACCCGATCCACTCCGTTCGACCCAAAACTCATATTGTGGTGCCTTTCGGACCGTTTCGTTACTGAACGAAAGTCGATGCAAAATTTGCCGAACTAGTGCCATTAACGCACAAGTTCGCTAAACAAAGTTGCGTCGGAATTTTTCGCAACGAACGCACCCGATCCACTCTATTGGACCCAAAACTCATCTTTTGGGCGTTTCGGACCGTTTCGTTACTGCACGAAAATCCATGCAAAACTGGCCGCACTGGTCGCATTAACCCACAAGTTCGCTAAACGAAGTTAGTTCGGAATTTTTCACAAAGAACGCACCCGATCCACTCCGTTCGACCCAAAACTCATGTTTTGGGGCGTTTGAGACCGTTAAGTTACTGCACGAAAGTCGATGGCAAGCTTGCCGAACTGGTGCCATTAACGCACTTGTTCACTAAACGAAGTTGCGTCGGAATTTTTTCGCAACGAACGCACCCAATCCACTCCGTTCGACCCAAAACTCATGTTTTGGGGCCTTTCGGACCGTTTCGTTACGGTACGAAAGCCGATGCAAAACTGGCCGAATTGGTGCCATTGACGCACAAGTTCGATAAACGAAGTTGCGTCCGATTTTTTCGCAACGAACGCACCCGATCCACTCCGTTCGACCCAAAACTCATATTGTGGTGCCTTTTGGACCGTTTCGTTACTGAACGAAAGTCGATGCAAAATTTGCCGAACTAGTGCCATTAACGCACAAGTTCGCTAAACAAAGTTGCGTCGGAATTTTTCGCAACGAACGCACCCGATCCACTCTATTGGACCCAAAACTCATCTTTTGGGCGTTTCGGACCGTTTCGTTACTGCACGAAAGTCGATGCAAAACTGGCCGCACTGGTGGCATTAACCCACAAGTTCGCTAAACGAAGTTAGTTCGGAATTTTTCACAAAGAACGCACCCGATCCAGTCCGTTTGACCCAAAACTCATGTTTTGGGGCGTTTCAGACCGTTAAGTTACTGCACGAAAGTCGATGCGAAGCTTGCCGAACTGGTGCCATTAGCGCACAAGTTCGCTAAATGAAGTTGCGACGGAATTTTTCGCAACGAACGCACCTGATCCACTCCGTTCGACCCAAAACTCGTGTTTTGGGGCGTTTCGGACCGTTTCATTACTGCACGAAAGTCGATGCAAAAATGGCGGAATTTGTGCCATTAACCCACGAGTTCGCTAAATGAAGTTGCGTCGGAATTTGTCACAAGGAACGCACCCGATCCACTCCGTTCGACCAAAACTCATGTTTTGGGGCGTTTGAGACCGTTAAGTTACTGGACGAAAGTCGATGGCAAGCTTGCCGAACTGGTGGCATTAACGCACAAGTTCACTAAACGAAGTTGCGTCGGAACTTTTTCGCAACGAACGCACCCAATCCACTCCGTTCGACCCAAAACTCATGTTTTGGGGCCTTTCGGACCGTTTAGTTACTGCACGAAAGTCGATGCAAAACTGGCCGAATTGGTGCCACTAACCCACGAGTTCGCTAAACGAAGTTGCGTCGGAATTTTTCACAAAGAACGCACCCGATCCACTCCGTTCGACCCAAAACTCATATTGTGGTGCCTTTCGGACCGTTTCGTTACTGAACGAAAGTCGATGCAAAATTTGCCGAACTAGTGCTATTAACGCACAAGTTCGCTAAACAAAGTTGCGTCGGAATTTTTCGCAACGAACGCACCCGATCCACTCTATTGGACCCAAAACTCATCTTTTGGGTGTTTCGGACCGTTTCATTACTGCACGAAAGTCGATGCAAAACTGGCCGCGCTGGTGGCATTAACCCACAAGTTCGCTAAACGAAGTTAGTTCGGAAGTTTTCACAAAGAACGCACCCGATCCACTCCGTTCGACCCAAAACTCATGTTTTGGGTCGTTTCAGACCGTTAAGTTACTGCACGAAAGTCGATGCAAAGCTTGCCGAACTGGTGCCATTAACGCACAAGTTCGCTAAATGAAGTTGCGACGGAATTTTTCGCAACGAACGCACCTGATCCACTCCGTTCGACCCAAAACTCAAGTTTTGGGGCGTTTCGGACCGTTTCGTTACTGCATGAAAGTCGATGCAAAACTGGCCAAATTGGTGCCATTAACCCACGAGTTCGCTAAACGAAGTTGCGTCAGAATTTTTCACAAGGAATGCACCCGATCCACTCCGTTCGACCAAAACTTATGTTTTGGGGCGTTTGAGACTGTGAAGTTATTGCACGAAAGTCGATGGCAAGCTTGCCGAACTAGTGGCATTAACGCACAAGTTCACTAAACGAAGTTGCGTCGGAATTTTTTCGCAACGAACGCACCCAATCAACTCCGTTTGACCCAAAACTTATGTTTTGGGGCCTTTCGGACCGTTTCGTTACTGCACGAAAGTTGATGCAAACCTGGCCGAATTGGTGCCATTAACCCACGAGTTCGTTAAACGAAGTTGTGTCGGAATTTTTCACAAAGAACGCACCTGATCCACTCCGTTCGACACAAAACTCATGTTTTGGGGCGTTTGAGACCGTTAAGTTACTGCACGAAAGTCGATGGCAAGCTTGCCGAACTGGTGCCATTTACGCACTTGTTCACTAAACGAAGTTGCGTCGGAATTTTTTCGCAACGAACGCACCCGATCCACTCCATTCGACCCAAAACTCATGTTTTGGGGCCTTTTGGACCGTTTCGTTACTGCACGAAAGTCGATGCAAAACTGACCGAATTGGTGCCATTGACGCACAAGTTCGATAAACGAAGTTGCGTCCGATTTTTTCGCAACGAACGCACCCGATCCACTCCGTTCGACCCAAAACTCATATTGTGGTGCCTTTCGGACCGTTTCGTTACTGAACGAAAGTCGATGCAAAATTTGCCGAACTAGTGCCATTAACGCACAAGTTCGCTAAACAAAGTTGCGTCGGAATTTTTCGCAACGAACGCACCCGATCCACTCTATTGGACCCAAAACTCATCTTTTGGGCGTTTCGGACCGTTTCGTTACTGCACGAAAATCCATGCAAAACTGGCCGCACTGGTCGCATTAACCCACAAGTTCGCTAAACGAAGTTAGTTCGGAATTTTTCACAAAGAACGCACCCGATCCACTCCGTTCGACCCAAAACTCATGTTTTGGGGCGTTTCAGACCGTTAAGTTACTGGACGAAAGTCGATGCGAAGCTTGCCGAACTAGTGCCATTAACGCACAAGTTCGCTAAATGAAGTTGCGACGGAAATTTTCACAACGAACGCACCTGATCCACTCCGTTCGACCCAAAACTCTTGTTTTGGGGCGTTTCGGACCGTTTCATTACTGCACGAAAGTCGATGCAAAAATGGCGGAATTGGTGCCATTAACCCACGAGTTCGCTAAACGAAGTTGCGTCGGAATTTTTCACAAGGAACGCACCCGATCCACTCCGTTCGACCAAAACTCGTGTTTTGGGGCGTTTGAGACCGTTAAGTTACTGCACGAAAGTCGATGGCAAGCTTGCCGAACTGGTGGCATTAACGCACAAGTTCACTAAACGAAGTTGCGTCGGAATTTTTTCGCAACGAACGCACCCGATCCACTCCATTCGACCCAAAACTCATGTTTTGGGGCCTTTCGGACCGTTTCGTTACGGTACGAAAGCCGATGCAAAACTGGCCGAATTGGTGCCATTGACGCACAAGTTCGATAAACGAAGTTGCGTCCGATTTTTTCGCAACGAACGCACTCGATCCACTCCGTTCAACCCAAAACTCATGTTTTGGGGCGTTTCAGACCGTTAAGTTACTGGACGAAAGTCGATGCGAAGCTTGCCGAACTGGTGCCATTAACGCACAAGTTCGCTAAATGAAGTTGCGACGGAAATTTTCACAACGAACGCACCTGATCCACTCCGTTCGACCCAAAACTCATGTTTTGGGGCCTTTCGGACCGTTTCGTTACTGCACGAAAGTCGATGCAAAACTGGCCGAATTGTTGCCATTAACCCACGAGTTCGCCAAACGAAGTTGCGTCGGAATTTTTCACAAAGAACGCACCCGATCCACTCCGTTTGACCCAAAACTCATGTTTTGGGGCGTATCAGACCGTTAAGTTACTGCACGAAAGTCGATGCGACGCTTGCCGAACTGGTGCCATTAACGCACAAGTTCGCTAAATGAAGTTGCGATGGAATTTTTCGCAACGAACGCACCTGATCCACTCCGTTCGACCCAAAACTCGTGTTTTGGGGCGTTTTGGACCGTTTCATTACTGCACGAAAGTCGATGCAAAAATGGCGGAATTGGTGCCATTAACCCACGAGTTCGCTAAATGAAGTTGCGTCGGAATTTGTCACAAGGAACGCACCCGATCCACTCCGTTCGACCAAAACTCATGTTTTGGGGCGTTTGAGACCGTTAAGTTACTGCACGAAAGTCGATGGCAAGCTTGCCGAACTGGTGGCATTAACGCACAAGTTCACTAAACGAAGTTGCGTCGCAACTTTTTCGCAACGAACGCACCCAATCCACTCCGTTCGACCCAAAACTCATGTTTTGGGGCCTTTCGGACCGTTTAGTTACTGCACGAGAGTCGATGCAAAACTGGCCGAATTGGTGCCATTAACCCACGAGTTCGCTAAACGAAGTTGCGTCGGAATTTTTCACAAAGAACGCACCCGATCCACTCCGTTCGACCCAAAACTCATGTTTTGGGGCGTTTCAGACCGTTAAGTTACTGCACGAAAGTTGATGGCAAGCTTGCCGAACTGGTGGCATTAACGCACTTGTTCACTAAATGAAGTTGCGTCGGAATTTTTTCGTAACGAACGTACCCGATCCACTCCATTCGACCCAAAACTCATGTTTTGGGGCCTTTCGGACCGTTTCGTTACTGTACGAAAGTCGATGCAAAACTGGCCGAATTGGTGCCATTGACGCACAAGTTCGATAAACGAAGTTGCGTCCAATTTTTTCGCAACGAACGCACCCGATCCACTCCGTTCGACCCAAAACTCATATTGTGGTGCCTTTCGGACCGTTTCGTTACTGAACGAAAGTCGATGCAAAATTTGCCGAACTAGTGCTATTAACGCACAAGTTCGCTAAACAAAGTTGCGTCGGAATTTTTCGCAACGAACGCACCCGATCCACTCTATTGGACCCAAAACTCATCTTTTGGGTGTTTCGGACCGTTTCATTACTGCACGAAAGTTGATGCAAAACTGGCCGCACTGGTGGCATTAACCCACAAGTTCGCTAAACGAAGTTAGTTCGGAATTTTTCACAAAGAACGCACCCGATCCACTCCGTTCGACCCAAAACTCATGTTTTGGGTCGTTTCAGACCGTTAAGTTACTGCACGAAAGTCGATGCAAAGCTTGCCGAACTGGTGCCATTAACGCACAAGTTCGCTAAATGAAGTTGCGACGGAATTTTTCGCAACGAACGCACCTGATCCACTCCGTTCGACCCAAAACTCGTGTTTTGGGGCGTTTCGGACCGTTTCATTACTGCACGAAAGTCGATGCAAAAATGGCGGAATTGGTGCCATTAACCCACGAGTTCGCTAAATGAAGTTGCGTCGGAATTTGTCACAAGGAACGCACCCGATCCACTCCGTTCAACCAAAACTCATGTTTTGGGGCGTTTGAGACCGTTAAGTTACTGCACGAAAGTCGATGGCAAGCTTGCCGAACTGGTGGCATTAACGCACAAGTTCACTAAACGAAGTTGCGTCGGAACTTTTTCGCAACGAACGCACCCAATCCACTCCGTTCGACCCAAAACTCATGTTTTGGGGCCTTTCGGACCGTTTAGGTACTGCACGAAAGTCGATGCAAAACTGGCCGAATTGGTGCCATTAACCCACGAGTTCGCTAAACGAAGTTGCGCCGGAATTTTTCACAAAGAACGCACCCGATCCACTCCGTTCGACCCAAAACTCATATTGTGGTGCCTTTCGGACCGTTTCGTTACTAAACGAAAGTCGATGCAAAATTTGCCGAACTAGTGCTATTAACGCACAAGTTCGCTAAACAAAGTTGCGTCGGAATTTTTCGCAACGAACGCACCCGATCCACTCTATTGGACCCAAAACTCATCTTTTGGGTGTTTCGGACCGTTTCATTACTGCACGAAAGTCGATGCAAAACTGGCCGCACTGGTGGCATTAACCCACAAGTTCGCTAAACGAAGTTAGTTCGGAATTTTTCACAAAGAACGCACCCGATCCACTCCGTTCGACCCAAAACTCATGTTTTGGGTCGTTTCAGACCGTTAAGTTACTGCACGAAAGTCGATGCAAAGCTTGCCGAACTGGTGCCATTAACGCACAAGTTCGCTAAATGAAGTTGCGACGGAATTTTTCGCAACGAACGCACCTGATCCACTCCGTTCGACCCAAAACTCTAGTTTTGGGGCGTTTCGGACCGTTTCGTTACTGCATGAAAGTCGATGCAAAACTGGCCAAATTGGTGCCATTAACCCACGAGTTCGCTAAACGAAGTTGCGTCAGAATTTTTCACAAGGAATGCACCCGATCCACTCCGTTCGACCAAAACTTATGTTTTGGGGCGTTTGAGACTGTGAAGTTATTGCACGAAAGTCGATGGCAAGCTTGCCGAACTAGTGGCATTAACGCACAAGTTCACTAAACGAAGTTGCGTCGGAATTTTTTCGCAACGAACGCACCCAATCAACTCCGTTTGACCCAAAACTTATGTTTTGGGGCCTTTCGGACCGTTTCGTTACTGCACGAAAGTTGATGCAAACCTGGCCGAATTGGTGCCATTAACCCACGAGTTCGCTAAACGAAGTTGTGTCGGAATTTTTCACAAAGAACGCACCTGATCCACTCCGTTCGACACAAAACTCATGTTTTGGGGCGTTTGAGACCGTTAAGTTACTGCACGAAAGTCGATGGCAAGCTTGCCGAACTGGTGCCATTTACGCACTTGTTCACTAAACGAAGTTGCGTCGGAATTTTTTCGCAACGAACGCACCCGATCCACTCCATTCGACCCAAAACTCATGTTTTGGGGCCTTTCGGACCGTTTCGTTACTACACGAAAGTCGATGCAAAACTGGCCGAATTGTTGCCATTAACCCACGAGTTCGCTAAACGAAGTTGCGTCGGAATTTTTCACAAAGAACGCACCCGATCCACTCCGTTTGACCCAAAACACATGTTTTGGGGCGTTTCAGACCGTTAAGTTACTGCACGAAAGTCGATGCGAAGCTTGCCGAACTGGTGCCATTAACGCACAAGTTCGCTAAATGAAGTTGCGATGGAATTTTTCGCAACGAACGCACCTGATCCACTCCGTTCGACCCAAAACTCGTGTTTTGGGGCGTTTCGGACCGTTTCATTACTGCACGAAAGTCGATGCAAAAATGGCGGAATTGGTGCCATTAACCCACGAGTTCGCTAAATGAAGTTGCGTCGGAATTTGTCACAAGGAACGCACCCGATCCACTCCGTTCGACCAAAACTCATGTTTTGGGGCGTTTGAGACCGTTAAGTTACTGCACGAAAGTCGATGGCAAGCTTGCCGAACTGGTGGCATTAACGCACAAGTTCACTAAACGAAGTTGCGTCGCAACTTTTTCGCAACGAACGCACCCAATCCACTCCGTTCGACCCAAAACTCATGTTTTGGGGCCTTTCGGACCGTTTAGTTACTGCACGAAAGTCGATGCAAAACTGGCCGAATTGGTGCCATTAACCCACGAGTTCGCTAAACGAAGTTGCGTCGGAATTTTTCACAAAGAACGCACCCGATCCACTCCGTTCGACCCAAAACTCATGTTTTGGGGCGTTTGAGACCGTTAAGTTACTGCACGAAAGTTGATGGCAAGCTTGCCGAACTGGTGGCATTAACGCACTTGTTCACTAAATGAAGTTGCGTCGGAATTTTTTCGTAACGAACGTACCCGATCCACTCCATTCGACCCAAAACTCATGTTTTGGGGCCTTTCGGACCGTTTCGTTACTGTACGAAAGTCGATGCAAAACTGGCCGAATTGGTGCCATTGACGCACAAGTTCGATAAACGAAGTTGCGTCCAATTTTTTCGCAACGAACGCACCCGATCCACTCCGTTCGACCCAAAACTCATATTGTGGTGCCTTTCGGACCGTTTCGTTACTGAACGAAAGTCGATGCAAAATTTGCCGAACTAGTGCTATTAACGCACAAGTTCGCTAAACAAAGTTGCGTCGGAATTTTTCGCAACGAACGCACCCGATCCACTCTATTGGACCCAAAACTCATCTTTTGGGTGTTTCGGACCGTTTCATTACTGCACGAAAGTTGATGCAAAACTGGCCGCACTGGTGGCATTAACCCACAAGTTCGCTAAACGAAGTTAGTTCGGAATTTTTCACAAAGAACGCACCCGATCCACTCCGTTCGACCCAAAACTCATGTTTTGGGTCGTTTCAGACCGTTAAGTTACTGCACGAAAGTCGATGCAAAGCTTGCCGAACTGGTGCCATTAACGCACAAGTTCGCTAAATGAAGTTGCGACGGAATTTTTCGCAACGAACGCACCTGATCCACTCCGTTCGACCCAAAACTCGTGTTTTGGGGCGTTTCGGACCGTTTCATTACTGCACGAAAGTCGATGCAAAAATGGCGGAATTGGTGCCATTAACCCACGAGTTCGCTAAATGAAGTTGCGTCGGAATTTGTCACAAGGAACGCACCCGATCCACTCCGTTCGACCAAAACTCATGTTTTGGGGCGTTTGAGACCGTTAAGTTACTGCACGAAAGTCGATGGCAAGCTTGCCGAACTGGTGGCATTAACGCACAAGTTCACTAAACGAAGTTGCGTCGGAACTTTTTCGCAACGAACGCACCCAATCCACTCCGTTCGACCCAAAACTCATGTTTTGGGCCCTTTCGGACCGTTTAGGTACTGCACGAAAGTCGATGCAAAACTGGCCGAATTGGTGCCATTAACCCACGAGTTCGCTAAACGAAGTTGCGCCGGAATTTTTCACAAAGAACGCACCCGATCCAGTCCGTTCGACCCAAAACTCATATTGTGGTGCCTTTCGGACCGTTTCGTTACTGAACGAAAGTCGATGCAAAATTTGCCGAACTAGTGCTATTAACGCACAAGTTCGCTAAACAAAGTTGCGTCGGAATTTTTCGCAACGAACGCACCCGATCCACTCTATTGGACCCAAAACTCATCTTTTGGGTGTTTCGGACCGTTTCATTACTGCACGAAAGTCGATGCAAAACTGGCCGCACTGGTGGCATTAACCCACAAGTTCGCTAAACGAAGTTAGTTCGGAATTTTTCACAAAGAACGCACCCGATCCACTCCGTTCGACCCAAAACTCATGTTTTGGGTCGTTTCAGACCGTTAAGTTACTGCACGAAAGTCGATGCAAAGCTTGCCGAACTGGTGCCATTGACGCACAAGTTCGCTAAATGAAGTTGCGACGGAATTTTTCGCAACGAACGCACCTGATCCACTCCGTTCGACCCAAAACTCAAGTTTTGGGGCGTTTCGGACCGTTTCGTTACTGCATGAAAGTCGATGCAAAACTGGCCAAATTGGTGCCATTAACCCACGAGTTCGCTAAACGAAGTTGCGTCGGAATTTTTCACAAGGAATGCACCCGATCCACTCCGTTCGACCAAAACTTATGTTTTGGGGCGTTTGAGACTGTTAAGTTACTGCACGAAAGTCGATGGCAAGCTTGCCGAACTGGTGGCATTAACGCACAAGTTCCCTAAACGAAGTTGCGTCGGAATTTTTTCGCAACGAACGCACCCAATCAACTCCGTTTGACCCAAAACTTATGTTTTGGGGCCTTTCGGACCGTTTCGTTACTGCACGAAAGTTGATGCAAACCTGGCCGAATTGGTGCCATTAACCCACGAGTTCGCTAAACGAAGTTGTGTCGGAATTTTTCACAAAGAACGCACCTGATCCACTCCGTTCGACACAAAACTCATGTTTTGGGGCGTTTGAGACCGTTAAGTTACTGCACGAAAGTCGATGGCAAGCTTGCCGAACTGGTGCCATTTACGCACTTGTTCAGTAAACGAAGTTGCGTCGGAATTTTTTCGCAACGAACGCACCCGATCCACTCCATTCGACCCAAAACTCATGTTTTGGGGCCTTTTGGACCGTTTCGTTACTGCACGAAAGTCGATGCAAAACTGACCGAATTGGTGCCATTGACGCACAAGTTCGATAAACGAAGTTGCGTCCGATTTTTTCGCAACGAACGCACCCGATCCACTCCGTTCGACCCAAAACTCATATTGTGGTGCCTTTCGGACCGTTTCGTTACTGAACGAAAGTCGATGCAAAATTTGCCGTACTACTGCCATTAACGCACAAGTTCGCTAAACAAAGTTGCGTCGGAATTTTTCGCAACGAACGCACCCGATCCACTCTATTGGACCCAAAACTCATCTTTTGGGCGTTTCGGACCGTTTCGTTACTGCACGAAAATCCATGCAAAACTGGCCGCACTGGTCGCATTAACCCACAAGTTCGCTAAACGAAGTTAGTTCGGAATTTTTCACAAAGAACGCACCCGATCCACTCCGTTCGACCCAAAACTCATGTTTTGGGGCGTTTCAGACCGTTAAATTACTGGACGAAAGTCGATGCGAAGCTTGCCGAACTGGTGCCATTAACGCACAAGTTCGCTAAATGAAGTTGCGACGGAAATTTTCACAACGAACGCACCTGATCCACTCTGTTCGACCCAAAACTCTTGTTTTGGGGCATTTCGGACCATTTCGTTACTGCACGAAAGTCGATGCAAAAATGGCGGAATTGGTGCCATTAACCCACGAGTTCGCTAAACGAAGTTGCGTCGGAATTTTTCACAAGGAACGCACCCGATCCACTCCGTTCGACCAAAACTCGTGTTTTGGGGCGTTTGAGACCGTTAAGTTACTGCACGAAAGTCGATGGCAAGCTTGCCGAACTGGTGGCATTAACGCACAAGTTCACTAAACGAAGTTGCGTCGGAATTTTTTCGCAACGAACGCACCCGATCCACTCCATTCGACCCAAAACTCATGTTTTGGGGCCTTTCGGACCGTTTCGTTACGGTACGAAAGCCGATGCAAAACTGGCCGAATTGGTGCCATTGACGCACAAGTTCGATAAACGAAGTTGCGTCCGATTTTTTCGCAACGAACGCACCTGATCCACTCCGTTCGACCCAAAACTCTTGTTTTGGGGCGTTTCGGACCGTTTAGTTACTGCACGAAAGTCGATGCAAAAATGGCGGAACTGGTGCCATTAACCCACGAGTTCGCTAAACGAAGTTGCGTCGGAATTTTTCACAAGGAACGCACCCGATCCACTCCGTTCGACCAAAACTCATGTTTTGGGGCGTTTGAGACTGTTAAGTTACTGCACGAAAGTCGATGGCAAGCTTGCCGAACTGGTGGCATTAACGCACAAGTTCACTAAACGAAGTTGCGTCGGAATTTTTTCGCAACGAACGCACCCAATCCGCTCCGTTCGACCCAAAACTCATCTTTTGGGGCCTTTCGGACCGTTTCGTTACTGAACGAAAGTCGATGCAAAATTTGCCGAACTAGTGCCATTAACGCACAAGTTCGCTAAACAAAGTTGCGTCGGAACTTTTCGCAACGAACGCACCCGATCCACTCTATTGGACCCAAAACTCATGTTTTGGGCGTTTCGGACCGTTTCGTTACTGCACGAAAGTCGATGCAAAACTTGCCGCACTTGTGGCATTAACCCACAAGTTCGCAAAACGAAGTTAGTTCGGAATTTTTCACAAAGAACGCACCCGATCCACTCCGTTCGACCCAAAACTCATGTTTTGGGGCGTTTGAGACCGTTAAGTTACTGCACGAAAGTCGATGGCAAGCTTGCCGAACTGGTGCCATTAACGCACTTGTTCACTAAACGAAGTTGCGTCGGAATTTTTTCGCAACGAACGCACCCGATCCACTCCATTCGACCAAAAACTCATGTTTTGGGGCCTTTCAGACCGTTTCGTTACTGCACAAAAGTCGATGTAAAACTGACCGAATTGGTGCCATTAACCCACGAGTTCGCTAAACGAAGTTGCGTCGGAATTTTTCACAAAGAACGCACCCGATCCACTCCGTTCGACCCAAAACTCATGTTTTGGGGCGTTTGAGACCGTTAAGTTACTGCACGAAAGTCGATGGCAAGCTTGCCGAATTGGTGCCATTAACGCACTTGTTCACTAAACGAAGTTGCGTCGGAATTTTTTCGCAACGAACGCACCCGATCCACTCCGTTCGACCAAAACTCATGTTTTGGGGCCTTTCAGACCGTTTCGTTACTGCACGAAAGTCGATGCAAAACTGACCGAATTGGTGCCATTGACGCACAAGTTCGATAAACGAAGTTGCGTCCGATTTTTTCGCAACGAACGCACCCGATCCACTCCGTTCGACCCAAAACTCATGTTTTGGGGCCTTTCGGACCGTTTCGTTACTGAACGAAAGTCGATGCAAAATTTGCCGAACTAGTGCCATTAACGCACAAGTTCGCTAAACAAAGTTGCGTCGGAATTTTTCGCAACGAACGCACCCGATCCACTCTATTGGACCCAAAACTCATCTTTTGGGCGTTTCGGACCGTTTCGTTACTGCACGAAAGTCGATGCAAAACTGGCCGCACTGGTGGCATTAACCCACAAGTTCGCTAAACGAAGTTAGATTGGAATTTTTCACAAAGAACGCACCCGATCCACTCCGTTCGACCCAAAACTCATGTTTTGGGGCGTTTGAGACCGTTAAGTTACTGCACGAAAGTCGATGGCAAGCTTGCCGAACTGGTGCCATTAACGCACTTGTTCACTAAACGAAGTTGCGTCGGAATTTTTTCTCAATGAACGCACCCGATCCACTCCATTCGACCAAAAACTCATGTTTTGGGGCATTTCAGACCGTTTCGTTACTGCACAAAAGTCGATGTAAAACTGACCGAATTGGTCCCATTAACCCACGAGTTTGCTAAACGGAGTTGCGTTGGAATTTTTCACAAAGAACGCACCCGATCCACTCCGTTCGACCCAGAACTCATGTTTTGGGGCGTTTGAGACCGTTAAGTTACTGCACGAAAGTCGATGGCAAGCTTGCCGAACTGGTGGCATTAACGCACTTGTTCACTAAACGAAGTTGCGTCGGAATTTTTTCGCAACGAACGCACCCAATCCACTCCGTTCGACCCAAAACTCATGTTTTGGGGCCTTTCGGACCGTTTCGTTACTGCACGAAAGTCGATGCAAAACTGGCCGAATTGGTGCCATTAACCCCCGAGTTCGCTAAACGAAGTTGCGTCGGAATTTTTCACAAAGAACGCACCCGATCCACTCCGTTCGACCCAAAACTCATGTTTTGGGGCATTTGAGACAGTTAAGTTACTGCACGAAAGTCGATGGCAAGCTTGCCGAACTGGTGGCATTAACGCACTTGTTCACTAAACGAAGTTGCGTCGGAATTTTTTCGCAATGAACGTACCCGATCCACTCCATTCGACCCAAAACTCATGTTTTGGGGCCTTTCGGACCGTTTCGTTACTGCACGAAAGTCGATGCAAAACTGACCGAAGTGGTGCCATTGACGCACAAGTTCAATAAACGAAGTTGCGTCCGATTTTTTCGCAACGAACGCACCCGATCCACTCCGTTCGACCCAAAACTCATGTTTTGGGCGTTTCGGACCGTTTCGTTACTGAACGAAAGTCGATGCAAAATTTGCCGAACTGGTGGCATTAACGCACAAGTTCGCTAAACAAAGTTGCGTCGGAATTTTTCGCAACGAACGCACCCGATCCACTCTATTGGACCCAAAACTCATCTTTTGGGCGTTTCGGACCGTTTCGTTACTGCATGAAAGTCGATGCAAAACTGGCCGCACTGGTGGCATTAACCCACAAGTTCGCTAAACGAAGTTAGTTCGGAATTTTTCACAAAGAACGCACCCGATCCACTCCGTTCGACCCAAAACTCATGTTTTGGGGCGTTTGAGACCGTTAAGTTACTGCACCAAAGTCGATGGCAAGCTTGCCGAACTGGTGCCATTAACGCACTTGTTCACTAAACGAAGTTGCGTCGGAATTTTTTCGCAACGAACGCACCCAATCCACTCCGTTCGACCCAAAATTCATGTTTTGGGGCCTTTCGGACCGTTTCGTTACTGCACGAAAGACGATGCAAAACTGGCCGAATTGGTGCCATTAACCCACGAGTTCGCTAAACGAAGTTGCGTCGGAATTTTTCACAAAGAACGCACCCGATCCACTCCGTTCGACCCACAACTCATGTTTTGGGGCATTTGAGACAGTTAAGTTACTGCACGAAAGTCGATGGCAAGCTTGCCGAACTGGTGCCATTAACGCACTTGTTCACTAAACGAAGTTGCGTCGGAATTTTTTCGCAACGAACGCACCCAATCCACTCCGTTCGACCCAAAACTCATGTTTTGGGGCCTTTCGGACCGTTTCGTTACTGCACGAAAGTCGATGCAAAACTGGCCGAACTAGTGCCATTAACGCACAAGTTCGCTAAACAATGTTGCGTCGGAACTTTTCGCAACGAACGCACCCGATCCACTCTATTGGACCCAAAACTCATGTTTTGGGCGTTTCGGACCGTTTCGTTACTGCACGAAAGTCGATGCAAAACTGGCCGCACTGGTGGCATTAACCCACAAGTTCGCTAAACGAAGTTAGTTCGGAATTTTTCACAAAGAACGCACCCGATCCACTCCGTTCGACCCAAAACTCATGTTTTGGGGCGTTTGAGACCGTTAAGTTACTGCCCGAAAGTCGATGGCAAGCTTGCCGAACTGGTGCCATTAACGCACTTGTTCACTAAATGAAGTTGCGTCGGAATTTTTTCGCAACGAACGTACCCGATCCACTCCATTCAACCCAAAACTCATGTTTTGGGGCCTTTCGGACCGTTTCGTTACTGCACGAAAGTCGATGCAAAACTGGCCGAATTGGTGCCATTAACCCACGAGTTCGCTAAACGAAGTTGCGTCCGAATTTTTCACAAAGAACGCACCCGATCCACTCCGTTCGACCCAAAACTCATGTTTTGGGGCGTTTGAGACCGTTAAGTTACTGCACCAAAGTCGATGGCAAGCTTGCCGAACTGGTGCCATTAACGCACTTGTTCACTAAACGAAGTTGCGTCGGAATTTTTTCGCAACGAACGCACCCGATCCACTCCATTCGACCCAAAACTCATGTTTTGGGGCCTTTCGGACCGTATCGTTACTGTACGAAAGTCGATGCAAAACTGGCCGAATTGGTGCCATTGACGCACAAGTTCGATAAACGAAGTTGCGTCGGATTTTTTCGCAACGAACGCACCCGATCCACTCCGTTCGACCCAAAACTCATATTGTGGTGCCTTTCGGACCGTTTCGTTACTGAACGAAAGTCGATGCAAAATTTTCCGAACTAGTGCCATTAACGCACAAGTTCGCTAAACAAAGTTGCGTCGGAATTTTTCGCAACGAACGCACCCGATCCACTCTATTGGACCCAAAACTCATCTTTTGGGCGTTTCGGACCGTGTCATTACTGCACGAAAGTCGATGCAATACTGGCCGCACTGGTGGCATTAACCTACAAGTTCGCTAAACGAAGTTAGTTCGGAATTTTTCACAAAGAACGCACCCGATCCACTCCGTACGACCCAAAACTCATGTTTTGGGGCGTTTCAGACCGTTAAGTTACTGCACGAAAGTCGATGCGAAGCTTGCCGAACTGGTGCCATTAACGCACAAGTTCGCTAAATGAAGTTGCGACGGATTTTTCGCAACGAACGCACCTGATCCACTCCGTTCGACCCAAAACTCGTGTTTTGGGGCGTTTCAGACCGTTTCATTACTGCACGAAAGTCGATGCAAAAATGGCGGAATTGGTGCCATTAACCCACGAGTTCGCTAAACGAAGTTGCGTCGGAATTTTTCACAAGGAACGCACCCGATCCACTCCATTTGACCAAAACTCATGTTTTCGGGCCTTTCGGACCGTTTCGTTACTGTACGAAAGTCGATGCAAAACTGGCCGAATTGGTGCCATTGATGCACAAGTTCGATAAACGAAGTTGCGTCCGATTTTTTCGCAACGAACGCACCCGATCCACTCCGTTCGACCCAAAACTCATGTTTTGGGGCCTTTCGGACCGTTTCGTTACTGAACGAAAGTCGATGCAAAATTTGCCGAACTAGTGCCATTAACGCACAAGTTCGCTAAACTAAGTTGCGTCGGAATTTTTCGCAACGAACGCACCCGATCCACTCTATTGGACCCAAAACACATGTTTTGGGCGTTTCGGACCGTTTCGTTACTGCACGAAAGTCGATGCAAAACTGGCCGCACTGGTGGTATTAACCCACAAGTTCGCTAAACGAAGTTAGTTCAGAATTTTTCACAAAGAACGCACCCGATCCACTCCGTTCGACCCAAAACTCATGTTTTGGGGCGTTTGAGACCGTTAAGTTACTGCACGAAAGTCGATGGCAAGCTTGCCGAACTGGTGCCATTAATGCACTTGTTCAATAAACGAAGTTGCGTCGGAATTTTTTCGCAACGAACGCACCCAATCCACTCCATTCGACCCAAAACTCATGTTTTGGGGCCTTTCGGACCGTTTCGTTACTGCATGAAAGTCGATGCAAAACTGGCCGAATTGGTGCCATTAACCCACGAGTTCGCTAAACGAAGTTGCGTCGGAATTTCTCACAAAGAACGCACCCGATCCACTCCATTCGACCCAAAACTCATGTTTTGGGGCGTTTGAGACCGTTAAGTTACTGCACGAAAGTCGATGGCAAGCTTGCCGAACTAGTGGCATTAACGCACTTGTTCACTAAACGAAGTTGCGTCGGAATTTTTTCGCAACGAACGTACCCGATCCACTCCATTCGACCCAAAACTCATGTTTTGGGGCCTTTCAGACCGTTTCATTACTGCACGAAAGTCGATGCAAAACTGACCGAAGTGGTGCCATTGACGCACAAGTTCAATAAACGAAGTTGCGTCCGATTTTTTTCGCAACGAACGTAACCGATCCATCCGTTCGACCCAAAACTCATGTTTTGGGGGCGTTTGAGACCGTTAAGTTACTGCACGAAAGTCGATGGCAAGCTTGCCGAACTGGTGCCATTAACGCACTTGTTCACTAAACGAAGTTGCGTCGGAATTTTTTCGCAACGAACGCACCCGATCTACTCCATTCGACCCAAAACTCATGTTTTGGGGCCTTTCGGACCGTTTCGTTACTACACGAAAGTCGATGCAAAACTGACCGAATTGGTGCCATTGACGCACAAGTTCGATAAACGAAGTTGCGTCCGATTTTTTTCGCAACGAACGCACCCGATCCACTCCGTTCGACCCAAAACTCATGTTTTGGGGCGTTTGAGACCGTTAACTTACTGCACGAAAGTCGATGGCAAGCTTGCCGAACTGGTGCCATTAACGCACTTGTTCACTAAACGAAGTTGCGTCGGAATTTTTTCGCAACGAACGCACCCGATCCACTCCATTCGACCCAAAACTCATGTTTTGGGGCCTTTCAGACCATTTCGTTACTGCACGAAAGTCGATGCAAAACTGACCGAATTGGTGCCATTGACGCAAAAGTTCAATAAACGAAGTTGCGTCCGATTTTTTCGCAACGAACTCACCCGATTCACTCCGTTCGACCCAAAACTCACATTGTGGTGCCTTTCGGACCGTTTCGTTACTGAACGAAAGTCGATGCAAAATTTGCCGAACTAGTGCCATTAACGCACAAGTTCGCTAAACAAAGTTGCGTCGGAATTTTTCGCAACGAACGCACCCGATCCACTCTATTGGACCCAAAACTCATCTTTTGGGCGTTTCGGACCGTTTCGTTACTGCACGAAAGTCGATGCAAAACTAGCCGCACTGGTGGTATTAATCGACAAGTTCGCTAAACGAAGTTGCGTCGGAATTTTTCACAAAGAACGCACCCGATCCACTCCGTTCGACCCAAAACTCATGTTTTGGGCCGTTTGAGACCGTTAAGTTACTGCACGAAAGTCGATGGCAAGTTTGCCGAACTGGTGGCATTAATGCACAAGTTCACTAAACGAAGTTGCGTCGGAATTTTTTCGCAACGAACGCACCCAATCCACTCCGTTCGACCCAAAACTCATGTTTTGGGGCCTTTCGGACCGTTTCGTTACTGCACGAAAGTCGATGCAAAACTGACCGAATTGGTCCATTGACGCAAAAGTTCGATAAACGAAGTTGCGTCCGATTTTTTCGCAACGAACGCACCCGATTCACTACGTTCGACCCAAAACTCAGATTGTGGTGCCTTTTGGACCGTTTCGTTACTGAACGAAAGTCGATGCAAAATTTGCCGACCTAGTGCCATTAACGCACAAGCTCGCTAAACAAAGTTGCGTCGGAATTTTTCGCAACGAACGCACCCGATCCACTCTATTGGACCCAAAACTCATCTTTTGGGCGTTTCGGACCGTTTCGTTACTGCACGAAAGTCGATGCAAAACTGGCCGAATTGGTGCCATTAACCCACGAGTTCGGTAAACGAAGTTGCGTCGGAATTTTTAACAAAGAACGCACCCCATCCACTCCGTTCGACCCAAAACTCATGTTTTGGGGCGTTTGAGACCGTTAAGTTACTGCACGAAAGTCGATGGCAAGCTTGCCGAACTTGTGCCATTAACGCACTTGTTCACTAAACGAAGTTGCGTCCGATTTTTTCGCAACGAATGCAGCCGATCCACTCCGTTCGACCCAAAACTCATATTGTGGTGCCTTTCGGACCGTTTCATTATTGAACGAAAGTCGATGCAAAATTGGCCGAACTAGTGCCATTAACGCACAAGTTCGCTAAACATAGTTGCGTCGGAATTTTTCGCAACGAATGCACCTGATCCACTCTATTGGACCCAAAACTCATGTTTTGGGCATTTCGGACCATTTCGTTACTGCACGAAAGTCGATGCAAAACTGGCCGCATTGGTGCCATTAACCCACAAGTTCGCTAAATGAAGTTAGTTCGGAATTTTTCACAAAGAACGCACCCGATCCACTCCGTTCGACCCAAAACTCATGGTTTGCGGCGTTTCAGACCGTTAAGTTACTGCACGAAAGTCAATGCAAAGTTTGCCGAACTGGTGCCATTAACGCACAAGTTCACTAAACGAAGTTGCGTCGGAATTTTTTCGCAACGAACGCACCCGATCCACTCCGTTCGACCCCAAAACTCATGTTTTGGGGCCTTTCGGACCGTTTCGTTACTGCACGAAAGTCGATGCAAAACTGGCCGAATTGGTGCCATTAACCCACAAGTTCGATAAACGAAGTTGCGTTGGAATTTTTCACAAAGAACGCACCCCATCCACTCCGTTCGACCCAAAACTCACGTTTTGGGGCGTTTCAGACCGTTAAGTTACTGCACGAAAGTCGATGGCAAGCTTGCCGAACTGGTGCCATTAACGCACTTGTTCACTAAACGAAGTTGCGTCGGAATTTTTTCGCAACGAACGCACCCGATCCACTCCATTCGACCCAAAACTCATGTTTTGGGGCCTTTCGGACCGTTTCGTTACTGCACGAAAGTCGTTGCAAAACTGGCCGAATTGGTGCCATTGACCCACGAGTTCGCTAAACGAAGTTGCGTCGGAATTCTTCACAAAGAACGCACCCCCATCCACTCCGTTCGACCCAAACTCATGTTTTGGGGCGTTTGAGACCGTTAAGTTACTGCACGAAAGTCGATGGCAAGCTTGCCGAAATGGTGCCATTAACGCACTTGTTCACTAAACGAAGTTGCGTCGGAATTTTTTTGCAACGAACGCACCCGATCCACTGCATTCGACCCAAAACTCATGTTTTGGGGCCTTTCGGACCGTTTCGTTACTGCACGAAAGTCGATGCAAAACTGGCCGAATTGGTGCCATTAACCCACGAGTTCGCTAAACGAAGTTGCGTCGGAATTTTTCACAAAGAATGCACCCCGATCCACTCTGTTCGACCCAAAACTCATGTTTTGGGGCGTTTTGGACCGTTAAGTTACTGCATGAAAGTCGATGCAAAGCTTGCCGAACTGGTGCCATTAACGCACAAGTTCGCTAAATGAAGTTACGACAGAATTTTTCGCAACGAACGCACTGATCCACTCCATTCGACCCAAAACTCATGTTTTGGGGCCTTTCGGACCGTTTCGTTACTGCACGAAAGTCGATGCAAAACTGGCCGAATTGGTGCCATTGACCCACGAGTTCGCTAAACGAAGTTGCGTCGGAATTTTTCGCAACGAACGCACCTGATCCACTCTATTGGACCAAAAACTCATGTTTTGGGCGTTTCGGACCGTTTCGTTACTGCAGGAAAGTCGATGCAAAACTGGCCGCACTGGTGGCATTAACCCACAAGTTCGCTAAACGAAGTTAGTTCGGAATTTTTCACAAAGAACGCACCCGATCCACTCCGTTCGACCCAAAACACATGTTTTGGGGGCGTTTCAGACCGTTAAGTTACTGCACGAAAGTCGATGCAAAACTGGCCGATCTGGTGCCATTAACGCAAAAGTTCGATAAATGAAGTTGCGACGGAATTTTTTGCAACGAACGCACCTGATCCACTCCGTTCGACCCAAAACTCATGTTTTGGGGCGTTTCGGACCGTTTCATTACTGCACGAAAGTCGATGCAAAACTGGCCGAATTGTTTCCATTAACCCACGAGTTCGCTAAATGAAGTTGCGTCAGAATTTTTCACACAGAACGCACCCCATCCACTCCGTTCAACCCAAAACTCATGTTTTGGGGCATTTTAGACCGTTAAGTTACTGCACGAAAGTCGATGGAAAGCTTGCCGAACTGGTGCCAATTAACGCACAAGCTCACTAAACGAAGTTGCGTCGGAATTTTTTCGCAACGAACGCACCCGATCCACTCCGTTCGACCCAAAACTCATGTTTTGGGGCCTTTCGGACCGTTTTGTTACTGCACAAAAGTCGATGCAAAACTGGCCGAATTGGTTGCCATTAACCCACGAGTTCGCTAAACGAAGTTGCGTTGGAATTTTTCACACAAAACGCACCCCATCCACTCCGTTCGACCCAAAACTCATGTTTTGGGGCGTTTGAGACCGTTAAGTTACTGCACGAAAGTCGATGGCAAGCTTGCCGAACTGGTGCCATTAACGCACTTGTTCACTAAACGAAGTTGCGTCGGAATTTTTTCGCAACGAACGCACCCGATCCACTCCGTTCGACCCAAAACTCATGTTTTGGGGGCCTTTCGGACCGTTTCGTTACTGCACGAAAGTCGTTGCAAAACTGGCCGAATTGGTGCCATTGACCCACGAGTTCGCTAAACGAAGTTGCGTCGGAATTCTTCACAAAGAACGCACCCCATCCACTCCGTTCGACCCAAACTCATGTTTTGGGGCGTTTGAGACCGTTAAGTTACTGCACGAAAGTCGATGGCAAGCTTGCCGAAATGGTGCCATTAACGCACTTGTTCACTAAACGAAGTTGCGTCGGAATTTTTTTTGCAACGAACGCACCCGATCCACTGCATTCGACCCAAAACTCATGTTTTGGGGGCCTTTCGGACCGTTTCGTTACTGCACGAAAGTCGATGCAAAACTGGCCGAATTGGTGCCATTAACCCACGAGTTCGCTAAACGAAGTTGCGTCGGAATTTTTTCGCAACGAACGCACCCGATCCACTCCGTTCGACCCAAAACTCATGTTTTGGGGCCTTTCGGACCGTTTTGTTACTGCACAAAAGTCGATGCAAAACTGGCCGAATTGGTGCCATTAACCCACGAGTTCGCTAAACGAAGTTGCGTTGGAATTTTTCACACAAAACGCACCCCATCCACTCCGTTCGACCCAAAACTCATGTTTTGGGGCGTTTGAGACCGTTAAGTTACTGCACGAAAGTCGATGGCAAGCTTGCCGAACTGGTGCCATTAACGCACTTGTTCACTAAACGAAGTTGCGTCGGAATTTTTTCGCAACGAACGCACCCGATCCACTCCGTTCGACCCAAAACTCATGTTTTGGGGCCTTTCGGACCGTTTCGTTACTGCACGAAAGTCGTTGCAAAACTGGCCGAATTGGTGCCATTGACCCACGAGTTCGCTAAATGAAGTTGCGTCGGAATTCTTCACAAAGAACGCACCCCCATCCACTCCGTTCGAATGTTTTGGGGCGTTTGAGACCGTTAAGTTACTGCACGAAAGTCGATGGCAAGCTTGCCGAAATGGTGCCATTAACGCACTTGTTCACTAAACGAAGTTGCGTCGGAATTTTTTTGCAACGAACGCACCCGATCCACTGCATTCGACCCAAAACTCATGTTTTGGGGCCTTTCGGACCGTTTCGTTACTGCACGAAAGTCGATGCAAAACTGACCGAATTGGTGCCATTGACGCAAAAGTTCAATAAACGAAGTTGCGTCCGATTTTTTCGCAACGAACTCACCCGATTCACTCCGTTCGACCCAAAACTCACATTGTGGTGCCTTTCGGACCGTTTCGTTACTGAACGAAAGTCGATGCAAAATTTGCCGAACTAGTGCCATTAACGCACAAGTTCGCTAAACAAAGTTGCGTCGGAATTTTTCGCAACGAACGCACCCGATCCACTCTATTGGACCCAAAACTCATCTTTTGGGCGTTTCGGACCGTTTCGTTACTGCACGAAAGTCGATGCAAAACTAGCCGCACTGGTGGTATTAATCGACAAGTTCGCTAAACGAAGTTGCGTCGGAATTTTTCACAAAGAACGCACCCGATCCACTCCGTTCGACCCAAAACTCATGTTTTGGGCCGTTTGAGACCGTTAAGTTACTGCACGAAAGTCGATGGCAAGTTTGCCGAACTGGTGGCATTAATGCACAAGTTCACTAAACGAAGTTGCGTCGGAATTTTTTCGCAACGAACGCACCCAATCCACTCCGTTCGACCCAAAACTCATGTTTTGGGGCCTTTCGGACCGTTTCGTTACTGCACGAAAGTCGATGCAAAACTGACCGAATTGGTCCATTGACGCAAAAGTTCGATAAACGAAGTTGCGTCCGATTTTTTCGCAACGAACGCACCCGATTCACTACGTTCGACCCAAAACTCAGATTGTGGTGCCTTTTGGACCGTTTCGTTACTGAACGAAAGTCGATGCAAAATTTGCCGACCTAGTGCCATTAACGCACAAGCTCGCTAAACAAAGTTGCGTCGGAATTTTTCGCAACGAACGCACCCGATCCACTCTATTGGACCCAAAACTCATCTTTTGGGCGTTTCGGACCGTTTCGTTACTGCACGAAAGTCGATGCAAAACTGGCCGAATTGGTGCCATTAACCCATGAGTTCGGTAAACGAAGTTGCGTCGGAATTTTTAACAAAGAACGCACCCCATCCACTCCGTTCGACCCAAAACTCATGTTTTGGGGCGTTTGAGACCGTTAAGTTACTGCACGAAAGTCGATGGCAAGCTTGCCGAACTTGTGCCATTAACGCACTTGTTCACTAAACGAAGTTGCGTCCGATTTTTTCGCAACGAATGCAGCCGATCCACTCCGTTCGACCCAAAACTCATATTGTGGTGCCTTTCGGACCGTTTCATTATTGAACGAAAGTCGATGCAAAATTGGCCGAACTAGTGCCATTAACGCACAAGTTCGCTAAACATAGTTGCGTCGGAATTTTTCGCAACGAATGCACCTGATCCACTCTATTGGACCCAAAACTCATGTTTTGGGCATTTCGGACCATTTCGTTACTGCACGAAAGTCGATGCAAAACTGGCCGCATTGGTGCCATTAACCCACAAGTTCGCTAAATGAAGTTAGTTCGGAATTTTTCACAAAGAACGCACCCGATCCACTCCGTTCGACCCAAAACTCATGGTTTGCGGCGTTTCAGACCGTTAAGTTACTGCACGAAAGTCAATGCAAAGTTTGCCGAACTGGTGCCATTAACGCACAAGTTCACTAAACGAAGTTGCGTCGGAATTTTTTCGCAACGAACGCACCCGATCCACTCCGTTCGACCCAAAACTCATGTTTTGGGGCCTTTCGGACCGTTTCGTTACTGCACGAAAGTCGATGCAAAACTGGCCGAATTGGTGCCATTAACCCACAAGTTCGCTAAACGAAGTTGCGTTGGAATTTTTCACAAAGAACGCACCCCATCCACTCCGTTCGACCCAAAACTCACGTTTTGGGGCGTTTCAGACCGTTAAGTTACTGCACGAAAGTCGATGGCAAGCTTGCCGAACTGGTGCCATTAACGCACTTGTTCACTAAACGAAGTTGCGTCGGAATTTTTTCGCAACGAACGCACCCGATCCACTCCATTCGACCCAAAACTCATGTTTTGGGGCCTTTCGGACCGTTTCGTTACTGCACGAAAGTCGTTGCAAAACTGGCCGAATTGGTGCCATTGACCCACGAGTTCGCTAAACGAAGTTGCGTCGGAATTCTTCACAAAGAACGCACCCCATCCACTCCGTTCGACCCAAACTCATGTTTTGGGGCGTTTGAGACCGTTAAGTTACTGCACGAAAGTCGATGGCAAGCTTGCCGAAATGGTGCCATTAACGCACTTGTTCACTAAACGAAGTTGCGTCGGAATTTTTTTGCAACGAACGCACCCGATCCACTGCATTCGACCCAAAACTCATGTTTTGGGGCCTTTCGGACCGTTTCGTTACTGCATGAAAGTCGATGCAAAACTGGCCGAATTGGTGCCATTAACCCACGAGTTCGCTAAACGAAGTTGCGTCGGAATTTTTCACAAAGAATGCACCCGATCCACTCTGTTCGACCCAAAACTCATGTTTTGGGGCGTTTTGGACCGTTAAGTTACTGCATGAAAGTCGATGCAAAGCTTGCCGAACTGGTGCCATTAACGCACAAGTTCGCTAAATGAAGTTACGACAGAATTTTTCGCAACGAACGCACTGATCCACTCCATTCGACCCAAAACTCATGTTTTGGGGCCTTTCGGACCGTTTCGTTACTGCACGAAAGTCGATGCAAAACTGGCCGAATTGGTGCCATTGACCCACGAGTTCGCTAAACGAAGTTGCGTCGGAATTTTTCGCAACGAACGCACCTGATCCACTCTATTGGACCAAAAACTCATGTTTTGGGCGTTTCGGACCGTTTCGTTACTGCAGGAAAGTCGATGCAAAACTGGCCGCACTGGTGGCATTAACCCACAAGTTCGCTAAACGAAGTTAGTTCGGAATTTTTCACAAAGAACGCACCCGATCCACTCCGTTCGACCCAAAACACATGTTTTGGGGCGTTTCAGACCGTTAAGTTACTGCACGAAAGTCGATGCAAAACTGGCCGATCTGGTGCCATTAACGCAAAAGTTCGATAAATGAAGTTGCGACGGAATTTTTTGCAACGAACGCACCTGATCCACTCCGTTCGACCCAAAACTCATGTTTTGGGGCGTTTCGGACCGTTTCGTTACTGCACGAAAGTCGATGCAAAACTGGCCGAATTGTTTCCATTAACCCACGAGTTCGCTAAATGAAGTTGCGTCAGAATTTTTCACACAGAACGCACCCCATCCACTCCGTTCAACCCAAAACTCATGTTTTGGGGCATTTTAGACCGTTAAGTTACTGCACGAAAGTCGATGGAAAGCTTGCCGAACTGGTGCCAATTAACGCACAAGCTCACTAAACGAAGTTGCGTCGGAATTTTTTCGCAACGAACGCACCCGATCCACTCCGTTCGACCCAAAACTCATGTTTTGGGGCCTTTCGGACCGTTTTGTTACTGCACAAAAGTCGATGCAAAACTGGCCGAATTGGTGCCATTAACCCACGAGTTCGCTAAACGAAGTTGCGTTGGAATTTTTCACACAAAACGCACCCCATCCACTCCGTTCGACCCAAAACTCATGTTTTGGGGCGTTTGAGACCGTTAAGTTACTGCACGAAAGTCGATGGCAAGCTTGCCGAACTGGTGCCATTAACGCACTTGTTCACTAAACGAAGTTGCGTCGGAATTTTTTCGCAACGAACGCACCCGATCCACTCCGTTCGACCCAAAACTCATGTTTTGGGGCCTTTCGGACCGTTTCGTTACTGCACGAAAGTCGTTGCAAAACTGGCCGAATTGGTGCCATTGACCCACGAGTTCGCTAAACGAAGTTGCGTCGGAATTCTTCACAAAGAACGCACCCCATCCACTCCGTTCGACCCAAACTCATGTTTTGGGGCGTTTGAGACCGTTAAGTTACTGCACGAAAGTCGATGGCAAGCTTGCCGAAATGGTGCCATTAACGCACTTGTTCACTAAACGAAGTTGCGTCGGAATTTTTTTGCAACGAACGCACCCGATCCACTGCATTCGACCCAAAACTCATGTTTTGGGGCCTTTCGGACCGTTTCGTTACTGCACGAAAGTCGATGCAAAACTGGCCGAATTGGTGCCATTAACCCACGAGTTCGCTAAACGAAGTTGCGTCGGAATTTTTCACAAAGAATGCACCCGATCCACTCTGTTCGACCCAAAACTCATGTTTTGGGGCGTTTTGGACCGTTAAGTTACTGCATGAAAGTCGATGCAAAGCTTGCCGAACTGGTGCCATTAACGCACAAGTTCGCTAAATGAAGTTACGACAGAATTTTTCGCAACGAACGCACTGATCCACTCCATTCGACCCAAAACTCATGTTTTGGGGCCTTTCGGACCGTTTCGTTACTGCACGAAAGTCGATGCAAAACTGGCCGAATTGGTGCCATTGACCCACGAGTTCGCTAAACGAAGTTGCGTCGGAATTTTTCGCAACGAACGCACCTGATCCACTCTATTGGACCAAAAACTCATGTTTTGGGCGTTTCGGACCGTTTCGTTACTGCAGGAAAGTCGATGCAAAACTGGCCGCACTGGTGGCATTAACCCACAAGTTCGCTAAACGAAGTTAGTTCGGAATTTTTCACAAAGAACGCACCCGATCCACTCCGTTCGACCCAAAACACATGTTTTGGGGCGTTTCAGACCGTTAAGTTACTGCACGAAAGTCGATGCAAAACTGGCCGATCTGGTGCCATTAACGCAAAAGTTCGATAAATGAAGTTGCGACGGAATTTTTTGCAACGAACGCACCTGATCCACTCCGTTCGACCCAAAACTCATGTTTTGGGGCGTTTCGGACCGTTTCGTTACTGCACGAAAGTCGATGCAAAACTGGCCGAATTGTTTCCATTAACCCACGAGTTCGCTAAATGAAGTTGCGTCAGAATTTTTCACACAGAACGCACCCCATCCACTCCGTTCAACCCAAAACTCATGTTTTGGGGCATTTTAGACCGTTAAGTTACTGCACGAAAGTCGATGGAAAGCTTGCCGAACTGGTGCCAATTAACGCACAAGCTCACTAAACGAAGTTGCGTCGGAATTTTTTCGCAACGAACGCACCCGATCCACTCCGTTCGACCCAAAACTCATGTTTTGGGGCCTTTCGGACCGTTTTGTTACTGCACAAAAGTCGATCAAAACTGGCCGAATTGGTGCCATTAACCCACGAGTTCGCTAAACGAAGTTGCGTTGGA
The DNA here is from genome assembly GCA_032594955.1 of Panicum miliaceum. Classification (NCBI taxonomy): domain Eukaryota; kingdom Viridiplantae; phylum Streptophyta; class Magnoliopsida; order Poales; family Poaceae; genus Panicum; species Panicum miliaceum. The sequence goes on along the minus strand of CM064072.1, from coordinate 17,395,163 downwards.
ATTTTTCACACAAAACGCACCCCATCCACTCCGTTCGACCCAAAACTCATGTTTTGGGGCGTTTGAGACCGTTAAGTTACTGCACGAAAGTCGATGGCAAGCTTGCCGAACTGGTGCCATTAACGCACTTGTTCACTAAACGAAGTTGCGTCGGAATTTTTTCGCAACGAACGCACCCGATCCACTCCGTTCGACCCAAAACTCATGTTTTGGGGCCTTTCGGACCGTTTCGTTACTGCACGAAAGTCGTTGCAAAACTGGCCGAATTGGTGCCATTGACCCACGAGTTCGCTAAACGAAGTTGCGTCGGAATTTTTCACAAAGAACGCACCCCATCCACTCCGTTCGACCCAAAACTCATGTTTTGGGGCGTTTGAGACCGTTAAGTTACTGCACGAAAGTCGATGGCAAGCTTGCCGAAATGGTGCCATTAACGCACTTGTTCACTAAACGAAGTTGCGTCGGAATTTTTTTGCAACGAACGCACCCGATCCACTGCATTCGACCCAAAACTCATGTTTTGGGGCCTTTCGGACCGTTTCGTTACTGCACGAAAGTCGATGCAAAACTGGCCGAATTGGTGCCATTAACCCACGAGTTCGCTAAACGAAGTTGCGTCGGAATTTTTCACAAAGAATGCACCCGATCCACTCTGTTCGACCCAAAACTCATGTTTTGGGGCGTTTCGGACCGTTAAGTTACTGCATGAAAGTCGATGCAAAGCTTGCCGAACTTGTGCCATTAACGCACAAGTTCGCTAAATGAAGTTGCGACAGAATTTTTCGCAACGAACGCACTGATCCACTCCATTCGACCCAAAACTCATGTTTTGGGGCCTTTCGGACCGTTTCGTTACTGCACGAAAGTCGATGCAAAACTGACCGAAGTGGTGCCATTGACGCACAAGTTCGATAAACGAAGTTGCGTCCGATTTTTTCGCAACGAACGCACCCGATCCACTCCGTTCGACCCAAAACTCATATTGTGGTGCCTTTCGGACCGTTTCGTTACTGAACGAAAATCGATGCAAAATTTGCCCAACTAGTGCCATTAACGCACAAGTTCGCTAAACAAAGTTCCGTCGGAATTTTTCGCAACCAACGCACCTGATCCACTCTATTGGACCCAAAACTCATGTTTCGGGCGTTTCGGACCGTTTCGTTACTGCAGGAAAGTCGATGCAAAACTGGCCGCACTGGTGCCATTAACCCACAAGTTCGCTAAACAAAGTTAGTTCGGAATTTTTCACAAAGAACGCACCCGATCCACTCCGTTCGACCCAAAACTCATGTTTTGGGGCGTTTCGGACCGTTTCGTTACTGCCCGAAAGTCGACGCAAAACTGGTCGAATTGGTGCCATTAACCCACAAGTTCGGTAAACGAAGTTGCGTCGGAATTTTTCACAAATAACGCACCCGATCCACTCCGTTCGACCCAAAACTCTTGTTTTGGGGCGTTTTAGACTGTTAAGTTACTGCACGAAAGTCGATAGAAAGCTTGCCGAACTGGTGCCATTAACGCACAAGTTCGCTAAATGAAGTTCCGACGGAATTTTTCGCAACGAACGCTCCCGATCCACTCCGTTCGACCCAAAACTCATATTGTGGTGCCTTTCGGACCGTTTCGTTTCTGCACGAAAGTCGATGCAAACGTGGACGAACTAGTGCCATTAACGCACAAGTTCGCTAAACAAATTTGCGTCGGAATTTTTCGCAACGAACGCACCTGATCCACTCGATTGGACCCAAAACTCATGTTTTGGGCGTTTCGGACCGTTTCGTTACTGTAGGAAAGTCGATGCAAAACTGGCCGATCTGGTGCCATTAACGCACAAGTTCGCTAAATGAAGTTGCGATGGAATTTTTTGCAACGAACGCACCTGATCCACTCCGTTCGACCCAAAACTCATGTTTTGGGGCGTTTCGGACCGTTTCGTTACTGCACGAAAGTCGATGCAAAACTGGCCGAATTGTTTCCATTAACCCACGAGTTCGCTTAATGAAGTTGCGTCGGAGTTTTTCACACAGAACGCACCCCATCCACTCCGTTCAACCCAAAACTCATGTTTTGGGGCATTTTAGACCATTAAGTTACTGCACGAAAGTCGATGGCAAGCTTGCCGAACTGGTGCCATTAACGCACAAGTTCACTAAACGAAGTTGCGTCGGAATTTTTTCGCAACCAACGCAACCGATCCACTCCGTTCGACCCAAAACTCATGTTTTGGGGCCTTTCGGACCGTTTCGTTACTGCACGAAAGTCGATGCAAAACTGGCCGAATTGGTGCCATTAACCCACGAGTTCGCTAAACGAAGTTGCGTCAGAATTTTTCACAAAGAACGCACCCCATCCACTCCGTTCGACCCAAAACTCATGTTTTGGGGCGTTTGAGACCGTTAAGTTACTGCACGAAAGTCGATGGCAAGCTTGGCGAACTTGTGCCATTAACGCACTTGTTCACTAAACGAAGTTGCGTCGGAATTTTTTCGCAACGAATGCACCCGATCCACTCCATTCGACCCAAAACTCATGTTTTGGGGCCTTTCGGACCGTTTCGTTACTGCACGAAAGTCGATGCAAAACTGGCCGAATTGGTGCCATTAACCCACGAGTTCGCTAAACGAACTTGCGTCGGAATTTTTCACAAAGAACGCACCCCATCCACTCTGTTCAACCCAAAACTCATGTTTTGGGGCATTTCGGACCGTTAAGTTACTGCACGAAAGTCGATGCAAAGCTTGCCGAACTGGTGCCATTAACGCACAAGTTCACTAAACGAAGTTGGGTCCGATTTTTTCGCAACGAACGCACCCGATCCACTCCGTTCGACCCAAAACTCATATTGTGGTGCCTTTCAGACCGTTTCGTTACTGAACGAAAGTCGATGCAAAATTGGCCGAACTAGTGCCACTAATGCACATGTTCGCTAAACAAAGTTGTGTCGGAATTTTTCACAACGAACGCACCTGATCCACTCTATTGGATCCAAAACTCATGTTTTGGGCGTTTCGGACCGTTTCGTTACTGCAGGAAAGTCGATGCAAAACTGGCCGCACAGGTGCCATTAATCCACAAGTTCGCTAAACGAAGTTTGTTCGGAATTTTTCACAAAGAACGCACCCGATCCACTCCGTTCGACCCAAAACTCATGTTTTGTGGCGTTTCAGACCGTTAAGTTACTGCACGAAAGTTGATGCAAAGCTTGCCGAACTGGTGCCATTAACGCACAAGTTCGCTAAATGAAGTTGCGATGGGATTTTTCGCAAGGAACGCACCCGATCCACTCCGTTCGACCCAAAACTCATGTTTTGGGGCGTTTCGGACCGTTTCGTTACTGCCCGAAAGTCGACGCAAAACTGGTCGAATTGGTGCCATTAACCCACAAGTTCGGTAAACGAAGTTGCGTTGGAATTTTTCACAAAGAACGCACCCGATCCACTCCGTTCGACCCAAAACTCTTGTTTTGGGGCGTTTTAGACTGTTAAGTTACTGCACGAAAGTCGATAGAAAGCTTGCCGAACTGGTGCCATTAACGCACAAGTTCGCTAAATGAAGTTCCGACGGAGTTTTTCGCAACAAACGCTCCCGATCCACTCCGTTCGACCCAAAACTCATATTGTGGTGCCTCTCGGACCGTTTTGTTTCTGCACGAAAGTCGATGCAAACGTGGACGAACTAGTGCCATTAACGCACAAGTTCGCTAAACAAAGTTGCGTCGGAATTTTTCGCAACGAACGCACCTGATCCACTCGATTGGACCCAAAACTCATGTTTTGGGCGTTTCAGACCGTTTCGTTACTGCAGGAAAGTCGATGCAAAACTGGCCGATCTGGTGCCATTAACGCACAAGTTCGCTAAATGAAGTTGCGACGGAATTTTTTGCAACGAACGCACCTGATCCACTCCGTTCGACCCAAAACTCATGTTTTGGGGCCTTTCGGACCGTTTCGTTACTGCACGAAAGTCGATGCAAAACTGGCCGAATTGGTGCCATTAACCCACGAGTTCGCTAAACGAAGTTGCGTCGGAATTTTTCACAAAGAATGCACCCGATCCACTCTGTTCGACCCAAAACTCATGTTTTGGGGCGTTTCGGACCGTTAAGTTACTGCATGAAAGTCGATGCAAAGCTTGCCGAACTGGTGCCATTAACGCACAAGTTCGCTAAATGAAGTTACGACAGAATTTTTCGCAACGAACGCACTGATCCACTCCATTCGACCCAAAACTCATGTTTTGGGGCCTTTCGGACCGTTTCGTTACTGCACGAAAGTCGATGCAAAACTGGCCGAATTGGTGCCATTGACCCACGAGTTCGCTAAACGAAGTTGCGTCGGAATTTTTCGCAACGAACGCACCTGATCCACTCTATTGGACCAAAAACTCATGTTTTGGGCGTTTCGGACCGTTTCGTTACTGCAGGAAAGTCGATGCAAAACTGGCCGCACTGGTGGCATTAACCCACAAGTTCGCTAAACGAAGTTAGTTCGGAATTTTTCACAAAGAACGCACCCGATCCACTCCGTTCGACCCAAAACACATGTTTTGGGGCGTTTCAGACCGTTAAGTTACTGCACGAAAGTCGATGCAAAACTGGCCGATCTGGTGCCATTAACGCACAAGTTCGATAAATGAAGTTGCGACGGAATTTTTTGCAACGAACGCACCCGATCCACTCCGTTCGACCCAAAACTCATGTTTTGGGGCGTTTCGGACCGTTTCGTTACTGCACGAAAGTCGATGCAAAACTGGCCGAATTGTTTCCATTAACCCACGAGTTCGCTAAATGAAGTTGCGTCAGAATTTTTCACACAGAACGCACCCCATCCACTCCGTTCAACCCAAAACTCATGTTTTGGGGCATTTTAGACCGTTAAGTTACTGCACGAAAGTCGATGGAAAGCTTGCCGAACTGGTGCCATTAACGCACAAGTTCACTAAACGAAGTTGCGTCGGAATTTTTTCGCAACGAACGCACCCGATCCACTCCGTTCGACCCAAAACTCATGTTTTGGGGCCTTTCGGACCGTTTTGTTACTGCACAAAAGTCGATGCAAAACTGGCCGAATTGGTGCCATTAACCCACGAGTTCGCTAAACGAAGTTGCGTTGGAATTTTTCACACAAAACGCACCCCATCCACTCCGTTCGACCCAAAACTCATGTTTTGGGGCGTTTGAGACCGTTAAGTTACTGCACGAAAGTCGATGGCAAGCTTGCCGAACTGGTGCCATTAACGCACTTGTTCACTAAACGAAGTTGCGTCGGAATTTTTTCGCAACGAACGCACCCGATCCACTCCGTTCGACCCAAAACTCATGTTTTGGGGCCTTTCGGACCGTTTCGTTACTGCACGAAAGTCGTTGCAAAACTGGCCGAATTGGTGCCATTGACCCACGAGTTCGCTAAACGAAGTTGCGTCGGAATTTTTCACAAAGAACGCACCCCATCCACTCCGTTCGACCCAAAACTCATGTTTTGGGGCGTTTGAGACCGTTAAGTTACTGCATGAAAGTCGATGGCAAGCTTGCCGAAATGGTGCCATTAACGCACTTGTTCACTAAACGAAGTTGCGTCGGAATTTTTTTGCAACGAACGCACCCGATCCACTGCATTCGACCCAAAACTCATGTTTTGGGGCCTTTCGGACCGTTTCGTTACTGCACGAAAGTCGATGCAAAACTGGCCGAATTGGTGCCATTAACCCACGAGTTCGCTAAACGAAGTTGCGTCGGAATTTTTCACAAAGAATGCACCCGATCCACTCTGTTCGACCCAAAACTCATGTTTTGGGGCGTTTCGGACCGTTAAGTTACTGCATGAAAGTCAATGCAAAGCTTGCCGAACTGGTGCCATTAACGCACAAGTTCGCAAAATGAAGTTGCGACAGAATTTTTCGCAACGAACGCACTGATCCACTCCATTCGACCCAAAACTCATGTTTTGGGGCCTTTCGGACCGTTTCGTTACTGCACGAAAGTCGATGCAAAACTGACCGAAGTGGTGCCATTGACGCACAAGTTCGATAAACGAAGTTGCGTCCGATTTTTTCGCAACGAACGCACCCGATCCACTCCGTTCGACCCAAAACTCATATTGTGGTGCCTTTCGGACCGTTTCGTTACTGAACGAAAATCGATGCAAAATTTGCCCAACTAGTGCCATTAACGCACAAGTTCGCTAAACAAAGTTCCGTCGGAATTTTTCGCAACCAACGCACCTGATCCACTCTATTGGACCCAAAACTCATGTTTCGGGCGTTTCGGACCGTTTCGTTACTGCAGGAAAGTCGATGCAAAACTGGCCGCACTGGTGCCATTAACCCACAAGTTCGCTAAACAAAGTTAGTTCGGAATTTTTCACAAAGAACGCACCCGATCCACTCTGTTCGACCAAAAACTCATGTTTTGGGGCGTTTCAGACCGTTAAGTTACTGCACGAAAGTCGATGCAAAGCTTGCCGAACTGGTGCCATTAACGCACAAGTTCGCTAAATGAAGTTGCGACGGGATTTTTCGCAAGGAACGCACCTGATCCACTCCGTTCGACCCAAAACTCATGTTTTGGGGCGTTTCGGACCATTTCGTTACTGCCCGAAAGTCGACGCAAAACTGGTCGAATTGGTGCCATTAACCCACAAGTTCGGTAAACGAAGTTGCGTCGGAATTTTTCACAAATAACGCACCCGATCCACTCCGTTCGACCCAAAACTCTTGTTTTGGGGCGTTTTAGACTGTTAAGTTACTGCACGAAAGTCGATAGAAAGCTTGCCGAACTGGTGCCATTAACGCACAAGTTCGCTAAATGAAGTTCCGACGGAATTTTTCGCAACGAACGCTCCCGATCCACTCCGTTCGACCCAAAACTCATATTGTGGTGCCTTTCGGACCGTTTCGTTTCTGCACGAAAGTCGATGCAAGCGTGGACGAACTAGTGCCATTAACGCACAAGTTCGCTAAACAAATTTGCGTCGGAATTTTTCGCAACGAACGCACCTGATCCACTCGATTGGACCCAAAACTCATGTTTTGGGCGTTTCAGACCGTTTCGTTACTGCAGGAAAGTCGATGCAAAACTGGCCGATCTGGTGCCATTAACGCACAAGTTCGCTAAATGAAGTTGCGACGGAATTTTTTGCAACGAACGCACCTGATCCACTCCGTTCGACCCAAAACTCATGTTTTGGGGCGTTTCGGACCGTTTCGTTACTGCACGAAAGTCGATGCAAAACTGGCCGAATTGTTTCCATTAACCCACGAGTTCGCTAAATGAAGTTGCGTCGGAGTTTTTCACACAGAACGCACCCCATCCACTCCGTTCAACCCAAAACTCATGTTTTGGGGCATTTTAGACCGTTAAGTTACTGCACGAAAGTCGATGGCAAGCTTGCCGAACTGGTGCCATTAACGCACAAGTTCACTAAACGAAGTTGCGTCGGAATTTTTTCGCAAGCAACGCAACCGATCCACTCCGTTCGACCCAAAACTCATGTTTTGGGGCCTTTCGGACCGTTTCGTTACTGCACGAAAGTCGATGGAAAACTGGCCGAATTGGTGCCATTAACCCACGAGTTCGCTAAACGAAGTTGCGTCGGAATTTTTCACAAAGAACGCACCCCATCCACTCCGTTCGACCCAAAACTCATGTTTTGGGGCGTTTGAGACCGTTAAGTTACTGCACGAAAGTCGATGGCAAGCTTGCCGAACTTGTGCCATTAACGCACTTGTTCACTAAACGAAGTTGCGTCGGAATTTTTTCGCAACGAACGCACCCGATCCACTCCATTCGACCCAAAACTCATGTTTTGGGGCCTTTCGGACCGTTTCGTTACTGCACGAAAGTCGATGCAAAACTGGCCGAATTGGTGCCATTAACCCACGAGTTCGCTAAACGAAGTTGCGTCGGAATTTTTCACAAAGAACGCACCCCATCCACTTTGTTCGACCCGAAACTCATGTTTTGGGGCATTTCGGACCGTTAAGTTACTGCACGAAAGTCGATGCAAAGCTTGCCGAACTGGTGCCATTAACGCACAAGTTCACTAAACGAAGTTGGGTCCGATTTTTTCGCAACGAACGCACCCGATCCACTCCGTTCGACCCAAAACTCATATTGTGGTGCCTTTCAGACCGTTTCGTTACTGAACGAAAGTCGATGCAAAATTGGCCGAACTAGTGCCATTAACGCACAAGTTCACTAAACATAGTTGCGTCGGAATTTTTCGCAACGAATGCACCTGATCCACTCTATTGGACCCAAAACTCATGTTTTGGGCGTTTCGGACCGTTTCGTTACTGCACGAAAGTCGATGCAAAACTGGCCGCATAGGTGCCATTAACCGACAAGTTCGCTAAATGAAGTTAGTTCGGAATTTTTCACAAAGAACGCACCCGATCCACTCCGTTCGAACCAAAACTCATGGTTTGGGGCGTTTCAGACCGTTAAGTTACTGCACGAAAGTCGATGCAAAGCTTGCCGAACTGGTGCCATTAACGCACAAGTTCGCTAAATGAAGTTGCGACAGAATTTTTTGCAACGAACGCACGTGATCCACTACGTTCGACACAAAACTCATGTTTTGGGGCGTTTCGGACCTTTTCGTTACTGCACGAAAGTCGATGCAAAACTGGCCGAATTGGTGCCATTAACCCACGAGTTCGCTAAAATAAGTTGCGTCGGAATTTTTCACAAAGAACGCACCCGATCCACTCCGTTCGACCAATAACTCATGTTTTGGGGTGTTTCGGACCGTTAAGTTACTGCAGGAAAGTCGGTGCAAAGCTTGCCGAACTGGTGCCAATAACGCACAAGATCGCTAAATGAAGTTGCGTCAGAATTTTTTCGCAACGAACGCACCCGATCGACTCCGTTCAACCCAAAACTCATGTTTTGGGACCTTTCGGACCGTTTCGTTACTGCACGAAAGTCGATGCAAAACTGACCGAATTGGTGCCATTCACGCACAAGTTCGATAAACAAAGTTGCGTCCGATTTTTGTGCAACGAACGCACCCGATCCACTCCGTTTGACCCAAAACTCATAATGTGTTGCCTTTCGGACCGTTTCGTTACTGAACGAAAGTCGATGCAAAATTGGCCGAACTAGTGCCATTAACGCACAAGTTCGCTAAACAAAGTTGCGTCGGAATTTTTTGCAACGAACACACCCGATCCACTCTATTGGACCCAAAACTCATGTTTTGGGCGTTTCGGACCGTTTCGTTACTGCAGGAAAGTCGATGCAAAACTGGCCGCACTGGTGCCATTAACCCACAAGTTGGCTAAACGAAGTTAGTTCGGAATTTTTCACAAAGAACGCACCCGATCCACTCCGTTCGACCCAAAACTCATGTTTTGGGGCGTTTCGGACTGTTAAGTTACTGCACAAAAGTCGATGCAAAGCTTGCCGAACTGGTGCCATTGACGCACAGGTTCGCTAAACGAAGTTGCGTCCGATTTTTTCGCAACGAATGCACCCGATCCAAAGCTTGCCGAACTGGTGCCATTAACGCACAAGTTCGCAAAATGAAGTTGCGTCGGAATTTTTCGCAATGAGTGCACCTGATCCACTCTATTGGACCCAAAACTCATGTTTTGGGCGTTTCGGACCGTTTCGTTACTGCACGAAAGTCGACGCAAAACTGGCCGCATTGGTGCCATTAACCCACAAGTTCGCTAAATGAAGTTAGTTCGGAATTTTTCACAAAGAACGCACCCGATCCACTCCAGCGACCCAAAACTCATGGTTTGGGGCGTTTCAGACCGTTGAGTTACTGCACGAAAGTCAATGCAAAGCTTGCCGAACTGGTGCCATTAACGCACAAGTTTGCAAAATGAAGTTGCGACGGAATTTTTTGCAACGAACGCACCTGATCCACTCCGTTCGACACAAAACTCATGTTTTGGGGCGTTTCGGATCGTTTCATTACTGCACGAAAGTCGATGCAAAACTGGCCGAATTGGTGCCATTAACCCACGAGTTCGCTAAACGAAGTTGCGTCGGAATTTTTCACAAAGAACGCACCCGATCCACTCTGTTCGACCCAAAACTCATGTTTTGGGACCTTTCGAACCGTTTCGTTACTGCACGAAAGTCGATGCAAAACTGGCCGAATTGGTGCCATTAACCCACGAGTTCGCTAAACGAAGTTGCGTCGGAATTTTTCACAAAGAACGCACCCGATACACTCCGTTCGACCCAAAACACATGTTTTGGGGCGTTTTAGACCGTTAAGTTACTGCACGAAAGTAGATGGCAAGCTTGCCGAACTGGTGCCATTAACGCACAAGTTCACTAAACGAAGTTGCGTCGGAATTGGTGCCATTCACGCATAAGTTCGGTAAACGAAGTTGCGTCTGATTTTTTTGCAACGAACGCACCCGATCCACTCCGTTCGACCCAAAACTCAGAATGTGGTGCCTTTCGGACCGTTTCGTTACTGAACGAAAGTCGATGCAAAATTGGCCGAACTAGTGCCATTAACGCACAAGTTCGCTAAACAAACTTGCGTCGGAATTTTTCGCAACGAACGCACCTGATCCACTCTATTGGACCCAAAACTCATGTTTTGGGCGTTTCGGACCGTTTCGTTACTGCAGGAAAGTTGATGCAAAACTGGCCGCACTGGTGCCATTAACCCACAAGTTCGCTAAACCAAGTTAGTTCGGAATTTTTCACAAAGAACGCACCCGATCCACTCCGTTCGACCCAAAACTCATGTTTTGGGGCGTTTCGGACCGTTAAGTTACTGCACGAAAGTCGATGCAAAGCTTGCCGAACTGGTGCCATAACGCACAAGTTCGCTAAATGAAGTTGCGACAGAATTTTTCACAACGAACGCACTGATCCACTCCGTTCGACCCAAAACTCATGTTTTGGGGCCTTTCAGACCGTTTCGTTACTGCACGAAAGTCGATGCAAAACTAGCCGAATTGGTGCCATTGACGCACAGGTTCGCTAAACGAAGTTGCGTCCGATTTTTTCGCAACGATTGCACCCTGTTGGCGCTAAAATCGGCCGGGTAGGAATCGGCCGATGGGTCTTCAGCGTCGGACACACGACCCGGGAGAATCTGCTTAGCTCCTGTTCGGGTTATCGCCCTGGTGCGGTTCGCGCGGCGTGCCAGTCAATCTGACCTGTTGATTGACAAGGAAATAGAGTATTAAATTCCAGGCGCGTCGATCGGCTGGATTTCCAATCTGTCCTGAGGAACGCGTCGGCGGTAAATCGGCCGATTTGCTGTAGAGATGATCGGCTATGGGTCAGCCGATGATCGTATAGTAATTGTAAAGAGGACTGCTGGAGCAATCTAAACAATTACTATGGAAGCAACACTTGAAACAGATCTAATCGGCTATATGGCGATGAATCAAAGGAGAATAACGACGAAGCCGATTACCCTGATCTCAAGCTGGATAACTGGTGATAATACTAGAATTAACAGGTAAAACTTGCAATTCCAGTAAATATCGATAACTAGTGAATAAATCCAAACGAAACCACAGCGATGCGCCCGTAGTTAAAGCCCGGATATTACTCGATAAGCCGAACCTACCAATTGGCCGGAGATCAGGTTGATGCAGCCCTGCCAATCTGTACGAACTCGTAGAAGAAGAAAATATTGGCGAAGTCGCCGACTTGAAAAGTAAAGTACTGGTAAAAAGTAGAAGTGTTTTGTTGATTGATTTGGTTCTTTTTTTTGCAAAGCCCTAGCGACTCCTATTTATACCCTGAAACTAGGACTCCTGGTCGATTACGACTTGTTACAACCTTATTTAAAACAGGAAAACTAATATATCTATAATAACTTTAAAAAGGAAACGGACTCCCGCAGAATCTTCCGCCGCCGTTTCCTAATCCAATCAGGACCTCTTCAATTGCTTTCCGGCCGACTTAGCATGCCGTGTTGACCAGCTTTTGACTAGGATCTTCTGGAATAATCCTATCCTGTTGGCATAGGCTGCGCCACCAATCGGCCGATTTTCAACTGTTACCCCGATCGGCCGATTCCTTACTGTAGCTTTCAGATCCGCTTCATCGGCCAACCTTCTCCTCCTGACGCCGATTCAATATGTGTCAAAATCTGGCGTCAACACATGCCCCCCAGTTTCGGAGTAAAATATAACTTTTCCTTCGAAACTCTTTTCTTTAACCCTCTTCTCCGAAACGGGCGCAGTAAAAATCTCCTTCCGTTCCGCGCCACAATGATTGCAATTTCCTCGAACCGAGCGCGCGAAACGACCGCTCCCCTGGAACTCGTGTAGACGGTGCGGTAAAAATACCATCTTTGCCCTTGCCCCCTTTATCTTTCTTAAGTACTGGTTTTCTCCGCCTCTCCTCCTCCACGAATCCAGCATCCTTCTTGCCGCACTACTTCCGACACTTCATCTGGGATGCGATTCTGATGGTAAGATTGTTACCTCTTTGAAACGAATCTCTCTTGCCTGCGCCGGTGGAAGTATTTCCCTTGTTTCAGGGATTGGTGCACTGGGTTCACCAAAAGAAGAAGATTCGGTCATTATTGGTGCTCCGCTTGGGCCAGCTTCCTGAGAAAGATATAAAGGCTCGTGAGAATACTATGGGAAAATGAGATAAGATGGTAATGGGAATTTGCCATGCCTCTGTGGGTTCTCCGGCCGATTCCTGCTGTGGAGTTACAATTGGCGTACCCAAGTCGACCTGCATCAAAATTGGTTAAGTTTCCTGAATATTGAGGGTGCTGGGTAAGAAATCATATACCTCGGCAACAAGAGCTGCTGTAGTCTCAGTCCCTACTTGAGACGCGGCCGATAGTCGTGGAGATTGTGGTGGGACAACCTGTGCAGCCTGGCAAAGGGATGAAATTGATGTCAGCAGAAGACTTGGGGAATACATGGGATAAATAAAGTTACCTGGACAGCTTCTACTAAGAGCGATGCTGCAGAAAAATCTCCTTCCGTTCCGCGGCACAATGATTGCAATTTCCTCGAACCGAGCGCGCGAAACGACCGCTCCCCTGGAACTCGTGTAGACGGTGCGGTAAAAATACCATCTTTGCCCTTGCCCCCTTTATCTTTCTTAAGTACTGGTTTTCTCCGCCTCTCCTCCTCCACGAATCCAGCATCCTTCCTGCCGCACTACTGTTCGTCTTCCTCCAAGTCCTTTCGATCTCTGAGCGTTCCCCCTTCTCCGGCGACCTCGTCCGCAGCTTGCTCCGACCCCAATGGCGTCTCCGTCAGCGACCACCCCATCTACAGAGGCTCCATCGGCTGCTCCTTTGGCGGCGGCGGCCCAATCGACGGCTTCTCCAGCAGCGTCATCGGCGACGATGGCCTCCATCCCAGAGGTGAATGTCCGAAAAATCTTTTCCTTTTTGCCTTGCTGCTTCAGTATTTTCCGGTCCCTTTCTTAGTTTCTTCCCTTTTTTCCTTTCTTTTTAGGCCCTTAGGCACAGGATCACCATTCCTCTCTCAGAGTCTCCTGACCTCATCTGTCTAGGCCCTATGGGGAGTCCTAATCCAACGGATCTAATCAGTTTAGAAACTCACAGAATCCCCTTTAAGCAGTCACCCATGGATTTAGATCACTGGGTAGGCGCATTCAGATCCTGGCCGAACGAAACACCCGGGTGGAGAGAGTGGTACCAGAGGGTAGCCGGGTCTTGGAAAGTCCAATGGGAAGAACTTAAAATCGGCCAGTGCATAGATTTGTCCCTGTCTCAGATGGAGAAGAACGAACCTTTGGTTATGGCAGCCTCTTACTTCTGGTCCGATGCACTTAACGCATTTCTTTTTGGACACGGACCCATGACCCCGACCTTGGCAGATGTCTTGCTGCTGACTGGCCTAGATGTTTCCTCCGCCGATACCCCCTTTAATTACCTGTTCATGCCATCTCATCGGTTAGACACCAAAGGAATCGGCGGGTGGAAAGGATACATCAGTAAGAACATGAAGACAGGAACAGTCTCACAGAGAGAGCACACCGCCTTCTTGATGATGTGGCTGGAGAAACACCTCTTCTGTGGCAGAGCAGTCGGTCCCTCTTCCAACACTCAAGCTCTGGCAGAGTCCCTTGCACAAGGATCGGTCGTCCCCCTGGGTAAACATTTGCTGGGATCGGCATACCATATGATGCATCAAATCGGCGCCAAGCTGTCGAAAGGAGAGCTGATAGGGAATCCAGGCGGTCCTTGGTGGTTCATCACCCTCTGGTTCAATCTACACATGAGCAAGGTCTCTCAGCAGAGGATAGAGACAAAGACTTTTCCCAACATTGAGTCAGAGGAGAATCCATCAGTCCGACGCCGCTGCAGATCTGTTGGAGAGGCGGCATCGGCCTTTCCTGGCTGCCAGTTCACCGCTGCCCGCGTAGCTGAATATTTCAGATGCTTCTATAATGGACTTAGCGAGGAGATGATCATCTGGTACCCATATCAACTTGCGGAGCCGATTTTTGAATTGCCTTTATGCTTCGACTTCTCCACCCACACATTTGACAGAGAATTGATGGATGTTTTGATTAAGCCGGGAATTCTGCCGGCTAACTTCTTCTCAGGAAAGGACTCACCCGCTTATGAGTTCTACTGCCCGTCAGCTGCAGCAAGGCAACTAGGTTTTGGCCAATTGCCGATTCGAGTCTATTTCGCCGGCCAAGCAAAATTCAGAGACGGATTTACTTCAAGTCTTGACTACAGCCGATTATGCGATTTAGTACCCGACTCCAGCACCATTGACTTGAATGGCTGGTCAGTCGCCTCTTTCGCCACCCAACAGTATAAATTATGGTGGGCGGAATGGAAGTAGCATCTTTTCTGTAAATCCCCATCAATTTACTGTAATCTTCTGGACCCAGAGAACATCGACCCAAATGCTGCGGTATGTCCTTTTCATCTCAGCCGATTTCAATGTTGCATTATCATCTCGCTGTTAACTTGTGTTTACCTCTTCAGTCTGAAAGCCATGCTCCCCCAACACGGAGCGAAGCGGCCGGCCGATCGATAGCCATCATCAATACACAGTGTACCCACTCTTCGGCTTCCATGCTCCATCTATCAGAGATATTTCCACCGGTCGATCAAGACGAGCGCCCAAAAGACCAACACCGAAGATATCCAGCCGTCGGATGCGGGCTCGCATTGAATCGGCCGGTCAGACAACAATAGCATTGGCTGAAGTCTCCCGTATCGGATCGGCTAGCTAGATGGCAGCAGCATCGGCCGAGACTCCCCGTGTTGGATCGGCTGATCAGATGGGAGTGATACGCGCCGAGACCCCAGATCCTTCACCTCCACCAGTGGTCGAGACGGCCGATCCCCAAGTCGCCGCCGAAGCCGGGGCGTTGTGCCTTTTGCTCTTCCTCTGTTTTTGTCACTTTATCCCGATCGCTTGGCGCCATGAACTCCATCGGCAGTATGAAAAATCATATCAATCTCGGCTGCCGATTCTTGGTTATCCGTTTCTTGATCGCTTTTCTTTGGGCGCCAAATTCGAGATTTCACGTTCCTTCTTTCTGGCACCTGTCTCCGTTCTTCTTCTTGATGCTCCAACTGGCGTAGGCGTTGGATCCTCCGCTTTTGGGATCTGGATTGGCCATCGGGACACCACCTGGGATTCACTGGCTTGGTCGATGATCTGACGTGTTCCCAATCTGGTTCCCCTCCTAGGGGATCTTCTTCTGACACCCTATCATCGGCCATCTCTTCCAGCCGATCGCGTGCGCTGATCCTGCCCCCCAGTCCACCTTGCTGGCCGATCTTGCTTTTTGACCTGTTGCACTGGTCAACTCTGCCCCCCAGCCGATCATGCACCGAAACGCGCCATTTTTCGCGCCGATTTCTGTTGATCGGCTCTGGTCCTTTATCCCTAGAGTGCCGCCTCGGGCGATCGTTGTGGTTTGATCCCTTACACTCCAGACAGTTATGGGCAGATGGCAACCTGATATCGTTCTCCCAGCAGTGGATGAAGAAGGGACACTGCCAGTGATCTTCACGCCGGCGTATCATCTCTTCCTGGTGTTGTGCTTGTTCTTGCTGCCGCCGATATTTACTTAGTAGAAATCGGGAGGTGACAGGCCTGTGTGGTCGTTCCGGCCCTCGCCTGTTCCTTCTGATTTCTTCCATCGTGATCTGCCTCCTGGGATCGACAACGCCGTCTTTTCTCGCCGATTCTGACGTCAGCACCCTGGTTTGACTTGATTCTTCTCCAGCGTTGACCGTGTTGGCCGGGAAGGGGTGCTGGTCTATCTTCATCGGCATTGCCGATTTGGTTGGAGTCTCAAATTTGAGCCGCCCCTGTTCAATGGCCGATTGTATCTGCTGACGGAAGACTTTAGATTCATTGGTGTCATGAGAGGTAGCGTTGTGCCACTTGCAGTACTTCATCTTCTTCAGCTTATCGGCCGTAGGGATGGTGTGATGTTGCGACAGCTTAATCTGTCCCTCCTGAAGCAGTAGAACAAAAATTTTATCGGCCTTGGACGTGTCAAAGCCGAATGTCTCTGGCTCCTTCTTGCCAAAGGGGCAGGATATTGGTTTTTTCCCTTTTACCCATTCCGCCAGGCCGATTTCTTCCTCCGCGTCAGATTCAGATCCCTCCAAGTACGCCACCTTCTTCTGGAAGCTCCTCCGCTGTTCAAACGGTCGGACCTCCTGCCCTGACAATCGGTGGACGATTTGACTCAGGCTCTCAAACTCTTGGGCGACATATCTCTCTCTGATTTGCGGTAAGAGGCCCTGGAAAGCGATATCGGCCAACTGTGCATCGGTCAGAGCCAGGCTGTAGCACTTGTTTTTGATCTCTCTGAACCTCTGTATATACCCTGTCACCGGCTCATCGTTCCTCTGCCTGAGGCTGGTTAGATCCGAAATCTTCATCTCGTGTACTCCTGCATAGAAGTACTTGTGGAATTGTTTCTCCAGATCGGCCCACGTGACGATAGAATTTGGCGGTAAAGTGGTGAACCACTGGAAGGCCGATCCGGATAGAGATGATGAAAATAACCGTACCCTCAGAGCGTCTTGTGTGGCAGCTTCACTGCACTGGATGATGAATCTATTGATGTGTTCCACAGTGGATGTGTCATCCGTCCCTGAGAACTTGGTGAAATCAGGAACCTTGTAGCGGTGTGGGAACGGCAACGAGTCATAGGCCGATGGATACGGCGTCTTGTAAGTATAAGTTTGAGCTTTCGGCTTCAGCCCAAATTGATCTTGGATTACTTCTGCTATTCTTGCCGTCCAGTCCACCTGCTGCTGATGAACAGTTGTTCGCGGCGCGGGCACGTGTTGAAGGGCTGGTTCGGCCAGGTGATGAATCGGCGAAGTTTGCTGAGCGGCCGATAACTGCTGGCGAAACGCGTCCGCACCCCCTTCGTACGTCGTTGCTGGCACCGTGCCTCTGAATGCCTCCACGGTGCTTGCCCCCCTGCCGATTTATGGTAAAATCGGCTGGTACTGGGAGACCGTTGGCCGGGCGGCCGATTGGTACGGCACCTGGAACGGATAAGTGCCATGCCCGTTCGCTGGCTCGGGAAGATGCGTCATGGCTGATGCCCCCCTGCCAATTTCTGGTAAAATCGGCTGGTACTGGGAGACCGTTGGCCGGGCGGCCGATTGGTACGGCACCTGGAACGGATAAGTGCCATGCCCGTTCGCTGGCTCGGGAAAATACGTCGTGGCTGATGCCCCCCAAGGCACTGAGCTCATAGGTAGTGCTTGCACAGAAGCCATTTGAACGGGTTGAAGCGGCGCTTGCGATGGGAGACATGGTGCACCGCTGTATCTTAGAGACGCCGGAAGTGGTGGAGAGCTGTATCCCTCGCGCTGCGTCAATATCGGCTGCGAAGCCGATTGGGATGTGTACGGTAAGCTTCTGGCCGGCAGGGTAGTTGGAGGGGCATATACCGGTCCCTGATAACCTTGAACGGCTCCGCTGGCCAGAGAGTTGACGACGGCGTTGTACACCGTGTTGCTCATCACTGAGGATTGGTCAATGAACGCTTGATACACGGACTGTTGAATCATCTCTGACATCTTGCCCGAGTCTTCAGCTATGGTGATGTGGCGAGGTGCTGAAATAGGAGCTTTCTTAACTGCTTCCCCGCTTCTAGTACGACTGAACGATTGGAGGTACATCTTCTTGTAATCTTCCAGATATTTGGCCAATTCCTCCCTCTGGTCGTCCTTGAGATCAGCTTCTGTGACCCCAATGATGTTGCTGTCAGAGATTTCTGCGTTGTTCGACATATCAGGTCTTGGATGGTCCCACCGGGCGTGCCAAAAGTGTGTTGGCGCTAAAATCGGCCGGGTACGAATCGGCCGATGGGTCTTCAGCGTCGGACACACGACCCGGGAGAATCTGCTTAGCTCCTGTTCGGGTTATCGCCCTGGTGCGGTTCGCGCGACGTGCCAGTCAATCTGACCTGTTGATAGACAAGGAAATAGAGTATTAAATTCCAGGCGCGTCGATCGGCTGGATTTCCGATCTGTCCTGAGGAACGCGTCGGCGGTAAATCGGCCGATTTGCTGTAGAGATGATCGGCTATGGGTCAGCCGATGATCGTATAGTAATTGTAAAGAGGACTGCTGGAGCAATCTAAACAATTACTATGGAAGCAACACTTGAAACAGATCTAATCGGCTATATGGCGATGAATCGAAGGAGAATAACGACGAAGCCGATTACCCTGATCTCAAGCTGGATAACTGGTGATAATACTAGAATTAACAGGTAAAACTTGCAATTCCAGTAAATATCGATAACTTGTGAATAAATCCAAACGAAACCACAGCGATGCGCCCGTAGTTAAAGCTCGGATATTACTCGATAAGCGGAACCTACCAATTGGCCGGAGATCAGGTTGATGCAGCCCTGCCAATCCGTACGAACTCGTAGAAGAAGAAAATATTGGCGAAGTCGCCGACTTGAAAAGTAAAGTACTGGTAAAAAGTAGAAGTGTTTTGTTGATTGATTTGGTTCTTTTTTTTGCAAAGCCCTAGCGACTCCTATTTATACCCTGAAACTAGGACTCCTGGTCGATTACGACTTGTTACAACCTTATTTAAAACAGGAAAACTAATATATCTATAATAACTTTAAAAAGGAAACGGACTCCCGCAGAATCTTCCGCCGCCGTTTCCTAATCCAATCAGGACCTCTTCAATTGCTTTCCGGCCGACTTAGCATGCCGTGTTGACCAGCTTTTGACTAGGATCTTCTGGAATAATCCTATCCTGTTGGCATAGGCTGCACCACCAATCGGCCGATTTTCAACTGTTACCCCGATCGGCCGATTCCTTACTGTAGCTTTCAGATCCGCTTCATCGGCCAACCTTCTCCTCCTGACGCCGATTCAATACGTGTATAAATCTGGCGTCAACACACCCGATCCACTCCGTTCGACCCAAAACTCATATTGTGGTGCCTTTCGGACCGTTTCATTATTGAACGAAAGTCGATGCAAAATTGGCCGAACTAGTGCCATTAACGCACAAGTTCGCTAAACAAAGTTGCGTCGGAATTTTTCGCAACGAACGCACCTGATCCACTCTATTGGACCCCAAACTCATGTTTTGGGCGTTTCGGACCGTTTCGTTACTGCAGGAAAGTCGATGCAAAACTGGCCGCACTGGTGCCATTAACCCACAAGTTCGCTAAACGAAGTTAGTTCGGAATTTTTCACAAAGAACGCACCCGATCCACTCCGTTCGACCCAAAACTCATGTTTTGGGGCGTTTCGGACCGTTAAGTTACTGCACGAAAGTCGATGCAAAGCTTGCCGAACTGGTGCCATTAACGCACAAGTTCGCTAAATGAAGTTGCGACAGAATTTTTCGCAACGAACGCACTGATCCACTCCGTTCGACCCAAAACTCATGTTTTGGGGCCTTTCGGACCGTTTCGTTACTGCACGAAAGTCGATGCAAAACTAGCCGAATTGGTGCCATTGACGCACAGGTTCGCTAAACGAAGTTGCGTCCGATTTTTTCGCAACGAATGCACCCGATCCACTCCGTTCGACCCAAAACTCATATTGTGGTGCCTTTCGGCCCGTTTCATTATTGAACGAAAGTCGATGCAAAATTGGCCGAACTAGTGCCATTAACGCACAAGTTCGCTAAACATAGTTGCGTCAGAATTTTTCGCAACGAATGCACCTGATCCACTCTATTGGACCCAAAACTCATGTTTTGGGCGTTTCGGACCGTTTCGTTACTGCACGAAAGTCGATGCAAAACTGGCCGCATAGGTGCCATTAACCCACAAGTTCGCTAAATGAAGTTAGTTCGGAATTTTTCACAAAGAACGCACCCGATCCACTCCGTTCGACCCAAAACTCATGGTTTGGGGCGTTTCAGACCGTTAAGTTACTGCACGAAAGTCAATGCTAAGCTTGCCGAACTGGTGCCATTAACGCACAAGTTCGCTAAATGAAGTTGCGACAGAATTTTTTGCAACGAACGCACCTGATCCACTACGTTTGACACAAAACTCATGTTTTGGGGCGTTTCGGACCGTTTTGTTACTGCACGAAAGTCGATGCAAAACTTGCCGAATTGGTGCCATTAACCCACGTGTTCGCTAAACGAAGTTGTGTCGGAATTTTTCACAAAGAACGCAGCCGATCCACTCCGTTCGATCGAAAACTCATGTTTTGGGGTGTTTCGGACCGTTAAGTTACTGCAGGAAAGTCGATGCAAAGCTTGCCGAACTGGTGCCAATAACGCATAAGGTCGCTAAACGAAGTTGCGTCGGAATTTTTTCGCAACGAACGCACCCGATCGACTCCGTTCGACCCAAAACTCATGTTTTGGGACCTTTCGGACCGTTTCGTTACTGCACGAAAGTCGATGCAAAACTGACCGAATTGGTGCCATTCACGCACAAGTTCGATAAACGAAGTTGCGTCTGATTTTTTTGCAACGAACGCACCCGATCCACTCGGTTCGACCCAAAACTCATAATGTGTTGCCTTTCGGACCGTTTCGTTACTGAACGAAAGTCGATGCAAAATTGGCCGAACTAGTGCCATTAACGCACAAGTTCGCTAAACAAAGTTGCTTCGGAATTTTTCGCAACGAACGCACCTGATCCACTGTTGGACCCAAAACTCATGTTTTGGGCGTTTCGGACCGTTTCGTTACTGCAGGAAAGTCGATGCAAAATTGGCCGCACTGGTGCCATTAACCCACAAGTTCGCTAAACCAAGTTAGTTCGGAATTTTTCACAAAGAACGCACCCGATCCACTCCATTCGACCCAAAACTCATGTTTTGGGGCGTTTCGAACCGTTAAGTTACTGCACGAAATTCGATGCAAAGCTTGCTGAACTGGTGCCATTAACGCACAAGTTCGCTAAATGAAGTTGCGAGAGAATTTTTCGCAACGAACGCACTGATCCACTCCGTTCGACCCAAAACTCATGTTTTGGGGCCTTTCGGACCGTTTCTTTACTGCACGAAAGTCGATGCAAAACTGGCCGAATTGGTGCCATTAACCCACGAGTTCGCTAAACGAAGTTGCGTCGGAATTTTTCACAAAGAAAACGCACCCGATCCACTCCGTTCGACCCAAAACTCATGTTTTGGGGCGTTTCGGACCGTTAAGTTACTGCAGGAAAGTTGATGCAAAGCTTGGCGAACTGGTGCCATTAACGCACAAGTTCGCTAAACAAAGTTGCTTCGGAATTTTTCGCAACGAACGCACCTGATCCACTCTGTAGGACCCAAAACTCATGTTTTGGGCGTTTCGGACCGTTTCGTTACTGCAGGCAAGTTGATGCAAAACTGGCCGCACTGGTGCCATTAACCCACAAGTTCGCTAAACGAAGTTAGTTCGGAATTTTTCACAAAGAACGCACCCGATCCACTCCGTTCGACCCAAAACTCATGTTTTGGGGCGTTTCGGACCGTTAAGTTACTGCACGAAAGTCGATGCAAAGCTTCCCGAACTGGTGCCATTAACGCACAAGTTCGCTAAATGAAGTTGCGACAGAATTTTTCGCAACGAACGCACTGATCCACTCCGTTCGACCCAAAACTCATGTTTTGGGGCCTTCCGGACCGTTTCGTTACTGCACGAAAGTCGATGCAAAACTAGCCAAATTGGTGCCATTGACGCACAGGTTCGCTAAACGAAGTTGCGTCCGATTTTTTCGCAACGAATGCACCCGATCCACTCCGTTCGACCCAAAACTCATATTGTGGTGCCTTTCGGACCGTTTCATTATTGAACGAAAGTCGATGCAAAATTGGCCGAACTAGTGCCATTAACGCACAAGTTCGCTAAACATAGTTGCGTCGGAATTTTTCGCAACGAATGCACCTGATCCACTCTATTGGACCCAAAACTCATGTTTCGGGCGTTTCGGACCGTTTCGTTACTGCACGAAAGTCGATGCAAAACTGGCCGCATTGGTGCCATTAACCCACAAGTTCGCTAAATGAAGTTAGTTCGGAATTTTTCACATAGAACGCACCCGATCCACTCCGTTCGACCCAAAACTCATGGTTTGGGGCGTTTCAGACCGTTGAGTTACTGCACGAAAGTCAATGCAAAGCTTGCCAAACTGGTGCCATCAACGCACAAGTTCGCTAAATGAAGTTGCGACGGAATTTTTTGCAACGAACACACCTGATCCACTCCGTTCGACACAAAACTCATGTTTTGGGGCGTTTCGGACCGTTTCATTACTGCACGAAAGTCGATGCAAACCTGGCCGAATTGGTGCCATTAACCCACGAGTTCGCTAAACGAAGTTGCGTCGGAATTTTTCACAAAGAACGCACCCGATCCACTCTGTTCGAACCAAAACTCATGTTTTGGGACCTTTCGGACCGTTTCGTTACTGCACGAAAGTCGATGCAAAACTGACCGAATTGGTGCCATTCACGCACAAGTTCGGTAAACGATGTTGCGTCTGATTTTTTTGCAACGAACGCACACGATCCACTCGGTTCGACCCAAAACTCATAATGTGGTGCCTTTTGGACCGTTTCGTTACTGAACGAAAGTCGATGCAAAATTGGCCGAACTAGTGCCATTAACGCACAAGTTCGCTAGACAAAGTTGCGTCGGAATTTTTCGCAACGAACGCACCTGATCCACTCTATTGGACCCAATACTCATGTTTTGGGCGTTTCGGACCGTTTCGTTACTGCAGGAAAGTCGATGCAAAACTGGCCGCACTGGTGCCGTTAACCCACAAGTTCGCTAAACCAAGTTAGTTCGGAATTTTTCACAAAGAACGCACCCGATCCACTCCATTCGACCCAAAACTCATGTTTTGGGGCGTTTCGGACCGTTAAGTTACTGCAGGAAAGTTGATGCAAAGCTTGCCGAACTGGTGCCATTAACGCACAAGTTCGCTAAATGAAGTTACGAGAGAATTTTTCGCAACGAACGCACTGATCCACTCCGTTCGACCCAAAACTCATGTTTTGGGGCCTTTCGGACCGTTTCTTTACTGCACGAAAGTCGATGCAAAACTGGCCGAATTGGTGCCATTAACCCACGAGTTCGCTAAACGAAGTTGCGTCGGAATTTTTCACAAAGAACGCACCCCATCCACTCCGTTCGACCCAAAACTCATGTTTTGGGGCGTTTCGGACCGTTAAGTTACTGCAGGAAAGTTGATGCAAAGCTTGCCGAACTGGTGCCATTAACGCACAAGTTCGCTAAACGAAGTTGCGTCGGAATTTTTTCGCAACGAACGCACCCGATCGACTCCGTTCGACCCAAAACTCATGTTTTGGGACCTTTCGGACCGTTTCGTTACTGCACGAAAGTCGATGCAAAACTGACCGAATTGGTGCCATTCACGCACAAGTTCGATAAACGAAGTTGCGTCCGATTTTTTTGCAACGAACGCACCCGATCCACTCCGTTCGACCCAAAACTCATAATGTGGTGCCTTTCGGACCGTTTCGTTACTGAACGAAAGTCGATGCAAAATTGGCCGAACTAGTGCCATTAACGCACAAGTTCGCTAAACAAAGTTGCGTCGGAATTTTTGGCAACGAACGCACCTGATCCACTCTATTGGACCCAAAACTCATGTTTTTGGCGTTTCGGACCGTTTCGTTACTGCACGAAAGTCGATGCAAAACTGGCCGCACTGGTGCCATTAACCCACAAGTTCGCTAAACGAAGTTAGTTCGGAATTTTTCACAAAGAACACACCCGATCCACTCCGTTCGACCCAAAACACATGTTTTGGGGCGTTTCGGACCGTTAAGTTACTGCACGAAAGTCGATGCAAAGCTTGCCGAACTGGTGCCATTAACGCACAAGTTCGCTAAATGAAGTTGCGACAGAATTTTTCGCAACGAACGTACTGATCCACTCTGTTCGACCTAAAACTCATGTTTTGGGGCCTTTCGGACCGATTCGTTACTGCACGAAAGTCGATGCAATACTGGCCGAATTGGTGCCATTAACGCATAGGTTCGCTAAACGAAGTTGCGTCCGATTTTTTCGCAACGAATGCACCCGATCCACTCCGTTCGACCCAAAACTCATATTGTGGTGCCTTTCGGACCGTTTCGTTAGTGAACGAAAGTCGATGCAAAATTGGCCGAACTAGTGCCATTAACGCACAAGTTCGCTAAACATAGTTGCGTCAGAATTTTTCGCAACGAACGCACCTGATCCACTCTATCGGACCCAAAACTCATGTTTTGGGTGTTTCGAAATGTTTCATTACTGCACGAAAGTCGATGCAAGGCTTGCCGAACTGGTGCCATTAACGCACAAGTTCATTAAATGAAGTTGCGACGGAATTTTTTGCAACGAACGCACCCGATCCACTCCGTTCGACCGAAAACTCATGTTTTGTTGCGTTTCGGACCGTTAAGTTACTGCACGAAAGTCGATGCAAAGCTTGCCGAACTGGTGCCATTAACGCACAAATTTGCTAAATGAAGTTGCGAGAGAATTTTTCGCAGCGAACGCACTGATCCACTCCGTTTGACCCAAAACTCATGTTTTGGGGCCTTTGGGACCGTTTCGTTACTATACGAAAGTCGATGCAAAACTGGCCGAATTGGTGCCATTAACCCACGAGTTCGCTAAACAAAGTTGCATCGGAATTTTTCACAAAGAACGCACCTGATCCACTCCGTTCGACCCAAAACTCATGTTTTGGGGCGTTTTCGACCGTTAAGTTACTGAACGAAAGTCGATGGCAAGCTTGCCGAACTGGTGCCATTAACGCACAAGTTCCCTAAACGAAGTTGCGTCGGAATTTTTTCACAACGAATGCACCCGATCCACTCCGTTCGACCCAAAACTCATGTTTTGGGACCATTCGGACCGTTTTGTTACTGCACGAAAGTCGATGCAAAACTGACCGAATTGGTGCCATTCACGCACAAGTTCGATAAACGAAGTTGCGTCCGATTTTTTTGCGACGAACGCACCCGATCCACTCTGTTCGACCCAAAACTCATACTGTGGTGCCTTTCGGACCGTTTCGTTACTGAACGAAAGTCGATGCAAAATCGGCCGAATTAGTGCCATGAACGCACAAGTTCGCTAAAAAAGTTGCGTCGGAATTTTTTCGCAACGAACGCACCTGATCCACTCCGTTCGACCCCAAACTCATGTTTTTGGGCGTTTCGGACCATTTCGTTACTGCACGAAAGTCGATGCAAAACTGGCCGAATTGGTGCCATTAACCCACAAGTTCGCTAGACGAAGTTGCGTCGTAGTTTTTCACAAAGAACGCACCCGATCCACTCCGTTCGACCCAAAACTCATGTTTTGGGGCCTTTTGGATCGTTTCGTAACTGCACGAAAGTCGATGCAAACCTAGCCGAATTGGTCCATTGACGCTCAGGTTCGGTAAACGAAGTTGCGTCCGATTTTTTCGCAACGAATGCACCCGATCCACTCCGTTCGACCCAAAACTCATATTGTGGTGCCTTCGGGACCGTTTCTTTACTGAACGAAAGTCGATGCAAAATTGGCCGAACTAGTGCCATTAACGCACAAGTTCGCTAAACATAGTTGCGTCGGAATTTTTCGCAACGAATGCACCTGATCCACTCTATTGGACCCAAAACTCATGTTTTGGGCGTTTCGGACCGTTTCGTTACTGCACGAAAGTCGATGCAAAACTGGCCGCATTGGTGCCATTAACCCACAAGTTCGCTAAATGAAGTTAGTTCAGAATTTTTCACAAAGAACGCACCCGATCCACTCCGTTCGACCCAAAACTCATGTTTTGGGGCGTTTCAGACCGTTAAGTTACTGCACGAAAGTCGATGCAAAGCTTGCCGAACTTGTGCCATTAACGCACAAGTTTGCTAAATGAAGTTGCGAGAGAATTTTTCGCAACGAACGCACTGATCCACTCCATTTGACCCAAAACTCATGTTTTGGGGCCTTTCGGACCGTTTCGTTACTGCACGAAAGTCGATGCAAAGCTTGCCGAACTGGTGCCATTAACGCACAAGTTCGCTAAATGAAGTTGCGACGTAATTTTTAGCAACGAACACACCTGATCCACTCCGTTCGACACAAAACTCATGTTTTGGGGCGTTTCAGACCATTTCGTTACTGCACGAAAGTCGATGGAAAACTGGCCGAATTGGTGCCATTAAACCACGAGTTCGCTAAACGATGTTGCGTCGGAATTTTTCACAAAGAACGCACCCCATCCACTCCGTTCGACCCAAAACTCAAGTTTTGGGGCGTTTTGGACCGTTCAGTTACTGCAGGAAAGTCGATGCAAAGCTTGCCGAACTGGTGCCATTAACGCACAAGTTCGCTAAACGAAGTTGCGTTGGAATTTTTTCGCAACGAACGCACCCGGTCGACTCCGTTCGACCCAAAACTCATGTTTTGGGACCTTTCGGACCGCTTCGTTACTGCACGAAAGTTGATGCAAAACTGACCGAATTGGTGCCATTCACGCACAAGTTCGATAAACGAAGTTGCGTCCGATTTTTTTGCAACGAACGCACCCGATCCACTCCGTTCGACCCAAAACTCATAATGTCGTGCCTTTCGGACCGTTTCGTTACTGAACGAAAGTCGATGCAAAATTGGCCGAACTAGTGCCATTAACGCACAAGTTCGCTACACAAAGTTGCGTCGGAATTTTTCGCAACGAACGCACCTAATCCACTCTATTGGACCCAAAACTCATGTTTTGGGCGTTTCGGACCGTTTCGTTATTGCAGGAAAGTCGATGCAAAACTTGCCGCACTGGTGCCATTAAACCACAAGTTCGCTAAACGAAGTTAGTTCGGAATTTTTCACAAAGAACGCACCCGATCCACTCTGTTCGACCGAAAACTCATGTTACGGGGCGTTTCGGACCGTTATGTTACTGCACGAAAGTCGATGCAAAGCTTGCCGAACTGGTGCCACTAACGCACAAGTTCGCTAAATGAAGTTGCGACAGAATTTTTCGCAACGAACGCACTGATCCACTCCGTTCGAACCAAAACTCATGTTTTGGGGCCTTTCGGACCGTTTCGTTATTGCACGAAAGTCGATGCAAAACTGGCCGAATTGGTGCCATTGACGCACAGGTTCGCTAAACGAAGTGGCGTCCGATTTTTTCGCAACGAATGCACCCGATCCATTCCGTTCGACCCAAAACTCATATTGTGGTGCCTTTCGGACCGTTTCGTTACTGAACGAAAGTCGATGCAAAATTGGCCGAACTAGTGCCATTAACCCACGAGTTCGCTAAACATAGTTGCGTCGGAATTTTTCGCAACGAACCCACCTGATCCACTCTATTGGACCCAAAACTCATGTTTAGGGCGTTTCGGACCGTTTCGTTACTGCACGAAAGTCGATGCAAAACTGGCCGAACTGGTGCCATTAACACACAAGTTTGTTAAATGAAGTTGCGACGGAATTTTTTGCAATGAACGCACCCGATCCACTCCGTTCGACCGAAAACTCATGTTTTGGGGCGTTTCGGACCGTTATGTTACTGCACGAAAGTCGATGCGAAGCTTGCCGAACTAGTGCCATTAACGCACAAGTTCGCTAAACATAGTTGCGTCAGAATTTTTCGCAACGAACGCACCTGATCCACTCTATTGGACCCAAAACTCATGTTTCGGGTGTTTCGGAACGTTTCATTACTGCACGAAAGTCGATGCAAGGCTTGCCGATTTGGTGCCATTAACGCACAAGTTCGTTAAATGAAGCTGCGACGGAATTTTTTGCAGCGAACGCACCCGATCCACTCCGTTCGACCGAAAACTCATGTTTTGTTGCGTTTCGGACCGTTAATTTACTGCACGAAAGTCGATGCAAAGCTTGCCGAACTGGTGCCATTAACGCACAAATTTGCTAAATGAAGTTGCGAGAGAATTTTTCGCAATGAACGCACTGATCCACTCCGTTTGACCCAAAACTCATGTTTTGGGGCCTTTCGGACCGTTTCGTTACTGCACGAAAGTCGATGCAAAACTGACCGAATTGGTGCCATTCACGCACAAGTTCGATAAACGAAGTTGCGTCCGATTTTTTTGCAACGAACGCACCCGATCCACTCCGTTCGCCCCAAAACTCATAATGTGGTGCCTTTCTGACCGTTTCGTTACTGAACGAAAGTCGATGCAAAATTGGCCGAACTAGTGCCATTAACGCACAAATTTGCTAAATGAATTTGCGACAGAATTTTTCGCAACGAACGCACTGATCCACTCCGTTCGACCCAAAACTCATGTTTTGGGGCCTTTCGGACCGTTTCGTTATTGCACGAAAGTCGATGCAAAACTGGCCGAATTGGTGCCATTGACGCACAGGTTTGCTAAACGAAGTTGCGTCCGATTTTTTCGCAACGAATGCAACCGATCCACGTCGTTCGACCCAAAACTCATATTGTGGTGCCTTTCGGACCGTTTCGTTACTGAACGAAAGTCGATGCAAAATTGGCCGAACTAGTGCCATTAACGCACAAGTTCGTTAAACATAGTTGCGTCGGAATTTTTCACAA
The DNA here is from genome assembly GCA_032594955.1 of Panicum miliaceum. NCBI lineage: Eukaryota > Viridiplantae > Streptophyta > Magnoliopsida > Poales > Poaceae > Panicum > Panicum miliaceum. The sequence goes on along the minus strand of CM064072.1, from coordinate 17,366,222 downwards.
CGAACCCACCTGATCCACTCTATTGGACCCAAAACTCATGTTTTGGGCATTTCGGACCGTTTCGTTACTGCACGAAAGTCGATGCAAAACTTGCCGAACTGGTGCCATTAACGCACAAGTTCGTTAAATGAAGTTGCGAAGGAATTTTTTGCAACGAACGCACCCGATCCACTCCGTTCGACCGAAAACTCATGTTTTGTTGCGTTTTGGACCGTTAAGTTACAGCACGAAAGTCAATGCAAAGCTTGCCGAACTGGTGCCATTAACGCACAAGTTTGCTAAATGAAGTTGCGAGAGAATTTTTCGCAACGAACGCACTGATCCACTCCGTTTGACCCAAAACTCATGTTTTGGGGCCTTTCGGACCGTTTCGTTACTGCATGAAAGTCGATGCAAAACTTGCCAAATTGGTGCCATTAACCCACGAGTTCGCATAACAAAGTTGCGTCGGAATTTTTCACAAAGAACGCACCCGATCCACTCCGTTCGACCCAAAACTCATGTTTTGGGGCATTTTTGACCGTTAACTTACTGAACGAAAGTCGATGGCAAGCTTGCCGAACTGGTGCCATTAACGCACAAGTTCCCTAAACGAAGTTGCGTCGGAATTTTTTCGCAACGAACGCACCCGATCCACTCCGTTCGACCCAAAACTCATGTTTTGGGACCATTCGGACCGTTTTGTTACTGCACGAAAGTCGATGCAAAACTGACCGAATTGGTGCCATTCACGCACAAGTTCGATAAACGAAGTTGCGTCCGATTTTTTTTGCGACGAACGCACCCGATCCACTCTGTTCGACCCAAAACTCATACTGTGGTGCCTTTCGGACCATTTCGTTACTGAACGAAAGTCGATGCAAAATCGGCCGAATTAGTGCCATGAACGCACAAGTTCGCTAAAAAAGTTGCGTCGGAATTTTTTCGCTACGAACGCACCTGACCCACTCCGTTCGACCCCAAACTCATGTTTTTGGGCGTTTCGGACCATTTCGTTACTGCACGAAAGTCGATGCAAAACTGGCCGAATTGGTGCCATTAACCCACATGTTCGCTAAACGAAGTTGCGTCGTAGTTTTTCACAAAGAACGCACCCGATCCACTCCGTTCGACCGAAAACTCATGTTTTGGGGCCTTTTGGATCGTTTCGTAACTGCACGAAAGTCGATGCAAAACTAGCCGAATTGGTCCATTGACGCTCAGGTTCGGTAAACGAAGTTGCGTCCGATTTTTTCGCAACGAATGCACCCGATCCACTCCGTTCGACCCAAAACTCATATTGTGGTGCCTTTCGGACCGTTTCTTTACTGAACGAAAGTCGATGCAAAATTGGCCGAACTAGTGCCATTAACGCACAAGTTCGCTAAACATAGTTGCGTCGGAATTTTTCGCAACGAATGCACCTGATCCACTCTATTGGACCCAAAACTCATGTTTTGGGCGTTTCGGACCGTTTCGTTACTACACGAAAGTCGATGCAAAACTGGCCGCATTGGTGCCATTAACCCACAAGTTCGCTAAATGAAGTTAGTTCAGAATTTTTCGCAAAGAACGCACCCGATCCACTCCGTTCGACCCAAAACTCATGTTTTGGGGCTTTTCAGACCGTTAAGTTACTGCACGAAAGTTGATGCAAAGCTTGCCGAACTGGTGCCATTAACGCACAAGTTTGCTAAATGAAGTTGCAAGAGAATTTTTCGCAACGAACGCACTGATCCACTCCATTTGACCCAAAACTCATGTTTTGGGGCCTTTCGGACCGTTTCGTTTCTACACGAAAGTCGATGCAAAGCTTGCCGAACTGGTGCCATTAACGCAAAAGTTCGCTAAATGAAGTTGCGACGGAATTTTTAGCAACGAACACACCTGATCCACTCCGTTCGACACAAAACTCATGTTTTGGGGCGTTTCGGACCATTTCGTTACTGCACGAAAGTCGATGGAAAACTGGCCGAATTGGTGCCATTAACCCACGATTTCGCTAAACGATGTTGCGTCGGAATTTTTCACAAAGAACGCACCCCATCCACTCCGTTCGACCCAAAACTCATGTTTTGGGGCGTTTCGGACCGTTCAGTTACTGCAGGAAAGTCGATGCAATGCTTGCCGAACTGGTGCCATTAACGCACAAGTTCGCTAAACGAAGTTGCGTTGGAATTTTTTCGCAACGAACGCACCCGATCGACTCCGTTCGACCCAATTGGAGCCATTCACGCACAAGTTACTGCACGAAAGTTGATGCAAAACTGACCGAATTGGTGCCATTCACGCACAAGTTCGATAAACGAAGTTGCGTCCGATTTTTTTGCAACGAACGCACCCGATCCACTCCGTTCGACCCAAAACTCATAATGTCGTGCCTTTCGGACCGTTTCGTTACTGAACGAAAGTCGATGCAAAATTGGCCGAACTAGTGCCATTAACACACAAGTTCGCTACACAAAGTTGCGTCGGAATTTTTCGCAACGAACGCACCTGATCCACTCTATTGGACCCAAAACTCATGTTTTGGGCGTTTCGGACCGTTTCGTTATTGCAGGAAAGTCGATGCAAAACTTGCCGCACTGGTGCCATTAAACCACAAGTTCGCTAAACGAAGTTAGTTCGGAATTTTTCACAAAGAACGCACCCGATCCACTCTGTTCGACCGAAAACTCATGTTATGGGGCGTTTCGGACCGTTATGTTACTGCACGAAAGTCGATGCAAAGCTTGCCGAACTGGTGCCATTAACGCACAAGTTCGCTAAAATAGTTGCGTCGGAATTTTTTCGCAACGAACGCACGTGATCCACTCCGTTCGACCCCAAACTCATGTTTTTGGGCGTTTCGGACCATTTCGTTACTGCATGAAAGTCGATGCAAAACTGGCCGAATTTGTGCCATTAACCCACAAGTTCGCTAAATGAAGTTGCATCGGAATTTTTCACAAAGAACGCACCCGATCCACTCCGTTCGACCCAAAACTCATGTTTTGGGACCTTTCGGACCGTTTCGTTACTCCTTAAAAGTCGATGCAAAACTGGCCGAATTGGTGCCATTAACCCACGAGTTCGCTAAACAAAGTTGCGTCGGAATTTTTCACAAAGAACGCAGCTGATCCACTCCGTTCGACCCTAAACTCATGTTTTGGGGCGTTTTCGACCGTTAAGTTACTGCACGAAAGTCGATGGCAAGCTTGCCGAACTGGTGCCATTAACGCACAAGTTCCCTAAACGAAGTTGCGTCGGAATTTTTTCGCAACGAACGCACCTGATCCACTCCGTTCGACCCAAAACTCATGTTTTGGGGCCTTTCGGACCGTTTCGTTACTGCATGAAAGTCGATGCAAAACTTGCCGAATTTGTGCCATTAACCCACAAGTTCGCTAAACGAAGTTGCGTCGGAGTTTTTCACAAAGAACGCACCCGATCCACTCCGTTCGACCCAAAACTCATGTTTTGGGGCCTTCCGGACCGTTTCGTTACTGCACGAAAGTCGATGCAAAACTTGCCGAATTGGTGCCATTGACGCACAGGTTAGCTAAACGAAGTTGCGTCCGATTTTTTCGCAACGAATGCACCCGATCCACTCCGTTCGACCCAAAACTCTTGTTTTGGGGCCTTTTGGACCGTTTCGTTACTGAACGAAAGTCGATGGAAAATTGGCCGAACTAGTGCCATTAACACACAAGTTCGCTAAACATAGTTGCGTCGGAATTTTTCGCAACGAAAGCACCTGATCCACTCTATTGGACCCAAAACTCATGTTTTGGGGCGTTTTCGACCGTCAAGTTACTGCACGAAAGTCGATGGCAAGCTTGCCGAACTTTTGGCATTAACCCACAAGTTCCCTAAACGAAGTTGCGTCGGAATTTTTTCGCAAGGAACGCACCCGATCCACTCCGTTGGACCCAAAACTCATGTTTTGGGACCTTTCGGACCGTTTTGTTACTGCACGAAAGTCGATGCAAAACTGACCGAATTGGTGCCATTCACGCACAAGTTCGATAAACAAAGTTGTGTCCGATTTTTTTGCGACGACCGCACCCGATCCACTCTGTTCGACCCAAAACTCATACTGTGGTGCCTTTCTGACCGTTTCGTTACTGAACGAAAGTCGATGCAAATTGGCCGAAGTAGTGCCATTAACGCACAAGTTCGCTAAAAAAGTTGCGTCGGAATTTTTTCGCAACAAACGCACCTGATCCACTCCGTTCGACCCCAAACTCATGTTTTTGGGCGTTTCGGACCGTTTCGTTACTGCACGAAAGTCGATGCAAAACTGGCCGAATTGGTGCCATTAACCCACAAGTTCGCTAAACGAAGTTGCCTCGGAGTTTTTCACAAAGAACGCACCCGATCCACTCCGTTCGACCCAAAACTCATGTTTTGGGGCCTTTCTGACCGTTTCGTTACTGCACGAAAGTCGATGCAAAACTAGCCGAATTAGTTCCATTGACGCACAGGTTCGCTAAACGAAGTTGCGTAGGAATTTTTTCGCAACGAACGCACCGATCAACTCCGTTCGACCCAAAACTCATGTTTTGGGACCTTTCGGACCGTTTTGTTACTGCACGAAAGTCGATGCAAAACTGACCGAATTGGTGCCATTCACGCACAAGTTCGATAAACGAAGTTGCGTTCGATTTTTTTGCGACGAACGCACCCGATCCACTCTGTTCGACCCAAAACTCATACTGTGGTGCCTTTCTGACCGTTTCGTTACTGCACGAAAGTTGATGCAAAGTTTGCCGAACTGGTGCCATTAACGCACAAGTTCGCTAAATGAAGTTGCGACAGAATTTTTCGCAACGAACGCACTGATCCACTCCATTCGACCCAAAATTCATGTTTTGGGGCCTTTCGGACCATTTCGTTACTGCACGAAAGTCGATGCAAAACTGGCCGAATTTGTGCCATTAACCCACATGTTCGCTAAATGAAGTTGCATCGGAATTTTTCACAAAGAACGCACCCGATCCACTCCGTTCGACCCAAAACTCATGTTTTGGGACCTTTCGGACCGTTTCGTTACTCCTTAAAAGTCGATGCAAAACTGGCCGAATTGGTGCCATTAACCCACGAGTTCGCTAAACAAAGTTGCGTCGGAATTTTTCACAAAGAACGCAGCTGATCCACTCCGTTCGACCCTAAACTCATGTTTTGGGGCGTTTTCGACCGTTAAGTTACTGCACGAAAGTCGATGGCAAGCTTGCCGAACTGGTGCCATTAACGCACAAGTTCCCTAAACGAAGTTGCGTCGGAATTTTTTCGCAACGAACGCACCTGATCCACTCCGTTCGACCCAAAACTCATGTTTTGGGACCTTTCGGACCGTTTCGTTACTGCATGAAAGTCGATGCAAAACTTGCCGAATTTGTGCCATTAACCCACAAGTTCGCTAAACGAAGTTGCGTCGGAGTTTTTCACAAAGAACGCACCCGATCCACTCCGTTCGACCCAAAACTCATGTTTTGGGGCCTTCCGGACCGTTTCGTTACTGCACGAAAGTCGATGCAAAACTAGCCGAATTGGTGCCATTGACGCACAGGTTAGCTCAACGAAGTTGCGTCCGATTTTTTCGCAACGAATGCACCCGATCCACTCCGTTCGACCCAAAACTCTTGTTTTGGGGCCTTTTGGACCGTTTCGTTACTGAACGAAAGTCGATGGAAAATTGGCCGAACTAGTGCCATTAACACACAAGTTCGCTAAACATAGTTGCGTCGGAATTTTTCGCAACGAAAGCACCTGATCCACTCTATTGGACCCAAAACTCATGTTTTGGGGCGTTTTCGACCGTCAAGTTACTGCACGAAAGTCGATGGCAAGCTTGCCGAACTTTTGGCATTAACCCACAAGTTCCCTAAACGAAGTTGCGTCGGAATTTTTTCGCAACGAACGCACCCGATCCACTCCGTTGGACCCAAAACTCATGTTTTGGGACCTTTCGGACCGTTTTGTTACTGCACGAAAGTCGATGCAAAACTGACCGAATTGGTGCCATTCACGCACAAGTTCGATAAACAAAGTTGTGTCCGATTTTTTTGCGACGACCGCACCCGATCCACTCTGTTCGACCCAAAACTCATACTGTGGTGCCTTTCTGACCGTTTCGTTACTGAACGAAAGTCGATGCAAATTGGCCGAAGTAGTGCCATTAACGCACAAGTTCGCTAAAAAAGTTGCGTCGGAATTTTTTCGCAACAAACGCACCTGATCCACTCCGTTCGACCCCAAACTCATGTTTTTGGGCGTTTCGGACCGTTTCGTTACTGCACGAAAGTCGATGCAAAACTGGCCGAATTGGTGCCATTAACCCACAAGTTCGCTAAACGAAGTTGCCTCGGAGTTTTTCACAAAGAACGCACCCGATCCACTCCGTTCGACCCAAAACTCATGTTTTGGGGCCTTTCTGACCGTTTCGTTACTGCACGAAAGTCGATGCAAAACTAGCCGAATTAGTTCCATTGACGCACAGGTTCGCTAAACGAAGTTGCGTAGGAATTTTTTCGCAACGAACGCACCGATCAACTCCGTTCGACCCAAAACTCATGTTTTGGGACCTTTCGGACCGTTTTGTTACTGCACGAAAGTCGATGCAAAACTGACCGAATTGGTGCCATTCACGCACAAGTTCGATAAACGAAGTTGCGTTCGATTTTTTTGCGACGAACGCACCCGATCCACTCTGTTCGACCCAAAACTCATACTGTGGTGCCTTTCTGACCGTTTCGTTACTGCACGAAAGTTGATGCAAAGTTTGCCGAACTGGTGCCATTAACGCACAAGTTCGCTAAATGAAGTTGCGACAGAATTTTTCGCAACGAACGCACTGATCCACTCCATTCGACCCAAAATTCATGTTTTGGGGCCTTTCGGACCGTTTCGTTACTGCACGAAAGTCGATGCAAAACTGGCCGAATTGGTGCCATTAACGCATAAGTTCGCTAAACAAAGTTGCGTCGAAATTTTTCACAAAGAACGCACCCGATCCACTCCGTTCGACCCAAAACTCATGTTTTGGGGCGTTTCAGACCGTTAAGTTTCTGCACGAAAGTCGATGGAAAGCTTGCCGAACTGGTGCCATTAACGCAAAAGTTCACTAAACGAAGTTGCGTCGGATTTTTTCGCAACGAACGCACCCGATCCACTCCGTTCGACCCAAAACTCATGTTTTGGGGCTTTTCGGACCGTTTCGTAACTGCACGAAAGTCAATGCAAAACAGACCGAATTGGTGCCATTGACGCACAAGTTCGCTAAACAAAGTTGCGTCGAAATTTTTTCACAACGAACGCACCTGATCCACTCCGTTCGACCCAAAACTCATGTTTTTTGGCGTTTCGGACCATTTCGTTACTGCACGAAAGTCGATGCAAAACTGGCCGAATTGGTGCCATTAACGCACAAGTTCGCTAAATGAAGTTGCGTCGAAATTTTTCACAAAGAACGCACCCGATCCACTCCGTTCGACCCAAAACTCTTGTTTTGGGTCCTTTTGGACCGTTTCGTTACTGCACGAAAGTCGATGCAAAACTAGCCGAATTGGTGCCATTGACGCATAGGTTCGCTAAACGAAGTTGCGTCCGATTTTTTCGCAACGAACGCACCTCACTCCGTTTGACCCAAAACTCATATTGTGGTGCCTTTCGGACCGTTTCGTTATTGAATGAAAGTCGATGCAAAATTGGCCGAACTAGTGCCATTAATGCACAAGTTCGCTAAACAAAGTTGCGTCGGAATTTTTCGCAACGAACGCACCTTATCCAGTCTATTGGACCCAAAACTCATGTTTTGGGCGTTTCGGACCGTTTCGTTACTGCAGGAAAGTCGATGCAAAACTGGCCGCACTAGTGCCATTAACCCACAAGTTCGCTAAACGAAGTTAGTTCGGAATTTTTCACAAAGAACGCACCCGATCCACTCCGTTCGACCCAAAACACATGTTTTGGGGCGTTTCGGACCGTTAAATTACTGCATGAAAGTCGATGCAAAGTTTGCCGAACTGGTGACATTAACGCACAAGTTCGCTAAATGAAGTGGCGACAGATTTTTTCGCAACGAACGCACTGATCCACTCCGTTCGACCCAAAACTCATGTTTTGGGGCGTTCCGGACCGTTTCGTTAATGCGCGAAAGTCGATGCAAAACTGGCCGAATTGGTGCCATAACCCACAAGTTCGCTTAACGAAGTTGCGTCGGAATTTTTCACAAAGAACGCACCCGATCCACTCCGTTCGACCCAAAACTCATGTTTTGGGGCGTTTCAGACCGTTAAGTTTCTGCACGAAAGTCGATGGAAAGCTTGCCGAACTGGTGCCATTAACGCAAAAGTTCACTAAACGAAGTTGCGTCGGATTTTTTTCGCAACGAACGCAACCGATCCACTCCGTTCGACCCAAAACTCATGTTTTGGGGCCTTTCGGACCGTTTCGTAACTGCACGAAAGTCAATGCAAAACAGACTGAATTGGTGCCATTGACGCACAAGTTCGCTAAACAAAGTTGCGTCCGATTTTTTGGCAACCAATGCACCCGATCCACTTCGTTCGACCCAAAACTCATATTGTGGTGCCTTTCGGACCGTTTCATTACTGAACGAAAGTCGATGCAAAATTGGCCGAACCAGTGCCATTAACGCACAGGTTCGCTAAACAAAGTTGCGTCGGAATTTTTTGCAACGAACGCACCTGATCCACTCTATTGGACCCAAAACTCATGTTTTGGGCGTTTTGGACCGTTTCGTTACTGCACGAAAGTCGATGCAAAACTGGCCGCACTGGTGCCATTAACCCACAAGTTCGCTAAACGAAGTTAGTTCGGAATTTTTCACAAAGAACGCACTCGATCAACTCCATTCGACCCAAAACTCATGTTTTGGGGCGTTTCGGACCGTTAAGTTACTGCACGAAAGTTGATGCAAAGTTTGCCAAACTGGTGCCATTAACGCACAAGTTCGCTAAATGAAGTGGCGACAGATTTTTTCGCAACGAACGCACTGATCCACTCCGTTCGACCCAAAACTCATGTTTTGGGGCATTCCGGACCGTTTCGTTACTGCACAAAAGTCGATGCAAAACTGGCCGAATTGGTGCCATTAACCCACAAGTTCGCTTAACGAAGTTGCGTCGAAATTTTTCACAAAGAACGCACCCGATCCACTCCGTTCGACCCAAAACTCATGTTTTTGGGCGTTTCAGACCGTTAAGTTTCTGCACGAAAGTCGATGGAAAGTTTGCCGAACTGCTACCATTAACGCAATAGTTCACTAAACGAAGTTGCGTCGGATTTTTTTCGCAACGAACGCAACCGATCCACTCCGTTCGACCCAAAACTCATGTTTTGGGGCCATTCGGACCGTTTCGTAACTGCACGAAAGTCAATGCAAAAGAGACTGAATTGGTGCCATTGACGCACAAGTTCGCTAAAAAAAGTTGCGTCCGATTTTTTGGCAACGAATGCACCCGATCCACTTCGTTCGACCCAAAACTCATATTGTGGTGCCTTTCGGACCGTTTCGTTACTGAACGAAAGTCGATGCAAAATTGGCCGAACTAGTGCCATTAACGCACAAGTTCGCTAAACAAAGTTGCGTCGGAATTTTTCGCAACGAACGCACCTGATCCCCTCTATTGGACCCAAAACTCATGTTTTGGGCGTTTTGGACCCTTTCGTTACTGCACGAAAGTCGATGCAAAACTGACCGCACTGGTGCCATTAACCCACAAGTTCGCTAAACGAAGTTAGTTTGGAATTTTTCACAAAGGACGCACCCGATCTACTTCGTTCGACCCAAAACTCATGTTTTGGGGCGTTTTAGACCGTTAAGTTACTGCACGAAAGTCGATGGCAAACTTGCCAAACTGGTGCCATTAACGCACAAGTTCACTAAACGTAGTTGCGTTGGAATTTTTTCGCAACGAACGCACCCGATCCACTCCGTTCGACCCAAAACTCATGTTTTGGGGCCTTTTGGACCGTTTCGTTACTGCACGAAAGTCGATGCAAAACTAGCCGAATTGGTGCCATTGACGCATAGGTTCGCTAAACGAAGTTGCGTCCGATTTTTTCGCAAAGAACGCACCCTATCCACTCCGTTCGACCCAAAACTCATGTTTTGGGGCGTTTCAGACCGTTAAGTTTCTGCACGAAAGTCGATGGAAAGCTTGCCGAACTAGTGCCATTAATGCAAAAGTTCACTAAACGAAGTTGCGTCGGATTTTTTTCGCAACGAACGCACCCGATCCACTCCGTTCGACCCAAAACTCATGTTTTGGGGCCTTTCGGACCGTTTCGTAATTGCACGAAAGTCAATGCAAAACAGACCGAATTGGTGCCATTGACGCACAAGTTCGCTAAACAATGTTGCGTTCGATTTTTTCGCAACGAATGCACCCGATCCACGTCGTTCAACCCAAAACTCATATTGTGGTGCCTTTCGGACCGTTTCGTTACTGAACGAAAGTCGATGCAAAATTGGCCGAGCTAGTGCCATTAACGCACAAGTTCGCTAAACAAAGTTGCGTCGGAATTTTTCGCAATGAACGCACCCGATCCACTCTATTGGACCGAAAACTCATGTTTTGGGCATTTTGGACCGTTTCGTTACTGCACGAAAGTCAATGCAAAACTGGCCGCACTGGTGCCATTAACCCATAAGTTCGCTAAACGAAGTTAGTTCGGAATTTTTCACAAAGGACGCACCCCCAAAACTCAAGTTTTGTGGCGTTTTAGACCGTTAAGTTTCTGCACGAAAGTCGATGGCAAACTTGCCAAACTGGTGCCATTAACGCATAAGTTCACTAAACGAAGTTGCGTCGGAATTTTTTCGCAACGAACGCACCCCACTCCGTTCGACCCAAAACTCATATTGTGGTGCCTTTCGGACCATTTCGTTACTGAATGAAAGTCGATGCAAAATTCGCCGAACTAGTGCCATTAACGCACAAGTTCGCTAGACAAAGTTGCGTCGGAATTTTTCGTAACGAACGCACCTGATCCACTCTATTGGACCCAAAACTCATGTTTTGGGCGTTTCGGACCATTTCGTTACTGCAGGAAAGTCGATGCAAAACTGGCCGCACTGGTGCCATTAACCCACAAGTTCGCTAAGCGAAATTAGTTCAGAATTTTTCACAAAGAACGCACCCGATCCACTCCGTTCGACCGAAAACTCATGTTTTGGGGCGTTTGGGACCGTTAAGTTACTGCACGAAAGTTGATGCAAAGCTTGCCGAACTGGTGCCACTAACGTACAAGTTCGCTAAATGAAGTTGCGACAGAATTTCTCGCAACGAATGCACGGATCCACTCTGTTCAACCCAAAACTCATGTTTTGGGGCCTTTCGGACCGTTTCGTTACTGCACGAAAGTCGATGCAAAACTAACCGAATTGGTGCCATTGACGCACAAGTTCGGTAAACGAAGTTGCGTCCGATTTGCTTGCAACAAACGCACCCGATCCACTCCGTTCGACCCAAAACTCATACTGTGGTGCCTTTCGGACCGTTTCGTTACTGAACGAAAGTCGATGCAAAATTGGCCGAACTAGTGCCAATTACGCACAAGTTCGCTAAACAAAGATGCGTCGGAAGTTTTTCACAACGAACGCACCTGATCCACTCCGTTCGACCCAAAACTCATGTTTTTTGGGCGTTTCGGACCATTTCGTTACTGCACGAAAGTCGATGCAAAACTGGCCGAATTGGTGCCATTAACCCACAAGTTCGCTAAATGAAGTTGCATCGGAATTTTTCACAAAGAACGCACTCGATCGACTCCGTTCGACCCAAAACTCATGTTTTGGGACCTTTCGGACCGTTTCGTTACTGCACGAAAGTCGATGCAAAACTGACGGAATTGGTGCCATTCACGCACAAGTTCGATAAACGAAGTTGCGTCCGATTTGCTTGCAACAAACGCACCCGATCCACTCCATTTGACCCAAAACTCATACTGTGGTGCCTTTCGGACCGTTTCGTTACTGAACGAAAGTCGATGCAAAATTGGCCGAACTAGTGCCAATTCCGCACAAGTTCGCTAAACAAAGTTGCCTCGGAACTTTTTCACAACGAACGCACCTGATCCACTCCGTTCGACCCCAAACTCATGTTTTTGGGCGTTTCGGACCGTTTCGTTACTGCACGAAAGTCGATGCAAAACTGGCCGAATTGGTGCCATTAACCCACAAGTTCGCTAAACGAAGTTGCCTCGGAGTTTTTCACAAAGAACGCACCCGATCCACTCCGTTCGACCCAAAACTCATGTTTTGGGGCCTTTCTGACCGTTTCGTTACTGCACGAAAGTCGATGCAAAACTAGCCGAATTAGTTCCATTGACGCACAGGTTCGCTAAACGAAGTTGCGTAGGAATTTTTTCGCAACGAACGCACCGATCAACTCCGTTCGACCCAAAACTCATGTTTTGGGACCTTTCGGACCGTTTTGTTACTGCACGAAAGTCGATGCAAAACTGACCGAATTGGTGCCATTCACGCACAAGTTCGATAAACGAAGTTGCGTTCGATTTTTTTGCGACGAACGCACCCGATCCACTCTGTTCGACCCAAAACTCATACTGTGGTGCCTTTCTGACCGTTTCGTTACTGCACGAAAGTTGATGCAAAGTTTGCCGAACTGGTGCCATTAACGCACAAGTTCGCTAAATGAAGTTGCGACAGAATTTTTCGCAACGAACGCACTGATCCACTCCATTCGACCCAAAATTCATGTTTTGGGGCCTTTCGGACCGTTTCGTTACTGCACGAAAGTCGATGCAAAACTGGCCGAATTGGTGCCATTAACGCATAAGTTCGCTAAACAAAGTTGCGTCGAAATTTTTCACAAAGAACGCACCCGATCCACTCCGTTCGACCCAAAACTCATGTTTTGGGGCGTTTCAGACCGTTAAGTTTCTGCACGAAAGTCGATGGAAAGCTTGCCGAACTGGTGCCATTAACGCAAAAGTTCACTAAACGAAGTTGCGTCGGATTTTTTCGCAACGAACGCACCCGATCCACTCCGTTCGACCCAAAACTCATGTTTTGGGGCCTTTCTGACCGTTTCGTTACTGCACGAAAGTCGATGCAAAACTAGCCGAATTAGTTCCATTGACGCACAGGTTCGCTAAACGAAGTTGCGTCCGATTTTTTCGCAATGAACGCACCCCACTCCGTTCGACCCAAAACTCATATTGTGGTGCCTTTCGGACCGTTTCGTTACTGAATGAAAGTCGATGCAAAATTGGCCGAACTAGTGCCATTAAAGCACAAGTTCGCTAAACAAAGTTGCGTCGGAATTTTTCGCAACGAACGCACCTTATCCAGTCTATTGGACCCAAAACTCATGTTTTGGGCATTTCAGACCATTTCGTTACTGCAGGAAAGTCGATGCAAAACTGGCCGCACTGGTGCCATTAACCCACAAGTTCGCTAAACGAAGTTAGTTCGGAATTTTTCACAAAGAACGCACCCGATCCACTCCGTTCGACCCAAAACTCATGTTTTGGGGCGTTTCGGACCGTTAAGTTACTGCACGAAAGTCGATGCAAAGCTTGCCGAACTGGTGCCATTAACGCACAAGTTCGCTAAATGAAGTGGCGACAGATTTTTTCGCAACGAACGCACGGATCCACTCCGTTCGACCCAAAACTCATGTTTTGCGGCGTTCCGGACCGTTTCGTTACTGCACGAAAGTCGATGCAAAACTGGCCGAATTGGTGCCATTAACCCACAAGTTCGCTAAACGAAGTTGCGTCGGAATTTTTCACAAAGAACGCACCCGATCCACTCCGTTCGACACAAAACTCATGTTTTGGGGCGTTTGAGACCGTTAAGTTACTGCACCAAAGTCGATGCAAAACTGGCCGAATTGGTGCCATTGGCGTACATGTTCGGTAAACGAAGTTGCGTCCGATTTTTTTCGCAACGAACGCACCCCACTTCGTTATTGTGGTGCCTTTCGGACCGTTTCGTTACTGAATGAAAGTCGATGCAAAATTTGCCGAACTAGTGCCATTAACGCACAAGTTCGCTAAACAAAGTTGCGTCGGAATTTTTCACAACGAACGCACCTGATCCACTCTATTGGACCCAAAACTCATGATTTGGGCGTTTCGGACCGTTTCGTTACTGCACGAAAGTCGATGCAAACTGGCCGCACTGGTGCCATTAACCCACAAGTTTGCTAAACGAAGTTGCGTCGGAATTTTTCACAAAGAACGCACCCGATCCACTCCGTTCGACCCAAAACTCATGTTTTGCGGCGTTTCAGACCGTTAAGTTACTGCACGAAAGTCGATGCAAAGCTTGTCGAACTGGTGCTATTAACGCAAAAGTTCGCTAAACGAAGTTGCGATGAAATTTTTCGCAACGAACGCACCCGATGCAATTGATTCGACCCAAAACTCATGTTTTGAGGTGTTTCGGACCGTTTCGTTACTGAACGAAAGTCGATGCAAAATTGGCCGAACTAGTGCCATTAACGCACAAGTTCGCTAACCAAAGTTGCGTCAAAATTTTTTCACAATGAACGCACCTGATCCACTCTGTTCGACCCAAAACTCATGTTTTGGGGCGTTTCGGACCATTTCGTTACTGCACGAAAGTCGATGCAAAACTGGCCGAATTGGTGCCATTAACCCACAAGTTCGCTAAACGAAGTTGCGTCAGAATTTTTCACAAAGAACGCACCCGATCCACTCCGTTCGACCCAAAACTCATGTTTCGGGGGCCTTTCGGACCGTTTCGTTACTGCACGAAAGTCGATGCAAAACTGGCCGAATTGGTGCCATTGGCGTACAAGTTCGGTAAACGAAGTTGCGTCCAATTTTTTCGCAACGAACGCACCCCACTCCGTTCGACCCAAAACTCATATTGTGGTGCCTTTCGGACCGTTTCATTACTGAATGAAAGTCGATGCAAAATTTGCCGAACTAGTGCCATTAACGCACAAGTTCGCTAAACAAAGTTGCGTCGGAATTTTTCACAACGAACGCACCTGATCCACTCTATTGGACCCAAAACTCATGATTTGGGCGTTTCGGACCGTTTCGTTACTGCACGAAAGTCGATGCAAAACTGGACGCACTGGTGCCATTAACCCACAAGTTTGCTAAACGAAGTTGCGTCGGAATTTTTCACAAAGAACGCACCCTATCCACTCCGTTCGACCCAAAACTCATGTTTTGGGGCGTTTCAGACCGTTAAGTTACTGCACGAAAGTCGATGCAAAGCTTGTCGAACTGGTGCCATTAACGCACAAGTTCGCTAAACGAAGTTGCGACGGAATTTTTCGCAACGAACGCACCCGATCCAATCCATTCGACCCAAAACTCATGTTTTGAGGTGTTTCGGACCGTTTCGTTACTGCACGAAAGTCGAAGCAAACTGGCCGAATTGGTGCCATTAACCCACAAGTTCGCTAAACGAAGTTGCGTCAGAATTTTTCACAAAGAACGCACCCGATCAACTCCGTTCGACCCAAAACCCATGTTTTGGGGCGTTTCGGACCATTTCGTAACTGCACGAAAGTCGATGCAAAACTGGCCGAATTGGTGCCATTAACCCACAAGTTCGCTAAACGAAGTTGCGTCGGAATTTTTCACAAAGAACGCACCCGATCCACTCCGTTCGACCCCAAACTCATGTTTTGGGGCCTTTCAGACCGTTTCATTACTGCACGAAAGTCGATGCAAAACTGACCGAATTGGTGCCATTCACGCACAAGTTCGATAAATGAAGTTGCGTCCGATTTTGTTGCAATGAACGCACCCGATCCACTCCGTTCGACCCAAAACTCATACTGTGGTGCCTTTCGGACCGTTTCATTACTGAACGAAAGTCGATGCAAAATTGGCCGAACTAGTGCCATTAACGCACAAGTTCGCTAAACAAAGTTGCATCAAAATTTTTTCACAACGAACGCACCTAATCCACTCCGTTCGACCCAAAACTCATGTTTTGGGGCGTTTCGGACCATTTCGTTACTGCACGAAAGTCGATGCAAAACTGGCCGAATTGGTGCCATTAACCCACAAGTTCGCTAAACGAAGTTGCGTCGGAATTTTTCAGAAAGAACGCACCCGATCCACTCCGTTCGACCCAAAACTCATGTTTTGGGGCCTTTCGGACCGTTTCGTTACTGCACGAAAGTCGATGCAAAACTTGCCGAATTGGTGCCATTGGCGTACAAGTTCGGTAAACGAAGTTGCGTCCAATTTTTTCGCAACGAACGCACCCCACTCCGTTCGACCCAAAACTCATATTGTGGTGCCTTTCGGACCGTTTCATTACTGAATGAAAGTCGATGCAAAATTTGCCGAACTAGTGCCATTAACGCACAAGTTCGCTAAAAAAAGTTGCGTCGGAATTTTTCACAACGAACGCCCCTGATCCACTCTATTGGACCCAAAACTCATGTATTGGACCCAAAACTCATGATTTGGGCGTTTCGGACCATTTCGTTACTGCACGAAAGTCGATGCAAAACAGGCCGCACTGGTGCCATTAACCCACAAGTTTGCTAAACGAAGTTGCGTCGGAATTTTTCACAAAGAACGCAACCGATCCACTCCGTTCGACCCAAAACTCATGTTTTGGGGCGTTTCAGACCGTTAAGTTACTGCACGAAAGTCGATGCAAAGCTTGTCGAACTGGTGCCATTAACGTACAAGTTCGCTAAACGAAGTTGCGACGGAATTTTTCGCAACGAACGCACCCGATCCAATCCATTCGACCCAAAACTCATGTTTTGAGGTGTTTCGGACCGTTTCGTTACTGCACGAAAGTCGGTGCAAAACTGGCCGAATTGGTGCCATTAACCCACAAGTTCGCTAAACGAAGTTGCGTCAGAATTTTTCACAAAGAACGCACCCGATCAACTCCGTTCGACCCAAAACCCATGTTTTGGGGCGTTTCGGACCATTTCGTTACTGCACGAAAGTCGATGCAAAACTGGCCGAATTGGTGCCATTAACCCACAAGTTCGCTAAACGAAGTTGCGTCGGAATTTTTCACAAAGAACGCACCCGATCCACTCCGTTCGACCGCAAACTCATGTTTTGGGGCCTTTCAGACCGTTTCGTTACTGCACGAAAGTCGATGCAAAACTGACCGAATTGGTGCCATTCACGCACAAGTTCGATAAATGAAGTTGCGTCCGATTTTGTTGCAATGAACGCACCCGATCCACTCCGTTCGACCCAAAACTCATACTGTGGTGCCTTTCGGACCGTTTCATTACTGAACGAAAGTCGATGCAAAATTGGCCGAACTAGTGCCATTAACGCACAAGTTCGCTAAACAAAGTTGCGTCAAAATTTTTTCACAACGAACGCACCTAATCCACTCCGTTCGACCCAAAACTCATGTTTTGGGGCGTTTCGGACCATTTCGTTACTGCACGAAAGTCGATGCAAAACTGGCCGAATTGGTGCCATTAACCCACAAGTTCGCTAAACGAAGTTGCGTCGGAATTTTTCACAAAGAACGCACCCGATCCACTCCGTTCGACCCAAAACTCATGTTTTGGGGCCTTTCGGACCGTTTCGTTACTGCACGAAAGTCGATGCAAAACTTGCCGAATTGGTGCCATTGGCGTACAAGTTCGGTAAACGAAGTTGCGTCCAATATTTTCGCAACGAACGCACCCCACTCCGTTCGACCCAAAACTCATATTGTGGTGCCTTTCGGACCGTTTCATTACTGAATGAAAGTCGATGCAAAATTTGCCGAACTAGTGCCATTAACGCACAAGTTCGCTAAACAAAGTTGCGTCGGAATTTTTCACAACGGAACGCACCTGATCCACTCTATTGGACCCAAAACTCATGATTTGGGCGTTTCGGACCATTTCGTTACTGCACGAAAGTCGATGCAAAACAGGCCGCACTGGTGCCATTAACCCACAAGTTTGCTAAACGAAGTTGCGTCGGAATTTTTCACAAAGAACGCAACCGATCCACTCCGTTCGACCCAAAACTCATGTTTTGGGGCGTTTCAGACCGTTAAGTTACTGCACGAAAGTCGATGCAAAGCTTGTCGAACTGGTGCCATTAACGTACAAGTTCGCTAAACGAAGTTGCGACGGAATTTTTCGCAACGAACGCACCCGATCCAATCCATTCGACCCAAAACTCATGTTTTGAGGTGTTTTGGACCGTTTCGTTACTGCACGAAAGTCGGTGCAAAACTGGCCGAATTGGTGCCATTAACCCACAAGTTCGCTAAACCAAGTTGCGTCAGAATTTTTCACAAAGAACGCACCCGATCAACTCCGTTCGACCCAAAACCCATGTTTTGGGGCGTTTCGGACCATTTTGTTACTGCACGAAAGTCGATGCAAAACTGGCCGAATTGGTGCCATTAACCCACAAGTTCGCTAAACGAAGTTGCGTCGGAATTTTTCACAAAGAACGCACCCGATCCACTCCGTTCGACCCCAAACTCATGTTTTGGGGCCTTTCAGACCGTTTCGTTACTGCACGAAAGTCGATGCAAAACTGACCGAATTGGTGCCATTCACGCACAAGTTCGATAAATGAAGTTGCGTCCGATTTTGTTGCAATGAACGCACCCGATCCACTCCGTTCGACCCAAAACTCATACTGTGGTGCCTTTCGGACCGTTTCATTACTGAACGAAAGTCGATGCAAAATTGGCCGAACTAGTGCCATTAACGCACAAGTTCGCTAAACAAAGTTGCGTCAAAATTTTTTCACAACGAACGCACCTAATCCACTCCGTTCGACCCAAAACTCATGTTTTGGGGCGTTTCGGACCATTTCGTTACTGCACGAAAGTCGATGCAAAACTGGCCGAATTGGTGCCATTAACCCACAAGTTCGCTAAACGAAGTTGCGTCGGAATTTTTCACAAAGAACGCACCCGATCCACTCCGTTCGACCCAAAACTCATGTTTTGGGGCCTTTCGGACCGTTTCGTTACTGCACGAAAGTCGATGCAAAACTTGCCGAATTGGTGCCATTGGCGTACAAGTTCGGTAAACGAAGTTGCGTCCAATATTTTCGCAACGAACGCACCCCACTCCGTTCGACCCAAAACTCATATTGTGGTGCCTTTCGGACCGTTTCATTACTGAATGAAAGTCGATGCAAAATTTGCCGAACTAGTGCCATTAACGCACAAGTTCGCTAAACAAAGTTGCGTCGGAATTTTTCACAACGGAACGCACCTGATCCACTCTATTGGACCCAAAACTCATGTATTGGACCCAAAACTCATGATTTGGGCGTTCCGGACCGTTTCGTTACTGCACGAAAGTCGATGCAAAACTGGCCGCACTGGTGCCATTAACCCACAAGTTTGCTAAACGAAGTTGCGTCGGAATTTTTCACAAAAAACGCACCCGATCCACTCCGCTCGACCCAAAACTCATGTTTTGGGGCGTTTCAGACCGTTAAGTTACTGCACGAAAGTCGATGCAAAGCTTGTCGAACTGGTGCCATTAACGCACAAGTTCGCTAAACGAAGTTGCGACGGAATTTTTCGCAACGAACGCACCCGATCCAATCCATTCGACCCAAAACTCATGTTTTGAGGTGTTTCGGATCGTTTCGTTACTGCACGAAAGTCGGTGCAAAACTGGCCGAATTGGTGCCATTAACCCACAAGTTCGCTAAACGAAGTTGCGTTAGAATTTTTCACAAAGAACGCACCCGATCAACTCCGTTCGACCCAAAACCCATGTTTTGGGGCGTTTCGGACCATTTCGTTACTGCACGAAAGTCGATGCAAAACTGGCCGAATTGGTGCCATTAACCCACAAGTCCGCTAAACGAAGTTGCGTCGGAATTTTTCACAAAGAACGCACCCGATCCACTCCGTTCGACCCCAAACTCATGTTTTGGGGCCTTTCAGACCGTTTCGTTACTGCACGAAAGTCGATGCAAAACTGACCGAATTGGTGCCATTCACGCACAAGTTCGATAAATGAAGTTGCGTCCGATTTTGTTGCAATGAACGCACCCGATGCACTCCGTTCGACCCAAAACTCATACTGTGGTGCCTTTTGGACCGTTTCCTTACTGAACGAAAGTCGATGCAAAATTGGCCGAACTAGTGCCATTAACGCACAAGTTCGCTAAACAAAGTTGCGTCAAAATTTTTTCACAACGAAATCACCTAATCCACTCCGTTCGACCCAAAACTCATGTTTTGGGGCGTTTCGGACCATTTCGTTACTGCACGAAAGTCGATGCAAAGCTTGTCGAACTGGTGCCATCAACGCACAAGTTCGCTAAACGAAGTTGCGACGGAATTTTTCGCAACGAACGCACCCGATCCAATCCATTCGACCCAAAACTCATGTTTTGAGGTGTTTCGGACCGTTTCGTTACTGCATGAAAGTCGGTGCAAAACTGGCCGAATTGGTGCCATTAACCCACAAGTTCGCTAATCGAAGTTGCGTCGGAATTTTTCACAAAGAACGCACCCGATCCACTCCGTTCGACCCAAAACTCATGTTTTGGGGCCTTTCGGACCGTTTTGTTACTGCACGAAAGTCGATGCAAAACTGGCCGAATTCGTGCCATTGGTGTACAAGTTCGGTAAATGAAGTTGCGTCTGAATTTTTCACAAAGAACGCACCCGATCCACTCCGTTCGACCCAAAACTCATGTTTTGGGGCGTTTCAGACCGTTAAGTTACTGCACGAAAGTTGATGCAAAGCTTGTCGAACTGGTGCCATTAACGCACAAGTTCGCTAAACAAAGTTGCGTCAGAATTTTTCACAACAAACGCACCTGATCAACTCTATTGGACCCAAAACTCATGATTTGGGCGTTTCGGACCGTTTCGTTACTGCACGAAAGTCGATGCAAAACTGGCGGCGCTGGTGCCATTAACCCACAAGTTTGCTAAACGAAGTTGCGTCGGAATTTTTCACAAAGAACGCACCCGATCCACTCCGTTCGACCCAAAACTCATGTTTTGGGGCATTTCAGACCGTTAAGTTACTGCACGAAAGTCGATGCAAAGCTTGTCGAAGTGGTGCCATTAACGCACAAGTTCGCTAAACGAAGTTGCGACGGAATTTTTCGCAACGAACGCACCCGATCCAATCCATTCGACCCAAAACTCATGTTTTGAGGTGTTTCGGACCGTTTCGTTACTGCACGAAAGTTGGTGCAAAACTGGCCGAATTGGTGCCATTAACCCACAAGTTCGCTAAACGAAGTTGCGTCAGAATTTTTCACAAAGAACTCACCCGATCAACTCCATTCGACCCAAAACCCATGTTTTGGGGCGTTTCGGACCCTTTCGTTATTGCACGAAAGTCGATGCAAAATTGGCCGAATTGGTGCCATTAACCCACAAGTTCGCTAAACGAAGTTGCGTCGGAATTTTTCACAAAGAACGCACCCGATCCACTCCGTTCGACCCCAAACTCATGTTTTGCGGCCTTTCAGACCGTTTCGTTACTGCACGAAATTCGATGCAAAACTGACCGAATTGGTGCCATTCACGCACAAGTTCGATAAATGAAGTTGCGTCCGCTTTTTTCGCAACGAACGCACCCCACTCCGTTCGAACCAAAACTCATATTGTGGTGCCTTTCGGACCGTTTCGTTACTGAACGAAAGTCGATGCAAAATTGGCCGAACTAGTGCCATTAACGCACAAGTTCGCTAAACAATGTTGCGTCGGAATTTTTCACAACGAACGCACCTAATCCACTCCGTTCGACCCAAAACTCTTCTTTTGGGGCGTTTCGGACCATTTCGTTACTGCACGATAGTCGATGCAAAACTGGCCGAATTGCTGCCATTAACCCACTAGTTCGCTAAACGAAGTTGCGTCGGAATTTTTCACAAAGAACGTACCCGATCCACTCCGTTCGACCCCAAACTCATGTTTTGGGGCCTTTCGGACCGTTTCGTTACTGCACGAAAGTCGATGCAAAACTGGCCGAATTGGTGCCATTAACCCACAAGTTCGCTAAATGAAGTTGCGTCCAAATTTTTCACAAAGAACGCACCCGATCCACTCCGTTCAACCCAAAACTCATGTTTTGGGGCTTTTCAGACCGTTAAGTTACTGCACGAAAGTCGATGCAAAGCTTATCGAACTGGTGCCATTAAGGCACAAGTTCGCTAAACGAAGTTGCGACGGAATTTTTCGCAACGAACGCACCCGATCCAATCCATTCGACCCAAAACTCATGTTTTGAGGTGTTTCGGACCGTTTCGTTACTGCACGAAAGTCGGTGCAAAACTGGCCGAATTGGTGCCATTAACCCACAAGTTCGCTAAATGAAGTTGCGTCAGAATTTTTCACAAAGAACGCACCCGATCCACTCCGTTCGACCCAAAACCCATGTTTTGGGGCGTTTCGGACCATTTCGTTACTGCACGAAAGTCGATGCAAAACTGACCGAATTGGTGCCATTTACGCACAAGTTCGATAAATGAAGTTGCGCCCGATTTTGTTGCAATGAACGCACCCGATCCACTCCGTTCGACCCAAAACTCATACTGTGGTGCCTTTCGGACCGTTTCGTTACTAAACGAAAGTCGATGCAAAATTGGCCGAACTAGTGCCATTAACGCACAAGTTCGCTAAACAAAGTTGCGTCAAAATTTTTTCACAACGAACGCACCTAATCCACTCCGTTCGACCCAAAACTCATGTTTTAGGGCGTTTCGGACCATTTCATTACTGCACGAAAGTCGATGCAAAACTGGCCAAATTGGTTCCATTAACCCACAAGTTCGCTAAACGAAATTGCGTCGGAATTTTTCACAAAGAACGCACCCGATCCACTCCGTTCGACCCAAAACTCATGTTTTGGGGCCTTTCGGACCGTTTCGTTACTGCACGAAAGTCGATGCAAAACTGGCCGAATTGGTGCCATTAACCCACAAGTTCGCTAAACGAAGTTGCGTCAGAATTTTTCACAAAGAACGCACCCGATCAACTCCGTTTGACCCAAAACCCATGTTTTGGGGCTTTTCGGACCATTTCGTTACTGCACGAAAGTCGATGCAAAACTGGCCGAATTGGTGCCATTAACCCACAAGTTCGCTAAATGAAGTTGCGTCGGAATTTTTCACAAGAACGCACCTGATATGCACACGCCTATGCAACGCGTGTAGCAAGTTGTGTGGCCCGATCTTCTCGTAGGATCCGCGAACTTGATAACTTGTCGCTGCGTGACCTGGTGAAGAGGCAGTGCACCACGAGGCTGTCCACGCGACGAACTACCGAGACAATCACCCTTCCACGTACCGACGAAACAGCCCACGCAATCACGCCCTATAGACGTGAAGGCCCGAACTGGATGAACCGCAGTTCGGCGTTCTACAACTCCCTCACGAATCGAAAGAACAAGTGTTGCAAGCCTCTCAAGACTCACGCATAAACAAAACTCCACGAGTTTGTGTATTCTGAATTTAGTCAATCAAGATCTGACCTTTCATTGTCTAGTACAAGATATATATAGAGATAGGGGCGTTCAGCTTGGAGTAAATGGCAGCATGCGCATGCACTAGTGGATTTCGTGGCTGGTTCGCGCGTCTTTCAGTTTCTGGCAGCAGTTACTAAAATGAGCATAACTCTTTATTGGGAAGTCCAAATAATGAACTGTTTGATGGAGTGGAAAATAGACTTGAAGACGCTTCCATCCACATATAGAACACCGTCTAAATCCTTGTATTCTGTACACGGTGATGCTTGGAATTCGTACCATGTGTCAGTCATCTAGCTTCTGGTTGCATTCCCATGCAAAGGTGATGAACCACCATTTTATTCATGCACACCATAGGCTTCTTGGTTCAAATGTCCAGAGGCTTGAATCCATCTTCATCCCATGCTGGTTCATACACTCCATCATTCCTAAGGACATTGGAACAAGAACTCAAAAGCATAGGCTCATTCAACATAAACTGATTATTAAACATAAGGTTAGCGTTCACCTGAGAATGAATTTCCTTCTCCAATTGTTTAGCTCTACTTCTTGTAATTGGACCAGCTATATCAAGTGGAGTTTCATGTGAAGATGAGTGAATGCTAGGAATGTCCTCATTAGCCTCCCCCTCTTGAGAAGGAGCCGTCCTCGACTCTGGCTCACCAACAAATGGAAGCAAGTCTTTGACATTGAATGTTGTACTCACATTGGAATATTCAGGTGGCAACTCAATTTTGTAAGCATTATCATTTATCTTTTGAAGAACCTTGAACGGACCATCACCCCTAGGAGATAACTTAGTCTTGCGATGTTGGGGAAAACGATCCTTGCGTAGATGTAACCACACAAGGTCCCCCGGCTGGAATGTAACCTTCTTCTTACCTTTGTTCGCCTGCTTTGCATATTGTGCTAATTTCTTCTCAATATTTCTCCTTGTCTCATCATGTAGTTTCTTGATAAAGTCTGATCTCTTTGATGCATCCATGTTAACTTGTTCCTGCAATGGTAAAGGCAAAAGATCCATGGGAGTATGCGGTTTAAACCCATAAACAATTTCAAATGGACAAAAGTTTGTTGTGGAATGGACTGCCCTGTTATAAGCAAATTCAACATGTGGAAGGCAGTCTTCCCACTGCTTCAAATTCTTTTTCAACACAGCACGCAACAAGGTACGGTTGACAACTTCAGTTTGCCCATCGGTTTGCGGATGACAAGTGGTGGAAAATAAAAACTTCGTACCAAGCTTAGCCCATAATGTCTTCCAAAAATAGCTTAGAAATTTTGTATCCCGGTTTGAAACAATAGTCCTGGGCACTCCATGTAAACGAACGATCTCCCTAAAAAACAAATCAGCAACGTGTGAAGCATCGTCGTTCTTATGACATGGAATAAAATGTGCCATTTTAGAAAATCGGTCAACAACAACAAAGATAGAATCCCTCCCCCTTTGAGACCGAGGTAACGCCAAAATAAAATCCATGGATATATCTTCCCAAGGTACATTTGGAACTGGTAATGGAGTATAAAGACCATGGGGATTAAGGCGGGACTTAGCTTTTAAGCAGATTATGCAACGTGCAACATGTCGCTGGACATCACGTCGCATATGTGGCCAAAAGAAATGATCGGAGAGCATGTCTTTGACGCCAAAATGACCAGCTAAGCCACCAGCATGTGCTTCCTGCAAAAGAACTTGACGAATCGAGCAGGCTGGAATGCATAGTTTGTTAGTCCGAAATAAAAAACCATCATGCACATAATACTTGTCCCAGCCTTTTCCAGCAATGCAATGAGAGAAAGGTTCTTTAAAATCAGAATCAGCTGCATAGAGTGTTTTAATGGATTCCAAACCAAGCACTTTTGTATCTAATTGTGTAACCAAACCACATCTCCGTGATAAAGCATCGGCAACAATGTTATCTTTTCCACGCTTATGTTTTACAACATAGGGAAATGTTTCAATGAACTCAATCCATTTAGCATGTCTACGGTTTAGTTTGCCTTGACTTTTTAGATATTTCAAAGCTTCATGATCAGAATGTATGACAAATTCTTTAGGTAACAAATAATGTTGCCAAACTTCCAAAACTCGAACTAAGGCATAAAGCTCTTTATCATAGACAGAATAATTTGGATGTGGACCATTCAACTTTTCAGAAAAGTAGGCAACAGGTTTACCTTCTTGAAGTAGTACACCTCCTATGCCAATACCACTTGCATCACATTCGATCTCAAATGTCTTACCAAAATCAGGAAGTTGTAGCAGCGGTGCTTCACAAAGCTTTGCTTTCAGCTCATTGAAGGCTTGATCTTGTTCATCACCCCACTTGAATGGAACATCCTTCTTTTTCAAATTGTTGAGGGGTGCAGCGATGGTGCTGAAATCTTTAACAAAACGCCTGTAAAAACCTGCAAGACCATGAAAACTTCTAACTTGACTCACATTTGTAGGTGTAGGCCAATCCTTTATTGCTTTAATCTTTTCTTCATCAACTTGAATTCCATCTGCAGAAACAACAAATCCAAGATAAACAACATGGTCTGTGCAAAATGTGCACTTAGCAATGTTTCCATACAATTTGTCATTTCTCAAAACAGAAAGAACTTGATGGATATGATCAAGGTGTTCATCAAATGATTTGCTATAGATCAGGATATCATCAAAATAAACAACAACAAATTTGCCAATGAAAGCTCGTAATACATGATTCATCAAACGCATAAAAGTTGAAGGAGCATTCGTCAAACCAAAGGGCATCACAAGCCATTCATAGAGACCAAATTTAGTTTTAAATGCTGTTTTCCATTCATCACCTATTTTCATTCGAATTTGATGATAACCACTACGTAAATCAATCTTGGTGAAAATAGTTGAACCACTCAGTTCATCTAACATGTCATCAAGCCTTGGAATGGGATGTCGATATCGAACAGTTATAGCATTGATAGCACGACAATCAACACACATTCGCCAAGAGCCATCTTTCTTTGGAACTAACAAAACAGGAACAACACATGGTGATAAGGATTCACGAACATACCCTTTGTCCAAAAGCTCTTTTACTTGTTGCTGAATTTCCTTTGTCTCTTCGGGATTGGTGCGGTAGGCTGGACGATTTGGAAGAGAAGCACCTGGTACCAAATCAATTTGATGCTCAATTCCGCGAAGTGGAGGAAGTCCAGCTGGTACCTCATCGGGAAAAACATCTTTGAAGTCCTGTAAGAGATCAAGAACAACACTAGGCAGCGATGAAGGTAAATCGGTAGTTGAAAGTAGGACCTCCTTGTGCAAGAGCACAAAGAATGGGGCTGTGGTGTTCTTCACTTCTCTCAAAGCACTCCTGCTCACAAATAAGCACTCATTTTGGCGTAGCTGTTTTGAAGTGGAATGAGGCTTTATATGGCTGGATGGCGTAGGAGTCTCTCCCTTACTAGTGTTGGGGGCCTCACTCAATTTTCTTTTCTCAGATTCTTCTCTTTTTATGCGAGCCACATCTGAAGCATGTATCTCCTCTGGAGATAAAGGAACAAGAACCACCTTCTTGTCAGTGGCAATGAAAGTGTATTTGTTAGACCATCCAAAATGCACCGAATCCACATCAAATTGCCAGGGCCGACCAAGCAGCAAATGGCATGCTTGCATGGGGACAATATCACAATCAACCTCTCCATGATAATTACCAATGGAAAATGACAAACGAATCATGGCTGAAACCTTAACTGTCCCGGAATTATTCAACCATTGCATATGGTATGGATGTGGATGGCGACGTGGCTGCAAACCAAGCTTCTCAACAAGCAAAGCACTAACAATATTATTGCAGCTCCCACCATCTATGATGAAACGGCACACTTGTCCTTTCACTTTGCATCGGGACTGAAACAAATTATGGCGTTGTCCTTGTTCAGCGGCAACAAACTGAGTGGAAAGAACTCTCCTAACCACCAAAGAAGGAGATGGTGTATTCATTGTAGAAGGCTCCAAATCAGGAAAATCAGCAAGCAACTCATCAAAATCAGCACTAGTAATCTCATCAGAAGATGGAGAAATAACATCTTGTAACATGTCATTGTGAGCAAAAGTTGGAATAGTTTGAATGGCTAAACAATTCAGACCTAGCTCAAATGTACCATCCTCAGCTAAATACTCACAAGTATCAAGATTTAGGTCTGCAAATACATTGTTAAACTCTTCATCCTCTTCACTTTGAGAATCATAAGAACCATCAGCAAGTGCAATAATGGTACGCCGATTGGGACATTCAGCTTGTTTATGACCATGACCACCACACTTAAAACATTCAATCTTGCTTGTCTTGCGTTGGGTGGCTTTAGAAGAAGAATTGGAGTGATTTGAATTAACAGCTTTACCTTTCACATCCAATTGTTTGGAAGAAGTTGAAGCAGATCTAGTATCTCCACGAAAGGAAAATTTGGACGTCGCAGCTCCTTGCTGCTGTGATTGAGGCCATGAAGTAGAATTTTTAGGAGAAAAGGAAGCATTATGTTTGTAAGACATAGCAAGTTGCCTTTCAGCCCTCTTTGCAAAATGAACCAATTCTGTGAGAGTTGTGTAATTGGTCATATCCATCTTATCAGCAATGGGCTTATTGAGACCAACCAAAAACCTAGCCATAGTTGATTCCTCATCCTCAGTTATCCCTGTACGAAGTAAGCACATTTCAATTTCCTGAAAATATTCATCAACACTGCGAGTACCTTGCACAAGACGTTTCAGCTTCAAATGTAGATCACGAGAATAATATGCAGGAACAAAACGACGTCTCATTTCCCTCTTCATGTCTTCCCAAGTTATACGGTCATGCCCAACTCTATGATATTCAGTACGGATCTGATTCCACCAAGTTATGGCATAGCCTTTGAACTCAATAGCTGCAAGCTTTGCCTTCTTTTCAACAGGGTATTCATACAAATCAAATATTTGTTCCACTTTGGTTTCCCATTCAAAATAATCATCAGCATTCTCCTTGCCGCTGAATGGAGGAATGGACACTTTAACCTTGCTCAAACCATCATCATTGTGATGTCGTTCATGATGACGCTGACGGTGATCACCATAACGACCACGGGCTCCAAAACGGCCAAAGTTGTCACCACCATGATCATCATATCCACCACGGCGACCATAAGGAGCACCTCCATGTTCAGCACTATAATTTGAAAGCGTTTCAGCATCAAAATTAGTAGGATCACCAACAGGAACACGTCGTGCACGACCAAAACCAGCAGCAAATTCTCGGCCACGGCCACCTGCAAAGTTATTAAAACCAGCAGCAAATCCTCGGCCACGGCCACCACCACGGCCACCAGCACCACCACCGCCATGGTGATCATCATCCTCATTATCATGAGGTGGAGGTTCCCCCACGCTGTTGCTGAATGGATTGCTGAAGTTGTTGCATTCCTTGCATCAATTGACGCATTTGTTCACGCACCTCCTGAAGCTCTTGAGCAGAAACAGTATGGGAAAAAGAGTCTTCATTACCAGCCATGTTAGTAACAAGGAGACAAAAAATAATAGGACAATGAATATGTGGAATCACTCCCTCACCACTTACAAAACAAGTTCTTTCTCTCCCTGAAAAGAGCAAGAACCGTGGCTGCAATCTGTAGTGGAAGAGTGATTGTAGACGCCGGTGCAACAACTCACGGTGCTTTTAAGTGGAGCTTGGTGGGGTAATATGTAAGTGGAATACGCTGAAATGTAGTGATGCAAAACCGAATAATAATCCAAGAACACATGTCGAAGTTGCTGAATAGAAAGGAAAAGATGCACAAAGAAAGGAACAAGATGGAGGAAGTGGATAGATGAACTGGTTGCACCAACCGAAACTTGTTGCTGCCCAAACCCCTTTTGCTGTGCTGAACACAATTCTCTTTTATTGCTTTTCTTTCCTTTTTTTTTAAACAAGAACTCGTTGTTTTCAGTCCTTCTTTTGACCCATATACATCTTTTCTTTTAACCTTTGTGACAAACGCAGCACAACTTTCAACTAAAGGGGCGCATAAGGATCAATTAAGATGGATGGCGCAGCACAAAAACAAGAAACTCGGGTGGGGAATTTGTGGCGGGTAGAAAACAAGGGTGGGACAGGTGGGTTTGTTTTTTTTTATATGCAGCAAGCAATGACGATCAGAACAAGGGTGAGATGGGTGGGTACATGCAGCAAGCGATTTGATGATTAGAACAATGATAACAACTAGAACGATGTGGGAAAAAAAAATTCAGCAACTAGACAAGTCTTAAAGGATTAAAACTCGATAAAGCAAACTACAAAATCAGTAGCACGTATGAATTTGGGCTGTAGGTTTTGTTTTTGGCTATTAGTGGACAGTAGGTATACGAACTCTATCATACCAAAAATAAGAACAATCCTACTGAGGAAACGGAGGCTCTGATACCAGATGATATGCACACGCCTATACAACGCGTGTAGCAAGTTGTGTGGCCCGATCTTCTCGTAGGATCCGCGAACTTGATAACTTGTCGCTGCGTGACCTGGTGAAGAGGCAGTGCACCACGAGGCTGTCCACGCGACGAACTACCGAGACAATCACCCTTCCACATACCGACGAAACAGCTCACGCAATCACGCCCTATAGACGTGAAGGCACGAACTGGATGAACCGCAGTTCGGCGTTCTACAACTCCCTCAGGAATCGAAAGAACAAGTGTTGCAAGCCTCTCAAGACTCACGCATAAACAAAACTCCACGAGTTTGTGTATTCTGAATTTAGTCAATCAAGATCTGACCTTTCATTGTCTAGTACAAGATATATATAGAGATAGGGGCGTTCAGCTTGGAGTAAATGGCAGCATGCGCATGCACTAGTGGATTTCGTGGCTGGTTCGCGCGTCTTTCAGCTTCTGGCAGCAGTTACTAAAATGAGCATAACTCTTTATTGGGAAGTCCAAATAATGAACCGTTTGATGGAGTGGAAAATAGACTTGAAGACGCTTCCATCCACATATAGAACACCGTCTAAATCCTTGTATTCTGTCCACGGTGATGCTTGGAATTCGTACCATGTGTCAGTCATCTAGCTTCTGGTTGCATTCCCATGCAAAGGTGATGAACCACCATTTTATTCATGCACACCATAGGCTTCTTGGTTCAAATGTCCAGAGGCTTGAATCCATCTTCATCCCATGCTGGTTCATACACTCCATCATTCCTAAGGACAGTGGAACAAGAACTCAAAAGCATAGGCTCATTCAACATAAACTGATTATTAAACATAAGGTTAGCGTTCACCTGAGAATGAATTTCCTTCTCCAATTGTTTAGCTCTACTTCTTGTAATTGGACCAGCTATATCAAGTGGAGTTTCATGTGAAGATGAGTGAATGCTAGGAATGTCCTCATTAGCACCCGATCCACTCCGTTCGACCCCAAACTCATGTTTTGGGGCCTTTCAGACCGTTTCGTTACTGCACGAAAGTCGATGCAAAACTGACCGAATTGGAGCCATTCACGCACAAGTTCAATAAATGAAGTTGCGTCCGATTTTGTTGCAATGAACGCACCCGATCCACTCCGTTCGACCCAAAACTCATACTGTGGTGCCTTTCGGACCGTTTCGTTACTGAACGAAAGTCGATGCAAAATTGGCCGAACTAGTGCCATTAACGCACAAGTTCGCTAAACAAAGTTGCGTCAAAATCTTTTCACAACGAACGCACCTAATCCACTCCGTTCGACCCAAAACTCATGTTTTGGGGCGTTTCGGACCATTTCGTTACTGCACGAAAGTCGATGCAAAACTGGCCGAATTGGTGCCATTAACCCACAAGTTCGCTAAACAAAGTTGCGTCGGAATTTTTCACAAAGAACGCACCCGATCCACTCCGTTCGACCCAAAACTCATGTTTTGGGGCCTTTTGGACCGTTTCGTTACTGCACGAAAGTCGATGCAAAACTGGCCAAATTGGTGCCATTAGCGTAAAAGTTCGGTAAATGAAGCTGCGTCCGAATTTTTCACAAAGAACGCACCCGATCCACTCCGTTCGACCCAAAACTCATGTTTTGGGGCGTTTCAGACCGTTAAGTTACTGCACGAAAGTCCATGCAAAGCTTGTCGAACTGGTGCCATTAACGCACAAGTTCGCTAAACGAAGTTGCGACGGAATTTTTCGCAACGAACGCACCCGATCCAATCCATTCGACCCAAAACTCATGTTTTGAGGTGTTTCGGACCGTTTCGTTACTGCACAGAAGTCGGTGCAAAGCTGGCCGAATTGGTGCCATTAACCCACAAGTTCGCTAAACGAAGTTGCATCAGAATTTTTCACAAAGAACGCCCCCGATCAACTCCGTTCGATCCAAAACCCATGTTTTGGGGCGTTTCGGACCATTTCGTTACTGCACGAAAGTCGATGCAAAACTGGCCGAATTGGTGCCATTAACCCACAAGTTTGCTAAACGAAGTTGCGTCGGAATTTTTCACAAAGAACGCACCCGATCCACTCCGTTCGACCCAAAACTCATGTTTTGGGGCGTTTCAGACCGTTAAGTTACTGCACGAAAGTCGATGCAAAGCTTGTCGAACTGGTGCCATTAACGCACAAGTTCGCTAAACGAAGTTGCGACGGAATTTTTCGCAACGAACGCACCCGATCCAATCCATTCGACCCAAAACTCATGTTTTGAGGTGTTTCGGACCGTTTCATTACTGCACGAAAGTCGGTGCAAAACTGGCCGAATTGGTGCCATTAACCCACAAGTTCGCTAAACGAAGTTGCGTCAGAATTTTTCACAAAGAACGCACCCGATCAACTCCGTTCGACCCAAAACCCATGTTTTGGGGCGTTTCGGACTATTTCGTTACTGCACGAAAGTCGATGCAAAACTGGCCGAATTGGTGCCATTAAACCACAAGTTCGCTAAATGAAGTTGCGTCGGAATTACTCAGAAAGAACGCACCCGATCCACTCCGTTCGACCCCAAACTCATGTTTTGGGGCCTTTCAGACCGTTTCGTTACTGCACGAAAGTCGATGCAAAACTGACCGAATTGGTGCCATTCACGCACAAGTTCGATAAATGAAGTTGCGTCCGATTTTGTTGCAATGAACGCACCCGATCCACTCCATTCGACCCAAAACTCATACTGTGGTGCCTTTTGGACCGTTTCGTTACTGAACGAAAGTCGATGCAAAATTGGCCGAACTAGTGCCATTAACGCACAAGTTCGCTAAACAAAGTTGCGTCAAAATTTTTTCACAACGAACGCACCTAATCCACTCCGTTCGACCCAAAACTCATGTTTTGGGGCGTTTCAGACCATTTCGTTACTGCACGAAAGTCTATGCAAAACTGGCCGAATTGGTGCCATTAACCCACAAGTTCGCTAAATGAAGTTGCGTCGGAATTTTTCACAAAGAACGCACCCGATCCACTCCGTTCGACCCAAAACTCATGTTTTGGGGCCTTTTGGACCGTTTCGTTACTGCACGAAAGTCGATGCAAAACTGGCCAAATTGGTGCCATTAGCGTAAAAGTTCGGTAAATGAAGCTGCGTCCGAATTTTTCACAAAGAACGCACCCGATCCACTCCGTTCGACCCAAAACTCATGTTTTGGGGCGTTTCAGACCGTTAAGTTACTGCACGAAAGTCGATGCAAAGCTTGTCGAACTAGTGCCATTAACGCACAAGTTCGCTAAACGAAGTTGCGACGGAATTTTTCGCAACGAACGCACCCGATCCAATCCATTCGACCCAAAACTCATGTTTTGAGGTGTTTCGGACCGTTTCGTTACTGCACAGAAGTCGGTGCAAAGCTGGCCGAATTGGTGCCATTAACCCACAAGTTCGCTAAACGAAGTTGCATCAGAATTTTTCACAAAGAACGCCCCCGATCAACTCCGTTCGATCCAAAACCCATGTTTTGGGGCGTTTCGGACCATTTCGTTACTGCACGAAAGTCGATGCAAAACTGGCCGAATTGGTGCCATTAACCCACAAGTTTGCTAAACGAAGTTGCGTCGGAATTTTTCACAAAGAACGCACCCGATCCACTCCGTTCGACCCAAAACTCATGTTTTGGGGCGTTTCAGACCGTTAAGTTACTGCACGAAAGTCGATGCAAAGCTTGTCGAACTGGTGCCATTAACGCACAAGTTCGCTAAACGAAGTTGCGACGGAATTTTTCGCAACGAACGCACCCGATCAGATCCATTCGACCCAAAACTCATGTTTTGAGGTGTTTCGGACCGTTTCGTTACTGCACGAAAGTCGGTGCAAAACTGGCCGAATTGGTGCCATTAACCCACAAGTTCGCTAAACGAAGTTGCGTCAGGATTTTTCACAAAGAACGCACCCGATCAACTCCGTTCGACCCAAAACCCATGTTTTGGTGCGTTTCGGACTATTTCGTTACTGCACGAAAGTCGATGCAAAACTGGCCGAATTGGTGCCATTAAACCACAAGTTCGCTAAATGAAGTTGCGTCGGAATTACTCAGAAAGAACGCACCCGATCCACTCCGTTCGACCCAAAACTCATGTTTTGGGGCCATTCAGACCGTTTCGTTACTGCACGAAAGTCGATGCATAACTGACCGAATTGGAGCCATTCACGCACAAGTTCAATAAATGAAGTTGCGTCCGATTTTGTTGCAATGAACGCACCCGATCCACTCCGTTCGACCCAAAACTCATACTGTGGTGCCTTTCGGACCGTTTCGTTACTGAACGAAAGTCGATGCAAAATTGGCCGAACTAGTGCCATTAACGCACAAGTTCGCTAAACAAAGTTGCGTCAAAATCTTTTCACAACGAACGCACCTAATCCACTCCGTTCGACCCAAAACTCATGTTTTGGGGCGTTTCGGACCATTTCGTTACTGCACGAAAGTCGATGCAAAACTGGCCGAATTGGTGCCATTAACCCACAAGTTCGCTAAACGAAGTTGCGTCGGAATTTTTCACAAAGAACGCACCCGATCCACTCCGTTCGACCCAAAACTCATGTTTTGGGGCCTTTTGGACCGTTTCGTTACTGCACGAAAGTCGATGCAAAACTGGCCAAATTGGTGCCATTAGCGTAAAAGTTCGATAAATGAAGCTGCGTCTGAATTTTTCACAAAGAACGCACCCGATCCACTCCGTTCGACCCAAAACTCATGTTTTGGGGCGTTTCAGACCGTTAAGTTACTGCACGAAAGTCGATGCAAAGCTTGTCGAACTGGTGCCATTAACGCACAAGTTCGCTAAACGAAGTTGCGACAGATATTTTCGCAACGAACGCACCCGATCCAATCCATTCGACCCAAAACTCATGTTTTGAGGTGTTTCGGACCGTTTCGTTACTGCACAGAAGTCGGTGCAAAGCTGGCCGAATTGGTGCCATTAACCCACAAGTTCGCTAAACGAAGTTGCATCAGAATTTTTCAGAAAGAACGCCCTCGATCAACTCTGTTCGATCCAAAACCCATGTTTTGGGGCGTTTCGGACCATTTCGTTACTGCACGAAAGTCGATGCAAAACTGGCCGAATTGGTGCCATTAACCCACAAGTTTGCTAAACGAAGTTGCGTCGGAATTTTTCACAAAGAACGCACCCGATCCACTCCGTTTGACCCAAAACTCATGTTTTGGGGCGTTTCAGACCGTTAAGTTACTGCACGAAAGTCGATGCAAAGCTTGTCGAACTGGTGCCATTAACGCACAAGTTCGCTAAATGAAGTTGCGACGGAATTTTTCGCAACGAACGCACCCGATCCAATCCATTCGACCCAAAACTCATGTTTTGAGGTGTTTCGGACCGTTTCGTTACTACACGAAAGTCGGTGCAAAACTGGCCGAATTGGTGCCATTAACCCACAAGTTCGCTAAACGAAGTTGCGTCAGAATTTTTCACAAAGAACGCACCCGATCCACTCCGTTCGACCCAAAACTCATGTTTTGGGGCGCTTCAGACCGTTAAGTTACTGCACGAAAGTCGATGCAAAGCTTGTCAAACTGGTGCCATTAACGCACAAGTTCACTAAACGAAGTTGCGACGGAATTCTTCGCAACGAACGCACTGGATCCACTCCGTTCGACCCAAAACTCATGTTTTTGTGCATTTCGGACCGTTTCATTATTGCACAAAAGTCGATGCAAAACTGGCCGAACTGGTGGCATTAGCGCACAATTTCGCTAAACGAAGTTGCGTCGGAATTTTTCACAAAGAACGCACCCGATCCACTCCGTTCGACCCAAAACCCATGTTTTGGGGCGTTTCGGACCATTTCGTTAGTGCACGAAAGTCGATGCAAAACTGGCCGAATTGGTGCCATTAACCCACAAGTTTGCTAAACGAAGTTGCGTTGGAATTTTTCACAAAGAAACGCACCCGATCCACTCCGTTCGACCCAAAACTCATGTTTTGGGGCGTTTCAGACCGTTAAGTTACTGCACGAAAGTCGATGCAAAGCTTGTCGAACTGGTGCCATTAACGCACAAGTTCGCTAAACGAAGTTGCGACGGAATTTTTCGCAACGAACGCACCCGATCCAATCCATTCGACCCAAAACTCATGTTTTGAGGTGTTTCGGACCGTTTCGTTACTGCACGAAAGTCGGTGCAAAACTGGCCGAATTGGTGCCATTAACCCACAAGTTCGCTAAACGAAGTTGCGTCAGAATTTTTCACAAAGAACGCACCCGATCAACTCCGTTCGACCCAAAACCCATGTTTTGGGGCGTTTCGGACTATTTCGTTACTGCACGAAAGTCGATGCAAAACTGGCCGAATTGGTGCCATTAAACCACAAGTTCGCTAAATGAAGTTGCGTCGGAATTACTCAGAAAGAACGCACCCGATCCACTCCGTTCGACCCCAAACTCATGTTTTGGGGCCTTTCAGACCGTTTCGTTACTGCACGAAAGTCGATGCAAAACTGACCGAATTGGTGCCATTCACGCACAAGTTCGATAAATGAAGTTGCGTCCGATTTTGTTGCAATGAACGCACCCGATCCACTCCATTCGACCCAAAACTCATACTGTGGTGCCTTTTGGACCGTTTCGTTACTGAACGAAAGTCGATGGAAAATTGGCCGAACTAGTGCCATTAACGCACAAGTTCGCTAAACAAAGTTGCGTCAAAATTTTTTCACAACGAACGCACCTAATCCACTCCGTTCGACCCAAAACTCATGTTTTGGGGCGTTTCAGACCATTTCGTTACTGCACGAAAGTCTATGCAAAACTGGCCGAATTGGTGCCATTAACCCACAAGTTCGCTAAACGAAGTTGCGTCGGAATTTTCCACAAAGAACGCACCCGATCCACTCCGTTCGACCCAAAACTCATGTTTTGGGGCGTTTCGAACCGTTTCGTTACTGCACAAAAGTCGGTGCAAAACTGGCCGAATTGGTGCCATTAACCCACAAGTTCGCTAAACAAAGTTGCGTCGGAATTTTTCACAAAGAACGCACCCGATCCACTCCGTTCGACCCAAAACTCATGTTTTGGGGCGTTTCAGACCGTTAAGTTACTGCACGAAAGTCGATGCAAAGCTTGTCGAACTGGTGCCATTAACGCACAAGTTCGCTAAACGAAGTTGCGACGGAATTTTTCGCAACGAACGCACCCGATCCAATCCATTCGACCCGAAACTCATGTTTTGAGGTGTTTCGGACCGTTTCGTTACTGCACGAAAGTCGGTGCAAAACTGGCCGAATTGGTGCCATTAACCCACAAGTTCGCTAAAGAAAGTTGCGTCAGAATTTTTCACAAAGAACGCACCCGATCAACTCCGTTCGATCCAAAACCCATGTTTTGGGGCGTTTCGGACCATTTCGTTACTGCACGAAACTCGATGCAAAACTGGCTGAATTGGTGCCATTAACCCACAAGTTTGCTAAACGAAGTTGTGTCGGAATTTTTCACAAAGAACGCACCCGATCCACTCCGTTCGACCCAAAACTCATGTTTTGGGGCGTTTCAGACCGTTAAGTTACTGCACGAAACTCGATGCAAAGCTTGTCGAACTGGTGCCATTAACGCACAAGTTCGCTAAACGAAGTTGCGACGGAATTTTTCGCAACGAACACACCCGGTCCAATCCATTCGACCCAAAACTCATGTTTTGACGTGTTTCGGACCGTTTCGTTACTGCACGAAAGTCGGTGCAAAACTGGCCGGATTGGTGCCATTAACCCAGAAGTTCGCTAAACGAAGTTGCGTCAGAATTTTTCACAGAGAACGCACCCGATCCACTCCGTTCGACCCAAAACCCATGTTTTGGGGCGTTTCGGACCATTTCGTTACTGCACGAAAGTCGATGCAAAACTGGCCGAATTGGTGCCATTAACCCAGAAGTTCGCTAAACGAAGTTGCGTCGGAATTTTTCACAAAGAACGCACCCGATCCACTCCGTTCGACCCAAAACTCATGTTTTGGGGCCTTTCAGACCGTTTCGTTACTGCACGAAAGTCGATGCAAAACTGGCCGAATTGGTGCCATTAAACCACAAGTTCGCTAAATGAAGTTGCGTCGGAATTACTCAGAAAGAACGCACTCGATCCACTCCGTTCGACCCCAAACTCATGTTTTGGGGCCTTTC
Organism: Panicum miliaceum; assembly: GCA_032594955.1. Classification (NCBI taxonomy): domain Eukaryota; kingdom Viridiplantae; phylum Streptophyta; class Magnoliopsida; order Poales; family Poaceae; genus Panicum; species Panicum miliaceum. Next base: position 17,328,247 of record CM064072.1, on the reverse strand, counting down.
AGACCGTTTCGTTACTGCACGAAAGTCGATGCAAAACTGACCGAATTGGTGCCATTCACGCACAAGTTCGATAAATGAAGTTGCGTCCGATTTTGTTGCAATGAACACACCCGATCCACTCCATTCGACCCAAAACTCATACTGTGGTGCCTTTTGGACCGTTTCGTTACTGAACGAAAGTCGATGCAAAATTGGCCGAACTAGTGCCATTAACGCACAAGTTCGCTAAACAAAGTTGCGTCAAAATTTTTTCACAACGAACGCACCTAATCCACTCCGTTCGACCCAAAACTCATGTTTTGGGGCGTTTCAGACCATTTCGTTACTGCACGAAAGTCTATGCAAAACTGGCCGAATTGGTGCCATTAACCCACAAGTTCGCTAAACGAAGTTGCGTCGGAATTTTCCACAAAGAACGCACCCGATCCACTCCGTTCGACCCAAAACTCATGTTTTGGGGCGTTTCGAACCGTTTCGTTACTGCACAAAAGTCGGTGCAAAACTGGCCGAATTGGTGCCATTAACCCACAAGTTCGCTAAACAAAGTTGCGTCGGAATTTTTCACAAAGAACGCACCCGATCCACTCCGTTCGACCCAAAACTCATGTTTTGGGGCGTTTCAGACCGTTTAGTTACTGCACGAAAGTCGATGCAAAGCTTGTCGAACTGGTGCCATTAACGCACAAGTTCGCTAAACGAAGTTGCGACGGAATTTTTCGCAACGAACGCACCTGATCCAATCCATTCGACCCGAAACTCATGTTTTGAGGTGTTTCGGACCGTTTCGTTACTGCACGAAAGTCGGTGCAAAACTGGCCGAATTGGTGCCATTAACCCACAAGTTCGCTAAAGAAAGTTGCGTCAGAATTTTTCACAAAGAACGCACCCGATCAACTCCGTTCGATCCAAAACCCATGTTTTGGGGCGTTTCGGACCATTTCGTTACTGCACGAAAGTCGATGCAAAACTGGCTGAATTGGTGCCATTAACCCACAAGTTTGCTAAACGAAGTTGTGTCGGAATTTTTCACAAAGAACGCACCCGATCCACTCCGTTCGACCCAAAACTCATGTTTTGGGGCGTTTCAGACCGTTAAGTTACTGCACGAAACTCGATGCAAAGCTTGTCGAACTGGTGCCATTAACGCACAAGTTCGCTAAACGAAGTTGCGACGGAATTTTTCGCAACGAACACACCCGGTCCAATCCATTCGACCCAAAACTCATGTTTTGACGTGTTTCGGACCGTTTCGTTACTGCACGAAAGTCGGTGCAAAACTAGCCGGATTGGTGCCATTAATCCAGAAGTTCGCTAAACGAAGTTGCGTCAGAATTTTTCACAGAGAACGCACCCGATCCACTCCGTTCGACCCAAAACCCATGTTTTGGGGCGTTTTGGACCATTTCGTTACTGCACGAAAGTCGATGCAAAACTGGCCGAATTGGTGCCATTAACCCAGAAGTTCGCTAAACGAAGTTGCGTCGGAATTTTTCACAAAGAACGCACCCGATCCACTCCGGTCGACCCAAAACTCATGTTTTGGGGCCTTTCAGACCGTTTCGTTACTGCACGAAAGTCGATGCAAAACTGGCCGAATTGGTGCCATTGACGCACAAGTTCGCTAAACGAAGTTGCATCCGATTTCTTCACAACAAATTCACCCCACTCCGTTCGACACAAAACTCATGTTTTTCACTAAACAAAAGTCGATGCAAAACTGGCCGAACTGGTGGCATTAACGCACAAGTCCGCTAAACGAAGTTGCGTCCAATTTTTTCGCAACAAACGCACCCTACTCCGTTCGACCCAAAACTCATATTGTGCTGCCTTTCGGACCGTTTCGTTACTGAATGAAAGTCGATGCAAAATTTGCCGAACTAGTGCCATTAACGCACAAGTTCGCTAAACAAAGTTGCGTCGGAATTTTTCACAAAGAACGCACCCGATCAACTCCGTTCGACCCAAAACCCATGTTTTGGGGCGTTTCGGACCATATCGTTACTGCACGAAAGTCGATGCAAAACTGGCCGAATTGGTGCCATTAACCCACAAGTTCGATAAATGAAGTTCCGTCGGAATTTTTCAAAAAGAACGCACCCGATCCACTCCGTTCGACCCCAAACTCATGTTTTGGGGCCTTTCAGACCGTTTCGTTACTGCACGAAACTCGATGCAAAACTGACCGAATTGGTGCCATTCACGCACAAGTTCAATAAATGAAGTTGCGTCCGATTTTGTTGCAATGAACGCACCCGATCCACTCCATTCGACCCAAAACTCATACTGTGGTGCCTTTTGGACCGTTTCGTTACTGAACGAAAGTCGATGCAAAATTGGCCGAACTAGTGCCATTAACGCACAAGTTCGCTAAACAAAGTTGCGTCAAAATTTTTTCACAACGAACGCACCTAATCCACTCCGTTCGACCCAAAACTCATGTTTTGGGGCGTTTCAGACCATTTCGTTACTGCACGAAAGTCGATGCAAAACTGGCCGAATTGGTGCCATTAACCCACAAGTTCGCTAAACGAAGTTGCGTCAGAATTTTCCACAAAGAACGCACCCGATCCACTCCGTTCGACCCAAAACTCATGTTTTGGGGCCTTTCGGACTGTTTCGTTACTGCACGAAAGTCGATGCAAAACTGGCCGAATTGGTGCCATTGGCGTACAAGTTCGGTAAATGAAGTTGCGTCCAAATTTTTCACAAAGAACGCACCCGATCCACTCCGTTCGACCCAAAACTCATGTTTTGGGGCGTTTCAAGCCGTTAAGTTACTGCACGAAAGTCGATGCAAAGCTTGTCGAACTGGTGCCATTAACGCACAAGTTCGCTAAACGAAGTTGCGACGGAATTTTTCGCAACGAACGCACCCGATCCAATCCATTCGACCCGAAACTCATGTTTTGAGGTGTTTCGGACCGTTTCGTTACTGCACGAAAGTCGGTGCAAAACTGGCCGAATTGGTGCCATTAACCCACAAGTTCGCTAAAGAAAGTTGCGTCAGAATTTTTCACAAAGAACGCACCCGATCAACTCCGTTCGATCCAAAACCCATGTTTTGGGGCGTTTCGGACCATTTCGTTACTGCACGAAAGTCGATGCAAAACTGGCTGAATTGGTGCCATTAACCCACAAGTTTGCTAAACGAAGTTGCGTCGGAATTTTTCACAAAGAACGCACCTGATCCACTCCGTTGGACCCAAAACCCATGTTTTGGGGCATTTCAGACCGTTTCGTCACTAAACGAAAGTCGATGCAAAATTGGCCGAACTAGTGCCATTAACGCACAAGTTCGCTAAACAAAGTTGCGTCAAAATTTTTTCACAACGAACGCACCTAATCCACTCCGTTCGACCCAAAACTCAAGTTTTGGGGTGTTTCAGACCATTTTGTTACTGCACGAAAGTCGATGCAAAACTGGCCGAATTGGTGCCATTAACCCACAATTTCGCTAAACGAAGTTGCGTCGGAATTTTTCACAAAGAACGCACCCGATCCACTCCGTTCGATCCAAAACCCATGTTTTGGGGCCTTTCGGACCGTTTCGTTACTGCACGAAAGTCGATGCAAAACTGGCTGAATTGGTGCCATTGGCGTACAAGTTCGGTAAACGAAGTTGCGTCCGAATTTTTCACAAAGAACGCACCCGATCCACTCCGTTCGACCCAAAACTCATGTTTTGGGGCGTTTCAGACCGTTAAGTTACTGCACGAAACTCGATGCAAAGCTTGTCGAACTGGTGCCATTAACGCACAAGTTCGCTAAACGAAGTTGCGACGGAATTTTTCGCAACGAACGCACCCGATCCAATCCATTCGACCCAAAACTCATGTTTTGACGTGTTTCAGACCGTTTCGTTACTGCACGAAAGTCGGTGCAAAACTGGCCGGATTGGTGCCATTAACCCACAAGTTCGCTAAACGAAGTTGCATCAGAATTTTTCACAAAGAACGCACCCGATCCACTCCGTTCGACCCAAAACCCATGTTTTGGGGCGTTTCGGACCATTTCGTTACTGCACGAAAGTCGATGCAAAACTGGCCGAATTGGTGCCATTAACCCACAAGTTCGCTAAACGAAGTTGCGTCGGAATTTTTCACAAAGAACGCACCCGATCCACTCCGTTCGACCCAAAACTCATGTTTTGGGGCCTTTCGGACCGTTTCGTTACTGCACGAAAGTCGATGCAAAACTATCCGAATTGGTGCCATTGACGCACAAGTTCGCTAAACGAAGTTGCGTCCGATTTTTTCGCAACAAACGCACCCCACTCCGTTCGACCCAAAACTCATGTTTTTCACTAAACAAAAGTCGATGCAAAACTGGCCGAACTAGTGGCATTAACGCACAAGTTCGCTAAACGAAGTTGCGTCCAATTTTTTCGCAACAAATGCACCCTACTCCGTTCGACCCAAAACTCATGTTTTTGTGCGTTTCGGACCGTTTCATTACTTAACGAAAGTCGATGCAAAGCTTGCCGAACTGGTGCCATTAACGCACAAGTTCGCTAAACGAAGTTGCGACGGAATTTTTCGCAACGAACGCAACCGATCCAATCCGTTCGACCGAAAACTCATGTTTGGGGGCGTTTCGGACCGTTTCGTTACTGCACGAAAGTCAGTGCAAAACTGGCCGAATTGGTCCATTAACCCACAAGTTCCCTAAACCAAGTTGCGTCAGAATTTTTCACAAAGAACGCACCCGATCCACTCCGTTCGACCCAAAACTCATGTTTTGGAGCGTTTCAGACCGTTAAGTTACAGCACGAAAGTCGATGGAAAGCTTGCCGAACTGGTGCCATTAACGCACAAGTTCACTAAACGAAGTTGCGACGGAATTCTTCGCAACGAACGCATTGGATCCACTCCGTTCGACCCAAAACTCATGTTTTTGTGCGTTTCGGACCGTTTCGTTATTGCACGAAAGTCGATGCAAAACTGGCCGAACTGGTGGCATTAACGCACAAGTTCGCTAAACGAAGTTGCGTCGGAATTTTTCGCAACGAATGCACCCGATCCACTCCGTTCGACCCAAAACTCATCTTTTGGTGCCTTTCGGACCATTTCATTACTGAACAAAGTCGATGCAAAGCTTGCCGAACTGGTGCCATTAACGCACAAGTTCGGTAAACGAAGTTGCGACGGAATTTTTCGCAACGAACGCACCCGATCCAATCCGTTCGACCCAAAACTCATGTTTTGGGGCGTTTCGAACCATTTCGTTACTGCACAAAAGTCGGTGCAAAACTGGCCGAATTGGTGCTATTAACCCACAAGTTCGCTAAACGAAGTTGCGTCGGAATTTTTCACAAAGAACACACCCAATCCACTCCGTTCGACCAAAAACCCATGTTTTGGGGCATTTGAGACCGTTAAGTTACAGCACGAAAGTCGATGGAAAGCTTGCCGAACTGGTGCCATTAACGCACAAGCTCACTAAACGAAGTTGCGTCGGAATTTTTTCGCAACGAACGCACCCGATCCACTCCGTTCGACCCAAAACTCATGTTTTGGGGCCTTTCGGACCGTTTCTTACGGCACGAAAGTCGATGCAAAACTGACCGAATTGGTGCCATTGACGCACAAGTTCGCTAAACAAAGTTGCGTCCGATTTTTTCGCAAAGAACGCACCCGATCCACTCCGTTCGACCCAAAACTCATATCGTGGTGCCTTTCGGACCGTTTCGTTACTGAACGAAAGTCCCTGCAAAATTGGCCGAACTAGTGCCATTAATGCACAAGTTCGCTAAACAAAGTTGCGTCGGAATTTTTCGCAACGAACGCACATGATCCACTCTATTGGACCCAAAACTCATGTTTTGGGTGTTTCAGACCGTTTCGTTACTGCACGAAAGTCGATGCAAAACTGACCGCACTGGTGCCATTAACCCACAAGTTCGCTAAACGAAGTTAGTTCGGAATTTTTCACAAAGAACGCACCTGATCCACTCCGTTCGACCCAAAACTCATGTTTTGGGGCGTTTCAGACCGTTAAGTTACTACACGAAAGTCGATGCAAAGCTTGCCAAACTGGTGCCACTAACGCACAAGTTCGCTAAATGAAGTTGCGACGGAATTTTTCGCAACGAACGCACCTGATCCACTCCGTTCGACCCAAAACTCATGTTTTGGGGCGTTTCGGACCATTTCGTTACTGCACGAAAGTCAATGCAAAACTGGCCGAATTGGTGCCATTAACCCACAAGTTCGTTAAACGAAGTTGCGTCGGAATTTTTCACAAAAAACGCACCCGATCCACTCCGTTCGACCCAAAACTCATGTTTTTGGGCCTTTCGGACCGTTTCGTTACTGCACGAACCTCGATGCAAAACTGGCCGAACTGGTGGCATTAACCCACAAGTTCGCTAAACGAAGTTGCGCCGGAATTTTTCGCAAAGAACACACCCGATCCACTCCGTTCGACTAAATACTCATGTTTTGGGGCGTTTCAGACCGTTAAGTTACAGCACGAAAGTCGATGGAAAGCTTGCCGAACTGGTGCCATTAACGCACAAGTTCACTAAATGAAGTTGCGACGGTATTCTTCGCAACGAACGCACTGGATCCACTCTGTTCGACCCAAAACTCATGTTTTTGTGCGTTTTGGACCGTTTCGTGACTGCACGAAAGTCGATGCAAAACTGGCCGAACTGGTGGCATTAACGCACAAGTTCGCTAAACGAAGTTGCGTCGGAATTTTTCGCAACGAATGCACCCGATCCACTCCGTTCGACCCAAAACTCATCTTTTGGTGCCTTTCGGACCATTTCATTACTGAACGAAAGTCGATGCAAAGCTTGCCGAACTGGTGCCATTACCGAACTAGTTCGCTAAACGAAGTTGCGACGGAATTTTTCGCAACGAATGCACCCGGTCCACTCCGTTCGACCCAAAACTCATGTTTTGGGGCGTTTTGGACCGTTTCGTTACTGCACGAAAGTCGGTGCAAAACTGGCCGAATTGGTGCCATTAACCCACAAGTTCGCTAAACGAAGTTGCGTCGTAATTTTTCACAAAGAACGCACCTGATCCACTCCGTTCGACCCAAAACTCATGTTTTGGGGTGTTTCAGTCCGTTAAGTTACAGCACGAAAGTCGATGGAAAGCTTGCCGAACTGGTGCCATTAACGCACAAGTTCACTAAACGAAGTTGCGTCGGAATTTTTTCGCAACGAACGCACCCGATCCACTCCGTTCGACCCAAAACTCATGTTTTGGGGCCTTTCGGACCGTTTCGTTACTGCACAAAAGTCGATGCAAAACTGACCGAATTGGTGCCATTGACGCACAAGTTCGCTAAACGAAGTTGCGTCAGAATTTTTCGCAACGAATGCACCCGATCCACTCCGTTCGACCCAAAACTCATCTTTTGGTGCCTTTCGGACCATTTCATTACTGAACGAAAGTCGATGCAAAGCTTGCCGAACTGGTGCCATTAACGCACAAGTTCGCTAAACGAAGTTGCGACGGAATTTTTTGCAACGAACGCACCCGATCCAATCCGTTCGACCCAAAACTCATGTTTTGGGGCGTTTCGGACCGTTTCGTTACTGCACGAAAGTCGGTGCAAAACTGGCCGAATTGGTCCATTAACCCACAAGTTCGCAAAATGAAGTTGCGTCAGAATTTTTCACAAAGAACGCACCCGATCCACTCCGTTCGACCCAAAACTCATGTTTTGGGGCGTTTCAGACCGTTAAGTTACAGCACGAAAGTCGATGGAAAGCTTGCCGAACTGGTGCCATTAACGCACAAGTTCACTAAATGAAGTTGCGACGGTATTCTTCGCAACGAACGCACTGGATCCACTCTGTTCGACCCAAAACTCATGTTTTTGTGCGTTTTGGACCGTTTCGTGACTGCACGAAAGTCGATGCAAAACTGGCCGAACTGGTGGCATTAACGCACAAGTTCGCTAAACGAAGTTGCGTCGGAATTTTTCGCAACGAATGCACCCGATCCACTCCGTTCGACCCAAAACTCATCTTTTGGTGCCTTTCGGACCATTTCATTACTGAACGAAAGTCGATGCAAAGCTTGCCGAACTGGTGCCATTAACGAACTAGTTCGCTAAACGAAGTTGCGACGGAATTTTTCGCAACGAATGCACCCGGTCCACTCCGTTCGACCCAAAACTCATGTTTTGGGGCGTTTTGGACCGTTTCGTTACTGCACGAAAGTCGGTGCAAAACTGGCCGAATTGGTGCCATTAACCCACAAGTTCGCTAAACGAAGTTGCGTCGTAATTTTTCACAAAGAACGCACCTGATCCACTCCGTTCGACCCAAAACTCATGTTTTGGGGTGTTTCAGTCCGTTAAGTTACAGCACGAAAGTCGATGGAAAGCTTGCCGAACTGGTGCCATTAACGCACAAGTTCACTAAACGAAGTTGCGTCGGAATTTTTTCGCAACGAACGCACCCGATCCACTCCGTTCGACCCAAAACTCATGTTTTGGGGCCTTTCGGACCGTTTCGTTACTGCACAAAAGTCGATGCAAAACTGACCGAATTGGTGCCATTGACGCACAAGTTCGCTAAACGAAGTTGCGTCAGAATTTTTCGCAACGAATGCACCCGATCCACTCCGTTCGACCCAAAACTCATCTTTTGGTGCCTTTCGGACCATTTCATTACTGAACGAAAGTCGATGCAAAGCTTGCCGAACTGGTGCCATTAACGCACAAGTTCGCTAAACGAAGTTGCGACGGAATTTTTTGCAACGAACGCACCCGATCCAATCCGTTCGACCCAAAACTCATGTTTTGGGGCGTTTCGGACCGTTTCGTTACTGCACGAAAGACGGTGCAAAACTGGCCGAATTGGTCCATTAACCCACAAGTTCGCAAAATGAAGTTGCGTCAGAATTTTTCACAAAGAACGCACCCGATCCACTCCGTTCGACCCAAAACTCATGTTTTGGGGCGTTTCAGACCGTTAAGTTACAGCACGAAAGTCGTTGGAAAGCTTGCCGAACTGGTGCCATTAACGCACAAGTTCACTAAACGAAGTTGCGACGGTATTCTTCGCAACGAACGCACTGGATCCACTCCGTTCGACCCAAAACTCATGTTTTTGTGCGTTTCCGACCGTTTCATTACTACACGAAAGTCGATGCAAAACTTGCTGAACTGGTGGCATTAACGCACAAGTTCGCTAAACGAAGTTGCGTCGGAATTTTTCGCAACGAATGCACCCGATCCACTCCGTTCGACCCAAAACTCATCTTTTGGTGCCTTTCGGACCATTTCATTACTGAACGAAAGTCGATGCAAAGCTTGCCGAACTGGTGCCATTAACGCACAAGTTCGCTAAACGAAGTTGCGACGGAATTTTTCGCAACGAACGCACCCGATCCAATCCATTCGACCCAAAACTCATGTTTTGGGGCGTTTCGAACCGTTTCGTTACTGCACGAAAGTCGGTGCAAAACTGGCCGAATTGGTTCCATTAACCCACAAGTTCGCTAAACGAAGTTGCATCGGAATTTTTCACAAAGAACGCACCCGATCCACTCCATTCGATCCAAAACTCAGGTTTTAGGGCGTTTCAGACTGTTAAGTTACTACACGAAAGTCGATCGAAAGCTTGCCGAACTGGTGCCATTAACGCACAAGTTCACTAAACGAAGTTGCGTCGGAATTTTTTCGCAACGAACGCACCCGATCCACTCCGTTCGACCCAAAACTCATGTTTTGGGGCCTTTCGGACCGTTTCGTTACTGCACAAAAGTCGGTGCAAAACTGACCGAATTGGTGCCATTGACGCACAAGTTCGCTAAACGAAGTTGCGTCAGAATTTTTCGCAACGAATGCACCCGATCCACTCCGTTCGACCCAAAACTCATCTTTTGGTGCCTTTCGGACCATTTCATTACTGAACGAAAGTCGATGCAAAGCTTGCCGAACTGGTGCCATTAACGCACAAGTTCGCTAAACGAAGTTGCGACGGAATTTTTTGCAAAGAACGCACCCGATCCAATCTGTTCGACCCAAAACTCAAGTTTTGGGGCGTTTCGGACCGTTTCGTTACTGCACGAAAGTCGGTGCAAAACTGGCCGAATTGGTGCCATTGACGCACAAGTTCGCTAAACGAAGTTGCGTCAGAATTTTTCGCAACGAATGCACCCGATCCACTCCGTTCGACCCAAAACTCATCTTTTGGTGCCTTTCGGACCATTTCATTACTGAACGAAAGTCGATGCAAAGCTTGCCGAACTGGTGCCATTAACGCACAAGTTCGCTAAACGAAGTTGCGACGGAATTTTTTGCAACGAACGCACCCGATCCAATCCGTTCGACCCAAAACTCATGTTTTGGGGCGTTTCGGACCGTTTCGTTACTGCACGAAAGACGGTGCAAAACTGGCCGAATTGGTCCATTAACCCACAAGTTCGCAAAATGAAGTTGCGTCAGAATTTTTCACAAAGAACGCACCCGATCCACTCCGTTCGACCCAAAACTCATGTTTTGGGGCGTTTCAGACCGTTAAGTTACAGCACGAAAGTCGTTGGAAAGCTTGCCGAACTGGTGCCATTAACGCACAAGTTCACTAAACGAAGTTGCGACGGTATTCTTCGCAACGAACGCACTGGATCCACTCCGTTCGACCCAAAACTCATGTTTTTGTGCGTTTCCGACCGTTTCATTACTACACGAAAGTCGATGCAAAACTTGCTGAACTGGTGGCATTAACGCACAAGTTCGCTAAACGAAGTTGCGTCGGAATTTTTCGCAACGAATGCACCCGATCCACTCCGTTCGACCCAAAACTCATCTTTTGGTGCCTTTCGGACCATTTCATTACTGAACGAAAGTCGATGCAAAGCTTGCCGAACTGGTGCCATTAACGCACAAGTTCGCTAAACGAAGTTGCGACGGAATTTTTCGCAACGAACGCACCCGATCCAATCCATTCGACCCAAAACTCATGTTTTGGGGCGTTTCGAACCGTTTCGTTACTGCACGAAAGTCGGTGCAAAACTGGCCGAATTGGTTCCATTAACCCACAAGTTCGCTAAACGAAGTTGCATCGGAATTTTTCACAAAGAACGCACCCGATCCACTCCATTCGATCCAAAACTCAGGTTTTAGGGCGTTTCAGACTGTTAAGTTACTACACGAAAGTCGATCGAAAGCTTGCCGAACTGGTGCCATTAACGCACAAGTTCACTAAACGAAGTTGCGTCGGAATTTTTTCGCAACGAACGCACCCGATCCACTCCGTTCGACCCAAAACTCATGTTTTGGGGCCTTTCGGACCGTTTCGTTACTGCACAAAAGTCGGTGCAAAACTGACCGAATTGGTGCCATTGACGCACAAGTTCGCTAAACGAAGTTGCGTCAGAATTTTTCGCAACGAATGCACCCGATCCACTCCGTTCGACCCAAAACTCATCTTTTGGTGCCTTTCGGACCATTTCATTACTGAACGAAAGTCGATGCAAAGCTTGCCGAACTGGTGCCATTAACGCACAAGTTCGCTAAACGAAGTTGCGACGGAATTTTTTGCAAAGAACGCACCCGATCCAATCTGTTCGACCCAAAACTCAAGTTTTGGGGCGTTTCGGACCGTTTCGTTACTGCACGAAAGTCGGTGCAAAACTGGCCGAATTGGTCCATTAACCCACAAGTTCGCAAAACGAAGTTGCGTCAGAATTTTTCACAAAGAACGCACCCGATCCACTCTGTTCGACCCAAAAGTCATGTTTTGGGGCGTTTCAGACCGTTAAGTTACAGCACGAAAGTCGTTGGAAAGCTTGCCGAACTGGTGCCATTAACGCACAAGTTCACTAAACGAAGTTGCGACGGTATTCTTCGCAACAAACGCACTGGATCCACTCCGTTCGACCCAAAACTCATGTTTTTGTGCGTTTCCGACCGTTTCATTACTACACGAAAGTCGATGCAAAACTTGCTGAACTGGTGGCATTAACGCACAAGTTCGCTAAACGAAGTTGCGTCGGAATTTTTCGCAACGAATGCACCCGATCCACTCCGTTCGACCCAAAACTCATCTTTTGGTGCCTTTCGGACCATTTCATTACTGAACGAAAGTCGATGCAAAGCTTGCCGAACTGGTGCCATTAACGCACAAGTTCGCTAAACGAAGTTGCGACGGAATTTTTCGCAACGAACGCACCTGATCCAATCCGTTCGACCCAAAACTCATGTTTTGGGGCGTTTCGGACCATTTCGTAACTGCACGAAAGTCGGTGCAAAACTCGCGGAATTGGTCCATTAACCCACAAGTTCGCTAAGCCAAGTTGCGTCCGAATTTTTCACAAAGAACGCACCCGATCCACTCCGTTCGACCCAAAACTCATGTTTTGGGGCGTTTCAGACCGTTAAGTTACAACACGAAAGTCGTTGGAAAGCTTCCCGAACTGGTGCCATTAACGCACAAGTTCACTAAACGAAGTTGCGACGGTATTCTTCGCAACGAACGCACTGGATCCAATCCGTTCGACCCAAAACTCATGTTTTTGTGCATTTCCGACTGTTTCATTACTACACGAAAGTCGATGCAAAACTTGCTGAACTGGTGGCATTAACGCACAAGTTCGGTAAACGAAGTTGCGTCGGAATTTTTCGCAACGAATGCACCCGATCCACTTCGTTCGACCAAAAACTCATCTTTTGGTGCCTTTCGGACCATTTCATTACTGAACGAAAGTCGATGCAAAGCTTGCCGAACTGGGGCCATTAACGCACAAGTTCGCTAAACGAAGTTGCGACGGAATTTTTCGCAACGAACGCACCTGATCCAATCCGTTCGACCCAAAACTCATGTTTTGGGGCGTTTCGGACCATTTCGTTACTGCACGAAAGTCGGTGCAAAACTGGCCGAATTGGTCCATTAACCCACAAGTTCGCTAAACCAAGTTGGGTCGGAATTTTTCACAAAGAACGCACCCGATCCACTCCGTTCGACCCAAAACTCATGTTTTGGGGCGTTTCAGACCGTTAAGTTACAGCACGAAAGTCGATGGAAAGCTTGCCAAACTGGTGCCATTAATGCACAAGTTCACTAAACGAAGTTGCGACGGAATTCTTCGCAACGAACGCACTGGATCCACTCCGTTCGACCCAAAACTCATGTTTTTGTGCGTTTCAGACCGTTTCGTTATTGCACGAAAGTCGATGCAAAACTGGCCGAACTGGTGGCATTAACGCACAAGTTCGCTAAACGAAGTTGCGTCGGAATTTTTCGCAACGAATGCACCCGATCCACTCCGTTCGACCCAAAACTCATGTTTTGGGATGTTTCGGACCATTTCATTACTGCACGAAAGTCGGTGCAAAACTGGCCGAATTGGTCCATTAACCCACAAGTTCGCTAAACGAAGTTGCGTCGGAATTTTTCACAAAGAACGCACCCGATCCACTCCGTTCGACCAAAAACCCATGTTTTGGGGCATTTTAGACCGTTATGTTACAGCACGAAAGTCGATGGAAAGCTTGCCGAACTGGTGCCATTAATGCACAAGCTCACTAAACGAAGTTGCGTCGGAATTTTTTCGCAACGAACGCTCCCGATCCACTCCATTCGACCCAAAACTCATGTTTTGGGGCCTTTCGGACCATTTCGTTACTGCACGAAAGTCGATGCAAAACTGACCGAATTGGTGCCATTGACGCACAAGTTCACTAAACGAAGTTGCGTCCGATTTTTTCGCAACGAACGCACCCGATCCACTCCGTTCGACCCAAAACTCATATTGTGGTACCTTTCGGACCGTTTCGTTACTGAACGAAAGTCGATGCAAAATTGGCCGAACTAGTGCCATTAACGCACAAGTTCGCTAAACAAAGTTGCGTCGGAATTTTTCGCAACGAACGGACATCATCCACTCTATTGGACCCAAAACTCATGTTTTGGGCGTTTCAAACTGTTTCGTTACTGCACGAAAGTCGATGCAAAACTGGCCGCACTGGTGCCATTAACCCAAAAGTTCGCTAAACGAAGTTAGTTCAAAATTTTTCACAAAGAACGCACCCGATCCACTCCTTTCGACCCAAAACTCATGTTTTTGTGCATTTCCGACCGTTTCATTACTACACGAAAGTCGATGCAAAACTTGCTGAACTGGTGGCATTAACGCACAAGTTCGCTAAACGAAGTTGCGTCGGAATTTTTCGCAACGAATGCACCCGATCCACTTCGTTCGACCCAAAACTCATCTTTTGGTGCCTTTCGGACCATTTCATTACTGAACGAAAGTCGATGCAAAGCTTGCCGAACTGGGGCCATTAACGCACAAGTTCGCTAAACGAAGTTGCGACGGAATTTTTCGCAACGAACGCACCTGATCCAATCCGTTCGACCCAAAACTCATGTTTTGGGGCGTTTCGGACCATTTCGTTACTGCACGAAAGTCGGTGCAAAACTGGCCGAATTGGTCCATTAACCCACAAGTTCGCTAAACCAAGTTGTGTCGGAATTTTTCACAAAGAACGCACCCGATCCACTCCGTTCGACCCAAAACTCATGTTTTGGGGCGTTTCAGACCGTTAAGTTACAGCACGAAAGTCGATGGAAAGCTTGCCAAACTGGTGCCATTAATGCACAAGTTCACTAAACGAAGTTGCGACGGAATTCTTCGCAACGAACGCACTGGATCCACTCCGTTCGACCCAAAACTCATGTTTTTGTGCGTTTCAGACCGTTTCGTTATTGCACGAAAGTCGATGCAAAACTGGCCGAACTGGTGGCATTAACGCACAAGTTCGCTAAACGAAGTTGCGTCGGAATTTTTCGCAACGAATGCACCCGATCCACTCCGTTCGACCCAAAACTCATGTTTTGGGATGTTTCGGACCATTTCATTACTGCACGAAAGTCGGTGCAAAACTGGCCGAATTGGTCCATTAACCCACAAGTTCGCTAAACGAAGTTGCGTCGGAATTTTTCACAAAGAACGCACCCGATCCACTCCGTTCGACCAAAAACCCATGTTTTGGGGCATTTTAGACCGTTATGTTACAGCACGAAAGTCGATGGAAAGCTTGCCGAACTGGTGCCATTAATGCACAAGCTCACTAAACGAAGTTGCGTCGGAATTTTTTCGCAACGAACGCTCCCGATCCACTCCATTCGACCCAAAACTCATGTTTTGGGGCCTTTCGGACCATTTCGTTACTGCACGAAAGTCGATGCAAAACTGACCGAATTGGTGCCATTGACGCACAAGTTCACTAAACGAAGTTGCGTCCGATTTTTTCGCAACGAACGCACCCGATCCACTCCGTTCGACCCAAAACTCATATTGTGGTACCTTTCGGACCGTTTCGTTACTGAACGAAAGTCGATGCAAAATTGGCCGAACTAGTGCCATTAACGCACAAGTTCGCTAAACAAAGTTGCGTCGGAATTTTTCGCAACGAACGGACATCATCCACTCTATTGGACCCAAAACTCATGTTTTGGGCGTTTCAAACTGTTTCGTTACTGCACGAAAGTCGATGCAAAACTGGCCGCACTGGTGCCATTAACCCAAAAGTTCGCTAAACGAAGTTAGTTCAAAATTTTTCACAAAGAACGCACCCGATCCACTCCTTTCGACCCAAAACTCATGTTTTTGTGCATTTCCGACCGTTTCATTACTACACGAAAGTCGATGCAAAACTTGCTGAACTGGTGGCATTAACGCACAAGTTCGCTAAACGAAGTTGCGTCGGAATTTTTCGCAACGAATGCACCCGATCCACTTCGTTCGACCCAAAACTCATCTTTTGGTGCCTTTCGGACCATTTCATTACTGAACGAAAGTCGATGCAAAGCTTGCCGAACTGGGGCCATTAACGCACAAGTTCGCTAAACGAAGTTGCGACGGAATTTTTCGCAACGAACGCACCTGATCCAATCCGTTCGACCCAAAACTCATGTTTTGGGGCGTTTCGGACCATTTCGTTACTGCACGAAAGTCGGTGCAAAACTGGCCGAATTGGTCCATTAACCCACAAGTTCGCTAAACCAAGTTGTGTCAGAATTTTTCACAAAGAACGCACCCGATCCACTCCGTTCGACCCAAAACTCATGTTTTGGGGCGTTTCAGACCGTTAAGTTACAGCACGAAAGTCGATGGAAAGCTTGCCAAACTGGTGCCATTAATGCACAAGTTCACTAAACGAAGTTGCGACGGAATTCTTCGCAACGAACGCACTGGATCCACTCCGTTCGACCCAAAACTCATGTTTTTGTGCGTTTCAGACCGTTTCGTTATTGCACGAAAGTCGATGCAAAACTGGCCGAACTGGTGGCATTAACGCACAAGTTCGCTAAACGAAGTTGCGTCGGAATTTTTCGCAACGAATGCACCCGATCCACTCCGTTCGACCCAAAACTCATGTTTTGGGATGTTTCGGACCATTTCATTACTGCACGAAAGTCGGTGCAAAACTGGCCGAATTGGTCCATTAACCCACAAGTTCGCTAAACGAAGTTGCGTCGGAATTTTTCACAAAGAACGCACCCGATCCACTCCGTTCGACCAAAAACCCATGTTTTGGGGCATTTTAGACCGTTATGTTACAGCACGAAAGTCGATGAAAGCTTGCCGAACTGGTGCCATTAATGCACAAGCTCACTAAACGAAGTTGCGTCGGAATTTTTTCGCAACGAACGCTCCCGATCCACTCCGTTCGACCCAAAACTCATGTTTTGGGGCCTTTCGGACCATTTCGTTACTGCACGAAAGTCGATGCAAAACTGACCGAATTGGTGCCATTGACGCACAAGTTCACTAAACGAAGTTGCATCCGATTTTTTCGCAACGAACGCACCCGATCCACTCCGTTCGACCCAAAACTCATATTGTGGTACCTTTCGGACCGTTTCGTTACTGAACGAAAGTCGATGCAAAATTGGCCGAACTAGTGCCATTAACGCACAAGTTCGCTAAACAAAGTTGCGTCGGAATTTTTCGCAACGAACGGACATCATCCACTCTATTGGACCCAAAACTCATGTTTTGGGCGTTTCAAACTGTTTCGTTACTGCACGAAAGTCGATGCAAAACTGGCCGCACTGGTGCCATTAACCCAAAAGTTCGCTAAACGAAGTTAGTTCAAAATTTTTCACAAAGAACGCACCCGATCCACTCCGTTCGACCCAAAACTCATGTTTTGTGCCGTTTCAGACCGTTAAGTTACTGCACGAAAGTCGATGTAAAGCTTGCCGAACTGGTGCCATTAACGCACAAGTTCGCTAAACGAAGTTGCGACGGAATTTTTCGCAACGAACGCACCTGATCCACTCCGTTCGACCCAAAACTCATGTTTTGGGGCGTTTCGGACCATTTCGTTACCGCACGAAAGTCGATGCAGAACTGGCCGAATTGGTGCCATTAAACCACAAGTACGTTAAACGAAGTTGCGACGGAATTTTTCACAAAGAACACACTCGATCCACTCCGTTCGACCCAAAACTCATGTTTTTGGGCCTTTCGGACCGTTTCGTTACTGCATGGAAGTCGATGCAAAACTGGCTGAACTGGTGGCATTAACGCACAAGTTCGCTAAACGAAGTTGCGTCGGAATTTTTCGCAACGAATGCAACCGATCCACTCCGTTCGACCCAAAACTCATGTTTTGGGGCCTTTCGGACCGTTTCTTACTGCACGAAAGTCGATGCAAACCTGACCGAATTGGTGCCATTGACGCACAAGTTCGCTAAACGAAGTTGCGTCGGAATTTTTCGCAACGAATGCACCCGATCCACTCCGTTCGACCCAAAACTCATCTTTTGGTGCCTTTCGGACCATTTCATTACTGAACGAAAGTCGATGCAAAGCTTGCCGAACTGGTGCCATTAACGCACAAGCTCGCTAAACGAAGTTGCGATGGAATTTTTCGCAACGAACGCACCCGATCCAGTCCGTTCGACCCAAAACTCATGTTTTGGGGCCTTTCGGACCGTTTCTTACTGCACGAAAGTCGATGCAAAACTGACCGAATTGGTGCCATTGACGCAGAAGTTCGCTAAACGAAGTTGCGTCGGAATTTTTCGCAACGAATGCACCCGATCCACTCCGTTCGACCCAAAACTCATATTGTGGTGCCTTTCGGACCGTTTCGTTACTGAACGAAAGTCGATGCAAAATTGGCCGAACTAGTGCCATTAACGCACAAGTTCGCTAAACAAAGTTGCGTCGGAATTTTTCGCAACGAACGCACCCGATCCAATCCGTTCGACCCAAAACTCATGTTTTGGGGCATTTTAGACCGTTTCGTTACTGCACGAAAGTCGGTGCAAAACTGGCCGAATTGGTCCATTAACCCACAAGTTCGTTAAACGAAGTTGCGTCGGAATTTTTCACACAGAACGCACCCGATCCACTCCGTTCGACCCAAAACTCATGTTTTTGGGCCTTTCAGAACGTTTCGTTACTGCACGAAAGTCGACGCAAAACTGGCCGAACTGGTGGCATTAATGCACAAGTTCGCTAAACGAAGATGCGTCGGAATTTTTCGCAACGAACGCACCCGATCCACTCCGTTCGACATAAAAATCATCTTTTGGTGCCTTTCGGACCATTTCATTACTGAACAAAAGTCGATGCAAAGCTTGCCAAACTGGTGCCATTAACGCACAAGTTCGCTAAACGAATTTGCGACGGAATTTTTCGCAACGAACGCACCCGATGCAATCCGTTCAACCCAAAAATCATGTTTTGGGGCGTTTCGAACCGTTTCGTTACTGCACGAAAGTCGGTGCAAAACTGGCCGAATTGGTGCCATTAACCCACAAGTTCGCTAAACGAAATTGCGTCAGAATTTTTCACAAAGAACGCACCCGATCCACTCCGTTCGACCCAAAACTCATGTTTTGGGGCGTTTCAGACCGTTAAGTTACAGCACGAAAGTCGTTGGAAAGCTTGCCGAACTGGTGCCATTAACACACAAGTTCACTAAACGAAGTTGCGACGGTATTCTTCGCAACGAACGCACTGGATCCACTCCGTTCGACCCAAAACTCATGTTTTTGTGCGTTTCCGACCGTTTCATTACTACACGAAAGTCGATGCAAAACTTGCTGAACTGGTGGCATTAACGCACAAGTTCGCTAAACGAAGTTGCGTCGGAATTTTTCGCAACGAATGCACCCGATCCACTCCGTTCGACCCAAAACTCATCTTTTGGTGCCTTTCGGACCATTTCATTACTGAATGAAAGTCGATGCAAAGCTTGCCGAACTGGTGCCATTAACGCACAAGTTCGCTAAACGAAGTTGCGACGGAATTTTTCGCAACGAACGCACCCGATCCAATCCATTCGACCCAAAACTCATGTTTTGGGGCGTTTCGAACCGTTTCATTACTGCACGAAAGTCGGTGCAAAACTGGCCGAATTGGTTCCATTAACCCACAAGTTCGCTAAACGAAGTTGCATCGGAATTTTTCACAAAGAACGCACCCGGTCCACTCCGTTCGATCCAAAACTCAGGTTTTGGGGCGTTTCAGACCGTTAAGTTACTACACGAAAGTCGATGGAAAGCTTGCCGAACTGGTGCCATTAACGCACAAGTTCACTAAACGAAGTTGCGTCGGAATTTTTTCGCAACGAACGCACCCGATCCACTCCGTTCGACCCAAAACTCATGTTTTGGGGCCTTTCGGACCGTTTCGTTACTGCACAAAAGTCGGTGCAAAACTGACCGAATTGGTGCCATTGACGCACAAGTTCGCTAAACGAAGTTGCGTCAGAATTTTTCGCAATGAATGCACCCGATCCACTCCGTTCGACCCAAAACTCATCTTTTGGTGCCTTTCGGACCATTTCATTACTGAACGAAAGTCGATGCAAAGCTTGCCGAACTGGTGCCATTAACGCACAAGTTCGCTAAACGAAGTTGCGACGGAATTTTTTGCAAAGAACGCACCCGATCCAATCTGTTCGACCCAAAACTTATGTTTTGGGGCGTTTCGGACCGTTTCGTTACTGCACGAAAGTCGGTGCAAAACTGGCCGAATTGGTCCATTAACCCACAAGTTCGCAAAACGAAGTTGCGTCAGAATTTTTCACAAAGAACGCACCCGATCCACTCCGTTCGACCCAAAAGTCATGTTTTGGGGCGTTTCAGACCGTTAAGTTACAGCACGAAAGTCGTTGGAAAGCTTGCCGAACTGGTGCCATTAACGCACAAGTTCACTAAACGAAGTTGCGACGGTATTCTTCGCAACGAACGCACTGGATCCACTCCGTTCGACCCAAAACTCATGTTTTTGTGCGTTTCCGACCGTTTCATTACTACACGAAAGTCGATGCAAAACTTGCTGAACTGGTGGCATTAACGCACAAGTTCGCTAAACGAAGTTGCGTCGGAATTTTTCGCAACGAATGCACCCGATCCACTCCGTTCGACTCAAAACTCATCTTTTGGTGCCTTTCGGACCATTTCATTACTGAACGAAAGTCGATGCAAAGCTTGCCGAACTGGTGACATTAACGCACAAGTTCGCTAAACGAAGTTGCGACGGAATTTTTCGCAACGAACGCACCTGATCCAATCCGTTCGACCCAAAACTCATGTTTTGGGGCGTTTCGGACCATTTCGTAACTGCACGAAAGTCGGTGCAAAACTGGCTGAATTGGTCCATTAACCCACAAGTTCGCTAAGCCAAGTTGCGTCCGAATTTTTCACAAAGAACGCACCCGATCCACTCCTTTCGACCCAAAACTCATGTTTTTGTGCGTTTCCGACCGTTTCATTACTACACGAAAGTCGATGCTAAATTTGCTGAACTGGTGGCATTAACGCACAAGTTCGCTAAACGAAGTTGCGTCGGAATTTTTCGCAACGAATGCACCCGATCCACTCCGTTCGACCCAAAACTCATCTTTTGGTGCCTTTCGGACCATTTCATTACTGAACGAAAGTCGATGCAAAGCTTGCCGAACTGGTGCCATTAACGCACAAGCTTGCTAAACGAAGTTGCGACGGAATTTTTCGCAACGAACGCACCCGATCTAGTCCGTTCGACCCAAAACTCATGTTTTGGGGCCTTTCGGACCATTTCTTACTGCACGAAAGTCGATGCAAAACTGACCGAATTGGTGCCATTGACGCACAAGTTCGCTAAACGAAGTTGCGTCGGAATTTTTCGCAACGAATGCACCCGATCCACTCCGTTCGACCCAAAACTCATATTGTGGTGCCTTTCGGACCGTTTCGTTACTGAACGAAAGTCGATGCAAAATTGGCCGAACTAGTGCCATTAACGCACAAGTTCGCTAAACAAAGTTGCGTCGGAATTTTTCGCAACGAACGCACCCGATCCAATCCGTTCGACCCAAAACTCATGTTTTGGGGCATTTTAGACCGTTTCGTTACTGCACGAAAGTCGGTGCAAAACTGGCCGAATTGGTCCATTAACCCACAAGTTCGTTAAACGAAGTTGCGTCGGAATTTTTCACAAAGAACGCACCCGATCCACTCCGTTCGACCCAAAACTCATGTTTTTGGGCCTTTCTGACCGTTTCGTTACTGCACGAAAGTCGATGCAAAACTGGCCGAACTGGTGGCATTAATGCACAAGTTCGCTAAACGAAGTTGCATCGGAATTTTTCGCAACGAACGCACCCGATCCACTCCGTTCGACATAAAAATCATCTTTTGGTGCCTTTCGGACCATTTCATTACTGAACAAAAGTCGATGCAAAGCTTGCCGAACTGGTGCCATTAACGCACAAGTTCGCTAAACGAATTTGCGACGGAATTTTTCGCAACGAACGCACCCGATGCAATCCGTTCAACCCAAAAATCATGTTTTGGGGCGTTTCGAACCGTTTCGTTACTGCACGAAAGTCGGTGCAAAAACTGGCCGAATTGGTGCCATTAACCCACAAGTTCGCTAAACGAAATTGCGACGGAATTTTTCGCAACGAACGCACCCCGATCCACTCCGTTCGACCCAAAACTCATGTTTTGGGGCGTTCAGACCGTTAAGTTACAGCACGAATGTCGATGGAAAGCTTGCCGAACTGGTGCCATTAACGCACAAGTTCACTAAAAGTTGCGTCTGAATTTTTCGCAACGAACGCACCCGATCCACTCCGTTTGACCCAAAACTCATGTTTTGGGGCCTTTCGGACCATTTCGTTACTGCACGAAAGTCGATGCAAAACTGACCGAATTGGTGCCATTGACGCACAAGTTCGCTAAACGAAGTTGCGTCCGATTTTTTCGCAACGAACGCACCCGATCCACTCCGTTCGACCCAAAACTCATATTGTGGTGCCTTTCGGACCGTTTCGTTACTGATCGAAAGTCGATGCAAAATTGGCCGAACTAGTGCCATTAACGCACAAGCTCGCTAAACAAAGTTGCGTCGGAATTTTTCGCAACGAACGCACATCATCCACTCTATTGGACCCAAAACTCATGTTTTGGGCATTTCAGACCGTTTCGTTACTGCACGAAAGTCGATGCAAAACTGGCCGCACTGGTGCCATTAACCCAAAAGTTCGCTAAACGAAGTTAGTTCAAAATTTTTCACAAAGAACGCACCCGATCCACTCCGTTCGACCCAAAACTCATGTTTTGTGCCGTTTCAGACCGTTAAGTTACTGCACGAAAGTCGATGCAAAGCTTGCCGAACTGGTGCCACTAATGCACAAGTTCGCTAAATGAAGTTGCGACGGAATTTTTCGCAACGAACGCACCTGATCCACTCCGTTCGACCCAAAACTCATGTTTTGGGGCGTTTCGGACCATTTCGTTACTGCACGAAAGTCGATGCAGAACTGGCCGAATTGGTGCCATTAACCCACAAGTTCGTTAAACGAAGTTGCATCGTAATTTTTCACTAACAACGCACCCGATCCACTCCGTTCGACCCAAAACTCATGTTTTTGGGCCTTTCGGACCGTTTTCGTTACTGCACGAAAGTCAATGCAAAACTGGCCGAACTGGTGGCATTAACGCACAAGTTCGCTAAACGAAGTTGCGTCGGAATTTTTCGCAACGAATGCACCCGATCCACTCAGTTCGACCCAAAACTCATCTTTTGGTGCCTTTCGGACCATTTCATTACTGAACAAAAGTCGATGCAAAGCTTGCCGAACTGGTGCCATTAACGCACAAGTTCGCTAAACGAAGTTGCGATGGAATTTTTCGCAACGAATGCACCCGATCCAATCCGTTCAACCCAAAAATCATGTTTTGGGGCTTTTCGAACCGTTTCATTACTGCACGAAAGTCGGTGCAAAACTGGCCGAATTGGTGCCATTAAACCACAAGTTCGCTAAACGTAATTGCGACGGAATTTTTCGCAACGAACGCACCCGATCCACTCCGTTCGACCCAAAACTCATGTTTTGGGGCGTTTCAGACCGTTAAGTTACTGCACGAAAGTCGTTGCAAAGCTAGCCGAACTGGTGCCACTAACGCACAAGTTCGCTAAATGAAGTTGCGACGGAATTTTTCGCAACGAACGCACCTGATCCACTCCATTCGACCCAAAACTCATGTTTTGGGGCGTTTCGGACAATTTCATTACTGCACGAAAGTCGATGCAAAACTGGCCGAACTGGTGCCATTAACCCACAAGTTCGTTAAACGAAATTACGTCGGAATTTTTTCACAAAGAACGCACCCGATCCACTCCGTTCGACCCAAACTCATGTTTTGGGGCCTTTCGGACCGTTTCTTACTGCACGAAAGTCGATGCAAAACTGACCGAACTGGTGCCATTGACGCACAAGTTCGTTAAACGAAGTTGCGTCGGAATTTCTCGCAACGAATGCACCCGATCCACTCCGTTCGACCCAAAACTCATCTTTTGGTGCCTTTCGGACCATTTCATTACTGAACGAAAGTCGATGCAAAAGCTTGCCGAACTGGTGCCATTAACGCACAAGCTCGCTAAACGAAGTTGCGACGGAATTTTCGCAACGAACGCACCCGATCCAATCCGTTCCATCCAAAAATCATGTTTTGTGGCGTTTCGAACCGTTTCGATACTGCACGAAAGTCGGTGCAAAACTGGCCGAATTGGTCCATTAACCCACAAGTTCGTTAAACGAAGTTGCGTCAGAATTTTTCACAAAGAACGCACCCGATCCACTCCGTTCAACCCAAAACTCATGTTTTTGGTCCTTTCGGACCGTTTCGTTACTGCACGAAAGTCGATGCAAAACTGGCCGAACTGGTGGCATTAACGCACAAGTTCGCTAAACGAAGTTGCGTCGGAATTTTTCGCAACGAATGCACCCGATCCACTCAGTTCGACCCAAAACTCATCTTTTGGTGCCTTTCGAACCATTTCATTACTGAACAAAAGTCGATGCAAAGCTTGCCGAACTGGTGCCATTAACGCACAAGTTCGCTAAACGAAGTTGCGACGGAATTTTTCGCAACGAACGCACCCGATCCAATCCGTTCAACCCAAAAATCATGTTTTGGGGCTTTTCGAACCGTTTCATTACTGCACGAAAGTCGGTGCAAAACTGGCCGAATTGGTGCCATTAAACCACAAGTTCGCTAAACGTAATTGCGACGGAATTTTTCGCAACAAACGCACCCGATCCACTCCGTTCGACCCAAAACTCATGTTTTGGGGCGTTCAGACCGTTAAGTTACAGCACGAAAGTCGATGGAAAGCTTGCCGAACTGGTGCCATTAACGCACAAGTTCACTAAACGAAGTTGCGTCGGAATTTTTTCGCAACGAACGCACCCGATCCACTCCGTTCGACCCAAAAACTCATGTTTTGGGGCCTTTCGAACCGTTTCTTACTGCACGAAAGTCGATGCAAAAACTGACCGAATTGGTGCCATTGACGCACAAGTTCGCTAAACGAAGTTGCGTCGGAATTTTTCGCAACAAATGCACCCGATCCACTCCGTTCGACCCAAAACTCATCTTTTGGTGCCTTTCGGACCATTTCATTACTGAATGAAAGTCGATGCAAAGCTTGCCGAACTGGTGCCATTAACGCACAAGCTCGCTAAACGAAGTTGCGACGGAATTTTTCGCAACGAACGCACCCGATCCACTCCGTTCGACCCAAAACTCATGTTTTGGAGCCTTTCGGACCGTTTCTTACTGCACGAAAGTCGATGCAAAACTGACCGAATTGGTGCCATTGACGCACAAGTTCGCTAAACGAAGTTGCGTCGGATTTTTTCGCAACGAATGCACCCGATCCACTCCGTTCGACCCAAAACTCATATTGTGGTGCCTTTCGGACCGTTTCGTTACTGAACGAAAGTCGATGCAAAATTGGCCGAACTAGTGCCATTAACGCACAAGTTCGCTAAACAAAGTTGCGTCGGAATTTTTCGCAACGAACGCACCCGATCCAATCCGTTCGACCCAAAACTCATGTTTTGGGCATTTTAGACCATTTCGTTACTGCACGAAAGTCGGTGCAAAACTGGCCGAATTGGTCCATTAACCCACAAGTTCGTTAAACGAAGTTGCGTCGGAATTTTTCACGAAGAACGCACCCGATCCAATCCGTTCGACCCAAAACTCATGTTTTTGGGCCTTTCGGACCGTTTCGTTACTGCACGAAAGTCAGTGCAAAACTGGCCGAACTGGTGGCATTAACGCACAAGTTCGCTAAACGAAGTTGCGTCGGAATTTTTCGCAACGAATGCACCCGATCCACTCCGTTCGACCCAAAACTCATCTTTTGGTGCCTTTCAGACCATTTCATTACTGAACGAAAGTCGATGCAAAGCTTGCCGAACTGGTGCCATTAACGCACAAGTTCGCTAAACGAATTTGGCACGAAATTTTTCGCAACGAACGCACCCGATGCAATCCGTTCAACCCAAAAATCATGTTTTGGGGCGTTTCGAACCGTTTCGTTACTGCACGAAAGTCGGTGCAAAACTGGCCGAATTGGTGCCATTAACACACAAGTTTGCTAAACGAAATTGCGACGGAATTTTTCGCAACGAACGCAACCGATCCACTCCGTTCGACCCAAAACTCAAGTTTTGGGGCGTTTCAAACCGTTAAGTTACAGCACGAAAGTCGATGGAAAGCTTGCCGAACTTGTGCCATTAACGCACAAGTTCACTAAACGAAGTTGCGACGGAATTCTTCGCAACGAACGCACTGGATCCACTCCGTTCGACCCAAAACTCATGTTTTTGTGCATTTCGGACCGTTTCATTATTGCACAAAAGTCGATGCAAAACTGGCCGAACTGGTGGCATTAGCGCACAAGTTCGCTAAATGAAGTTGCGACGGAATTTTTCGCAAGGAACGCACCTGATCCACTCCGTTCGACCCAAAACTCATGTTTTGGGGCATTTCGGACCATTTCGTTACTGCACGAAAGTCGATGCAAAACTGGCCGAATTGGTGCCATTAACCCACAAGTTCGCTAAACGAAGTTGCGTCGGAATTTTTCACAAAGAATGCACCCGATCCACTCCGTTCGACCCAAAACTAATGTTTTTGGGCCTTTCGGACCGTTTCGTTACTGCACGAAAGTCGATGCAAAATTGGCCGCACTGGTGCCATTAACGCACAAGTTCGCTAAACGAAGCTGCGTCGGAATTTTTTCGCAACGAATGCACCCGAACCACTCCGTTCGACCCAAAACTCATATTGTGGTGCCTTTCGGACCGTTTCGTTACTGAATGAAAGTCGATGCAAAATTGGCCAAACTAGTGCCATTAACGCACAAGTTCGCTAAACAAAGTTGCGTCGGAATTTTTCGCAACGAACGCACCCGATCCAATCCGTTCGACCCAAAACTCATGTTTTGGGCATTTTAGACCATTTCGTTACTGCACGAAAGTCGGTGCAAAACTGGCCGAATTGGTCCATTAACCCACAAGTTCGTTAAACGAAGTTGCGTCGGAATTTTTCACAAAGAACGCACCCGATCCACTCCGTTCGACCCAAAACTCATGTTTTTGGGCCTTTCGGACCGTTTCGTTACTGCACGAAAGTCGATGCAAAACTGGCCGAACTAGTGGCATTAACGCACAAGTTCGCTAAACGAAGTTGCGTCGGATTTTTTCGCAACGAATGCACCCGATCCACTCCGTTCGACCCAAAACTCATCTTTTGGTGCCTTTCGGAACATTTCATTACTGAACAAAAGTCGATGCAAAGCTTGCCGAACTGGTGCCACTAACGCACAAGTTCGCTAAACGAATTTGGGACGGAATTTTTCGCAACGAACGCACCCGATGCAATCCGTTCAACCCAAAAATCATGTTTTGGGGCGTTTCGAACCGTTTTGTTACTGCACGAAAGTCGGTGCAAAACTGGCCGAATTGGTGCCATTAACCCAAAAGTTCGCTAAACGAAATTGCGACGGAATTTTTCGCAACGAAGGCACCCGATCCACTCCGTTCGACCCAAAACTCATGTTTTGGGGCGTTCAGACCGTTAAGTTACAACACGAAAGTCGATGGAAAGCTTGCCGAACTGGTGCCATTAACGCACAAGTTCACTAAACGAAGTTGCGTCGGAATTTTTTCGCAACGAACGCACCCGATCCACTCCGTTCGACCCAAAACTCATGTTTTGGGGCCTTTCGGACCGTTTCTTACTGCACGAAAGTCGATGCAAAACTGACCGAATTGGTGCCATTGACGCACAAGTTCGCTACACGAAGTTGCGTCGGAATTTTTCGCAACGAATGCACCCGATCCACTCCGTTCGACCCAAAACTCATCTTTTGGTGCCTTTCGGACCATTTCATTACTGAACGAAAGTCGATGCAAAGCTTGCCGAACTGGTGCCATTAACGCACAAGCTCGCTAAACGAAGTTGCGACGGAATTTTTCGCAACGAACGCACCCGATCCAATCCGTTCGACCCAAAACTCATGTTTTGGGGCGTTTCGGACCGTTTCGTTACTGCACGAAAGTCAGTGCAAAACTGGCCGAATTGGTCCATTAACCCACAAGTTCGCTAAACGAAGTTGCATCGGAATTTTTCGCAACGAATGCACCCGATCCACTCCGTTCACCCAAAACTCATCTTTTGGTGCCTTTCAGACCATTTCATTACTGAACGAAAGTCGATGCAAAGCTTGCCGAACTGGTGCCATTAACGCACAAGTTCGCTAAACGAAGTGGCGACGGAATTTTTCGCAACGAACGCACCCGATCCAATCCGTTTGACCCAAAACTCATGTTTTGGGGCGTTTCGGACCGTTTCGTTACTGCACGAAAGTCGGTGCAAAACTGGCCGAAATGGTCCATTAACCCACAAGTTCGCTAAATGAAGTTGCATCGGAATTTTTCACAAAGAACGCACCAGATCCACTCCGTTCGACCCAAAACTCATATTTTGGGGCGTTTCAAACCGTTAAGTTACAGCACGAAAGTCGATGGAAAGCTTGCCGAACTTGTGCCATTAACGCACAAGTTCACTAAACGAAGTTGCGACGGAATTCTTCGCAACGAACGCACTGGATCCACTCCGTTCGACCCAAAACTCATGTTTTTGTGCATTTCGGACCGTTTCATTATTGCACAAAAGTCGATGCAAAACTGGCCGAACTGGTGGCATTAGCGCACAAGTTCGCTAAATGAAGTTGCGACGGAATTTTTCGCAAGGAACGCACCTGATCCACTCCGTTCGACCCAAAACTCATGTTTTGGGGCATTTCGGACCATTTCGTTACTGCACGAAAGTCGATGCAAAACTGGCCGAATTGGTGCCATTAACCCACAAGTTCGCTAAACGAAGTTGCGTCGGAATTTTTCACAAAGAATGCACCCGATCCACTCCGTTCGACCCAAAACTAATGTTTTTGGGCCTTTCGGACCGTTTCGTTACTGCACGAAAGTCGATGCAAAATTGGCCGCACTGGTGCCTTTAACGCACAAGTTCGCTAAACGAAGCTGCGTCGGAATTTTTTCGCAACGAATGCACCCGAACCACTCCGTTCGACCCAAAACTCATATTGTGGTGCCTTTCGGACCGTTTCGTTACTGAATGAAAGTCGATGCAAAATTGGCCAAACTAGTGCCATTAACGCACAAGTTCGCTAAACAAAGTTGCGTCGGAATTTTTCGCAACGAACGCACCCGATCCAATCCGTTCGACCCAAAACTCATGTTTTGGGCATTTTGAGACCATTTCGTTACTGCACGAAAGTCGGTGGAAAACTGGCCGAATTGGTCCATTAACCCACAAGTTCGTTTAAACGAAGTTGCGTCGGAATTTTTCACAAAGAACGCACCCGATCCACTCCGTTCGTCCCAAAACTCATGTTTTTGGGCCTTTCAGACCGTTTCGTTACTGCACGAAAGTCGATGCAAAACTGGCCGAACTAGTGGCATTAACGCACAAGTTCGCTAAACGAAGTTGCGTCGGAATTTTTCGCAACGAATGCACCCGATCCACTCCGTTCGACCCAAAACACATCTTTTGGTGCCTTTCGGAACATTTCATTACTGAACAAAAGTCGATGCAAAGCTTGCCGAACTGGTGCCACTAACGCACAAGTTCGCTAAACGAATTTGGGACGGAATTTTTTCGCAACGAACGCACCCGATGCAATCCGTTCAACCCAAAAATCATGTTTTGGGGCGTTTCGAACCGTTTTGTTACTGCACGAAAGTCGGTGCAAAACTGGCCGAATTGGTGCCATTAACCCAAAAGTTCGCTAAACGAAATTGCGACGGAATTTTTCGCAACGAAGGCACCCGATCCACTCCGTTCGACCCAAAACTCATGTTTTGGGGCGTTCAGACCGTTAAGTTACAGCACGAAAGTCGATGGAAAGCTTGCCGAACTGGTGCCATTAACGCACAAGTTCACTGAACGAAGTTGCGTCGGAATTTTTTCGCAACGAACGCACCCGATCCACTCCGTTCGACCCAAAACTCATGTTTTGGGGCCTTTCGGACCGTTTCTAACTGCACGAAAGTTGATGCAAAACTGACCGAATTGGTGCCATTGACGCACAAGTTCGCTACACGAAGTTGCGTCGGAATTTTTCGCAACGAATGCACCCGATCCACTCCGTTCGACCCAAAACTCATCTTTTGGTGCCTTTCGGACCATTTCATTACTGAACGAAAGTCGATGCAAAGCTTGCCGAACTGCTGCCATTAACGCACAAGCTCGCAAAACGAAGTTGCGACGGAATTTTTCGCAACGAACGCACCCGATCCAATCCGTTCGACCCAAAACTCATGTTTTGGGGCGTTTCGGACCGTTTCGTTACTGCACGAAAGTCAGTGCAAAACTGGCCGAATTGGTCCATTAACCCACAAGTTCGCTAAACGAAGTTGCGTCGGAATTTTTCGCAACGAATGCACCCGATCCACTCCGTTCACCCAAAACTCATCTTTTGGTGCCTTTCAGACCATTTCATTACTGAACGAAAGTCGATGCAAAGCTTGCCGAACTGGTGCCATTAACGCACAAGTTCGCTAAACGAAGTGGCGACGGAATTTTTCGCAACGAACGCACCCGATCCAATCCGTTTGACCCAAAACTCATGTTTTGGGGCGTTTCGGACCGTTTCGTTACTGCACGGAAGTCGGTGCAAAACTGGCCGAATTGGTCCATTAACCCACAAGTTCGCTAAATGATGTTGCATCGGAATTTTTCACAAAGAACGCACCAGATCCACTCCGTTCGACCCAAAACTCATGTTTTGGGGCGTTTCAAACCGTTAAGTTACAGCACGAAAGTCGATGGAAAGCTTGCCGAACTTGTGCCATTAACGCACAAGTTCACTAAACGAAGTTGCGTCGGAATTCTTCGCAACGAACGCACGGGATCCACTCCGTTCGACCCAAAACTCATGTTTTTGTGCATTTCGGACCGTTTCATTATTGCACAAAAGTCGATGCAAAACTGGCCGAACTGGTGGCATTAGCGCACAAGTTCGCTAAATGAAGTTGCGACGGAATTTTTCGCAAGGAACGCACCTGATCCACTCCGTTCGACCCAAAACTCATGTTTTGGGGCATTTCGGACCATTTCGTTACTGCACGAAAGTCGATGCAAAACTGGCCGAATTGGTGCCATTAACCCACAAGTTCGCTAAACGAAGTTGCGTCGGAATTTTTCACAAAGAATGCACCCGATCCACTCCGTTCGACCCAAAACTAATGTTTTTGGGCCTTTCGGACCGTTTCGTTACTGCACGAAAGTCGATGCAAAATTGGCCGCACTGGTGCCATTAACGCACAAGTTCGCTAAACGAAGCTGCGTCGGAATTTTTTCGCAACGAATGCACCCGACCCACTCCGTTCGACCCAAAACTCATATTGTGGTGCCTTTCGGACCGTTTCGTTACTGAATGAAAGTCGATGCAAAATTTGCCAAACTAGTTCCATTAACGCACAAGTTCGCTAAACAAAGTTGCGTCGGAATTTTTCACAACGAACGCACCTGATCCACTCTATTGGACCCAAAACTCATGATTTGGGCGTTTTAGACCGTTTCGTTACTGCACGAAAGACGGTGCAAAACTGGCCGAATTGGTCCATTAACCCACAAGTTCGTCAAACGAAGTTGCGTCGGAATTTTTCACAAAGAACGCACCCGATCCACTCCGTTCGACCCAAAACTCATGTTTTTGGGCCTTTCAGACCGTTTCGTTACTGCACGAAAGTCGATGCAAAACTGGCCGAACTGGTGGCATTAACGCACAAGTTCGCTAAACGAAGTTGCGTCGGAATTTTTCGCAACGAATGCACCCGATCCACTCCGTTCGACCCAAAAATCATCTTTTGGTGCCTTTCGGAACATTTCATTACTGAACAAAAGTCGATTCAAAGCTTGCCGAACTGGTGCCATTAACGCACAAGTTCGCTAAACGAATTTGCGACGGAATTTTTCGCAACGAACGCACCCGATGCAATCCGTTCAACCCAAAAATCATCGAACCGTTTCGTTACTGCACGAAAGTCGGTGCAAAACTGGCCGAATTGGTGCCATTAGCCCACAAGTTCGCTAAACGAAATTGCGACGGAATTTTTCGCAACGAACGCACCCGATCCACTCCGTTCGACCCAAAACTCATGTTTTGGGGCCTTCAGACCGTTAAGTTACAGCACGAAAGTCGATGGAAAGCTTGCCGAACTGGTGCCATTAACGCACAAGTTCACTAAACGAAGTTGCGTCGGAATTTTTGGCAACGAACGCACCCGATCCACTCCGTTCGACCCAAAACTCATGTTTTGGGGCCTTTCGGACCATTTCGTTACTTCATGAAAGTCGATGCAAAACTGACCGAATTGGTGCCATTGACACACAAGTTTGCTAAACGAAGTTGCGTCCGATTTTTTCGCAACGAACGCACCCGATCCACTCCGTTCGACCCAAAACTCATATTGTGGTGCCTTTCGGACCATTTCGTTACTGAACGAAAGTCGATGCAAAATTGGCCGAACTAGTGCCATTAACGCACAAGCTCGCTAAACAAAGTTGCGTTGGAATTTTTCGCAACGAACGCACATCATCCACTCTATTGGACCCAAAACTCATGTTTTGGGCATTTCAGACCGTTTCGTTACTGCACGAAAGTCGATGCAAAACTGGCTGCACTGGTGCCATTAACCCAAAAGTTCGCTAAACGAAGTTAGTTCGAAATTTTTCACAAAGAACGCACCCGATCCACTCCGTTCGACCCAAAACTCATGTTTTGTGCCGTTTCAGACCGTTAAGTTACTGCACGAAAGTCGATGCAAAGCTTGCCGAACTGGTGCCACTAACGCACAAGTTCGCTAAATGAAGTTGCGACGGAATTTTTCGCAACGAACGCACCTGATCCACTCCGTTCGACCCAAAACTCATGTTTTGGGGCGTTTCGGACCATTTCGTTACTGCACGAAAGTCGTTGCAGAACTGGCCGAATTGGTGCCATTAACCCACAAGTTCGTTAAACGAAGTTGCGTCGGAATTTTTCACAAAGAACGCACCCGATCCAGTCCGTTCGACCCAAAACTCATGTTTTTGGGCCTTTCGGACCGTTTCGTTACTGCACAAAAGTCGATGCAAAACTGGCCGAATTGGTGCCATTAACCCACAAGTTCGTTAAACGAAGTTGCGTCGGAATTTTTCACAAAGAACGCACTCGATCCACTCCGTTCGACCCAAAACTCATCTTTTGGTGCCTTTCGGACCATTTCATTACTAAACAAAGTCGATGCAAAGCTTGCCGAACTGGTGCCATTAACGCACAAGTTCGCTAAATGAAGTTGCGACGGAATTTTTCGCAACGAACGCACCCGATCCACTCCGTTCGACCCAAAACTCATGTTTTGGGGCCTTTCGGACCGTTTCTTACGGCACGAAAGTCGATGCAAAACTGACCGAATTGGTCCCATTGACGCACAAGTTCGCTAAACGATGTTGCGTCCAATTTTTTCGCAACAAACGCACGCGATCCACTCCGTTCGACCCAAAACTCATATTGTGGTGCCTTTCGGACCGTTTCGTTACTAAACGAAAGTCGATGCAAAATTGGCCGAACTAGTGCCATTAACGCACAAGTTCGCTAAACAAAGTTGCGTCGGAATTTTTCGCAACGAACGCACATGATCCACTCTATTGGACCCAAAACTCATGTTTTGGGCGTTTCAGACCGTTTCGTTACTGCACGAAAGTCGATGCAAAACTAACCGCACTGGTGCCATTAACCCACAAGTTCCCTAAAGAAGTTAGTTCGGAATTTTTCACAAAGAACGCACCCGATCCACTCCATTCGACCCAAAACTCATGTTTTGGGGCGTTTCAGACCGTTAGGTTACTGCACGAAAGTCGATGCGAAGCTTGCCGAACTGGTGCCACTAACGCACAAGTTCGCTAAATGAAGTTGCGATGGAATTTTTCGCAACGAACGCACCTGATCCACTCCGTTCGACCCAAAACTCATGTTTTGGGGCGTTTCGAACCGTTTCGTTACTGCACGAAAGTCAGTGCAAAACTGGCCGAATTGGTCCATTAACCCACAAGTTCGCTAAACGAAGTTGCGTCGGAATTTTTCGCAACGAATGCACCCGATCCACTCCGTTCACCCAAAACTCATCTTTTGGTGCCTTTCAGACCATTTCATTACTGAACGAAAGTCGATGCAAAGCTTGCCGAACTGGTGCCATTAACGCACAAGTTCGCTAAACGAAGTGGCGACGGAATTTTTCGCAACGAACGCACCCGATCCAATCCGTTCGACCCAAAACTCATGTTTTGGAGCGTTTCGGACTGTTTCGTTACTGCACGAAAGTCGGTGCAAAACTGGCCGAACTGGTCCATTAACCCACAAGTTCGCTAAATGAAGTTGCGTCGGAATTTTTCACAAAGAACGCACCAGATCCACTCCGTTCGACCCAAAACTCATGTTTTGGGGCGTTTCAAACCGTTAAGTTACAGCACGAAAGTCGATGGAAAGCTTGCCGAACTTGTGCCATTAACGCACAAGTTCACTAAACGAAGTTGCGACGGAATTCTTCGCAACGAACGCACTGGATCCACTCCCTTCGACCCAAAACTCATGTTTTTGTGCATTTCGGACCGTTTCATTATTGCACAAAAGTCGATGCAAAACTGGCCGAACTGGTGGCATTCGCGCACAAGTTCGCTAAATGAAGTTGCGACGGAATTTTTCGCAAGGAACGCACCTGATCCACTCCGTTCGACCCAAAACTCATGTTTTGGGGCATTTCGGACCATTTCGTTACTGCACGAAAGTCGATGCAAAACTGGCCGAATTGGTGCCATTAACCCACAAGTTCGCTAAACGAAGTTGCGTCGGAATTTTTCACAAAGAATGCACCCGATCCACTCCGTTCGACCCAAAACTCATGTTTTTGGGCCTTTCGGAGCGTTTCGTTACTGCACGAAAGTCGATGCAAAATTGGCCGCACTGGTGCCATTAACGCACAAGTTCGGTAAACGAAGCTGCGTCGGAATTTTTTCGCAACGAATGCACCCGACCCACTCCGTTCGACCCAAAACTCATATTGTGGTGCCTTTCGGACCGTTTCGTTACTGAATGAAAGTCGATGCAAAATTTGCCAAACTAGTGCCATTAACGCACAAGTTCGCTAAACAAAGTTGCGTCGGAATTTTTCACAACGAACGCACCTGATCCACTCTATTGGACCCAAAACTCATGATTTGGGCGTTTTAGACCGTTTCGTTACTGCACGAAAGTCAATGCAAAACTGGCCGCACTGGTGCCATTAACCCACAAGTTCGCAAAACGAAGTTGCGTCGGAATTTTTCACAAAGAACGCACCCGATCCACTCCGTTCGACCCAAAAGTCATGTTTTGGGGCGTTTCAGACCGTTAAGTTACTGCACGAAAGTCGACGCAAAGCTCGTCGAACTGGTGCCAATAATTCGCTAAACGAAGTTGCGATGGAATTTTTCGCAACGAACGCACCCGATCCACTCCGTTCGACCCAAAACTCATGTTTTGGGGCCTTTCGGACCGTTTCGTTACTGCACGAAAGTCGATGCAAAACTGGCCGCACTTGTGCCATTAACGCACAAGTTCGCTAAACGAAGCTGCGTCGGAAATTTTCACAAAGAACGCACCCGATCCACTCCGGTCGACCCAAAACTCATGTTTTGGGGCGTTTCAGACCGTTAAGTTACAGCACGAAAGTCGATGAAAAGCTTGCCGAACTGGTGCCATTAACGCACAAGTTCACTAAACGAAGTTGCGACGGAATTCTTCGCAACGAACGCACTGGATCCGCTCCGTTCGACCCAAAACTCATGTTTTTGGGCCATTCGGACCATTTCGTTACTGCACGAAAGTCGATGCAAAACTGGCCGAACTGGTGGCATTAACGCACAAGTTCGCTAAACGAAGTTGCATCGGAATTTTTCACAAAGAACGCACCAGATCCACTCCGTTCGACCCAAAACTCATGTTTTGGGGCGTTTCAAACCGTTAAGTTACTCCACGAAAGTCGATGGAAAGCTTGCAGAACTGGTGCCATTAACGCACAAATTCACTAAACGAAGTTGCGACGGAATTCTTCGCAACGAACGCACTGGATCCACTCCCTTCGACCCAAAACTCATGTTTTTGTGCATTTCGGACCGTTTCATTATTGCACAAAAGTCGATGCAAAACTGGCCGAACTGGTGGCATTCGCGCACAAGTTCGCTAAATGAAGTTGCGACGGAATTTTTCGCAAGGAACGCACCTGATCCACTCCGTTCGACCCAAAACTCATGTTTTGGGGCATTTCGGACCATTTCGTTACTGCACGAAAGTCGATGCAAAACTTGCCGAACTGGTGGCATTAACGCACAAGTTCGCTAAACGAAATTGCGTCAGAATTTTTCGCAACGAATGCACCCGATCCACTCCGTTCGACCCAAAACTCATCTTTTGGTGCCTTTCGGACCATTTCATTACTGAACAAAGTCGATGCAAAGCTTGCCGAACTGGTGCCATTAACGCACAAGTTCGCTAAACGAAGTTGCGATGGAATTTTTCGCAACGAACGCACCCGATCCACTCCGTTCGACCCAAAACTCATGTTTTGGGGCCTTTTGGACCGTTTCTTACGGCACGAAAGTCGACGCAAAACTGACCGAATTGGTGCCATTGACGCACAAGTTCGCTAAACGCAGTTGCGTTAAATTTTTTCGCATCAAACGCACCCGATCCACTCCGTTCGACCCAAAACTCATGTTTTGGGGGGTTTCAGACCGTTAAGTTACATCACGAAAGTCGATGGAAAGCTTGCCGAACTGGTGCCATTAACGCACAAGTTCACTAAACGAAGTTGCGTCGGAATTTTTTCGCAACGAACGCACCCGATCCACTCCGTTCGACCCAAAACTCATGTTTTGGGGCCTTTCGGACCGTTTCTTTACCGCACGAAAGTCGATGCAAAACTGACCGAATTGGTGCCACTGACGCACAAGTTCGCTAAACGAAGTTGCGTCCAATTTTTTCGCAACGAACGCACCCGATCCACTCCGTTCGACCCAAAACTCATATTGTGGTGCCTTTCGGACCGTTTCGTTACTGAACGAAAGTCGATGCAAAATTGGCCGAACTAGTGCCATTAATGAACAAGTTAGCTAAACAATGTTGCGTCGGAATTTTTCGCAACGAACGCACCTGATCCACTCTATTGGACCCAAAACTCATGTTTTGGGCGTTTCAGACCGTTTCATTACTGCACGAAAGTCAATGCAAAACTGGCCGCACTGGTGCCATTAACCCACAAGTTCGTTAAACGAAGTTAGTTCGGAATTTTTCACAAAGAACGCACCCGATCCACTCCGTTCGACCCAAAACTCATGTTTTGGGGCGTTTCGGACCGTTTCGTTATAGCACGGAAGTTGTTGCAAAGCTTGCCGAACTGGTGCCATTAACCCACAAGTTCGCTAAACGAAGTTGCGTCGGAATTTTTCGCAAAGAACGCACCCGATCCACTCCGTTCGATCCAAAACACATGTTTTGGGGCGTTTCAGACCGTTAAGTTACTCCACGAAAGTCGATGGAAAGCTTGCCAAACTGGTGCCATTAACGCACAAATTCAGTAAACGAAGTTGCGTCCGAATTTTTCGCAACGAACGCACCCGATCCACTCCGTTCGACCCAAAACTCATGTTTTGGGCCGTTTCGGACCATTTCGTTACTGCACGAAAGTCGATGCAAAACTGGCCGAATTGGTGCCATTAACCCACAAGTTCGTTAAACGAAGTTGCGTCGGAATTTTTCACAACGAACGCACTGGATCCACTCCGTTCGACCCAAAACTCATGTTTTTGTGCATTTCGGACCGTTTCATTATTGCACAAAAGTCGATGCAAAACTAGCCGAAGTGGTGGCATTCGTGCACAAGTTCGCTAAATGAAGTTGCGACGGAATTTTTCGCAAAAAACGCACCCGATCCACACCGTTCGAACCAAAACTCATCTTTTGGTGCCTTTCGGACATTTCATTATTGAACAAAGTCGATGCAAAGCTTGCCGAACTGGTGCCATTAACGCACAAGTTCGCTAAATGAAGTTGCGTCGGAATTTTTCGCAACGAATGCACCCGATCCACTCCGTTCGACCCAAAACTCATCTTTTGATGCCTTTCGGACCATTTCATTACTGAACAAAGTCGATGCAAAGCTTGCCGAACTGGTGCCATTAATGCACAAGTTCGCTAAACGAAGTTGCGATGGAATTTTTCGCAACGAACGCACCCGATCCACTCCGTTCGACCCAAAACTCATGTTTTGGGGCCTTTC
This sequence comes from Panicum miliaceum, assembly GCA_032594955.1. Lineage (NCBI taxonomy): Eukaryota > Viridiplantae > Streptophyta > Magnoliopsida > Poales > Poaceae > Panicum > Panicum miliaceum. Next base: position 17,290,084 of record CM064072.1, on the reverse strand, counting down.
GGACCGTTTCTTATGGCACGAAAGTCGATGCAAAACTGACCGAATTGGTGCCATTGACGCACAAGTTCGCTAAACGAAGTTGCGTCCAATTTTTTCGCAACATACGCACCCGATCCACTCCGTTCGACCCAAAACTCATATTGTGGTGCCTTTCGGACCGTTTCGTTACTGAACGAAAGTCGATGCAAAATTGGCCAAACTAGTGCCATTAACGCACAAGTTCGCTAAACAAAGTTGCGTCGGAATTTTTCGCAACGAACGCACATGATCCACTCTATTGGACCCAACACTCATGAGTTTTGGGCGTTTCAGACCGTTTAGTTACTGCACGAAAGTCGATGCAAAACTGACCGCACTGGTGCCATTAACCCACAAGTTCGCTAAACGAAGTTAGTTCGGAATTTTTCACAAAGAACGCACCCGATCCACTCCGTTCGACCCAAAACTCATGTTTTGGGGCGTTTCAGACCGTTAAGTTATTGCACGAAAGTCGATGCAAAGCTTGCCGAACTGGTGCCACTAACGCACAAGTTCGCTAAACGAAGTTGCGTCGGAATTTTTCACAAAGAACGCACCCGATCCACTCCGTTCGACCCAAAACTCATGTTTTGGGGCATTTCAGACCGTTAAGTTACTGCACGAAAGTCGATGCAAAGCTTGCAGAACTGGTGCCATTAACGCACAAGTTCGCTAAACGGAATTTTTCGCAACGAACGCAACTGATCCACTCCGTTCGACCCAAAACTCATGTTTTGGGGCGTTTCGGACCATTTCGTTACTGCACGAAAGTCGATGCAGAACTGGCCGAATTGGTGCCATTAACCCACAAGTACGTTAAACGAAGTTGCGACGGAATTTTTCGCAACGAACGCGCCTGATCCACTCTGTTCGACCCAAAACTCATGTTTTGGGGCGTTTCGGACCGTTTCGTTACTGCACGAAAGTCGGTGCAAAACTGGCCGAATTGGTCCATTAACCCACAAGTTCGCTAAACGAAGTTGCGTCGGAATTTTTCGCAACGAATGCACCCGATCCACTCCGTTCGACCCAAAACTCATGTTTTTGAGCCTTTCGGACCGTTTCGTTACTGCACGAAAGTCGATGCAAAATTGGCCGCACTGTTAACGCACAAGTTCGCTAAACTAAGCTGCGTCGGAATTTTTCACAAAGAACGCACCCGATCCACTCCGTTCGACCCAACACTCTTGTTTTGGGGCGTTTTAGACCGTTAAGCTACTGCACGAAAGTCGATAGAAAGCTTGCCAAACTGGTGCCATTAACGCACAAGTTCGCTAAATGAAGTTCCGACAGAATTTTTCGCAACGAACGCTCCCGATCCACTCCGTTCGACCCAAAACTCATATTGTGGTGCCTTTCGGACCGTTTTGTTACTGAATGAAAGTCGATGCAAAATTTGCCAAACTAGTGCCATTAACCCACAAGTTCACTAAACGAAGTTGCCTCGGAATTTTTCACAACGAACGCACCCGATCCACTCCGTTCGACCCAAAACTCATGTTTTGGGGCGTTTCAGACCGTTAAGTAACTGCACGAAAGTCGATGCAAAGCTTGTCGAACTGGTGCCATTAACGCACAAGTTCGCTAAACGAAGTTGCGACGGAATTTTTCGCAACGAACGCACCCGATCCAATCCATTGACCCAAAACTCATGTTTTGGGGCGTTTCGGACCGTTTCGTTACAGCACGAAAGTTGTTGCAAAACTGGCCGAATTGGTGCCATTAACCCACAAGTTCGCAAAACGAAGTTGCATCGGAATTTTTCACAAAGAACGCACCCGATCCACTCCGTTCGATCCAAAACTCATGTTTTGGGGCATTTCAGACCGTTAAGTTACTACACGAAAGTCGATGGAAAGCTTGCCGAACTGGTGCCATTAACGCACAAATTCACTAAACGAAGTTGCGTCTAAATTTTTCGCAATGAACGCACCTGATCCACTCCGTTCGACCCAAAACTCATGTTTTGGGGCGTTTCGAATGGTTTCGTTACTGCACGAAAGTCGATGTAAAACTGGCCGCACTGGTGCCATTAACCCACAAGTTCTCTAAACGATGTTGCGTCAGAATTTTTCACAAAGAACGCACCCGATCCACTCTGTTCGACCCAAAACTCATGTTTTGGGGCGTTTCAGAGCGTTAATTTACTGCACGAAAGTCGATGCAAAGCTTGCCGAACTGGTGCCATTAACGCACAAGTTCGCTAAACGAAGTTGCGACGGAATTCTTCGCAACGAACGCACTGGATGCACTCCGTTCGACCCAAAACTCATGTTTTTGGGCCATTCGGACCATTTCGTTACTGCACGAAAGTCGATGCAAAACTGGCCGAACTGGTGGCATTAACGCACAAGTTCGCTAAACGAAGTTGCGTTGGAATTTTTCGCAACGAATGCACCCCATCCACTCCGTTCGACCCAAAACTCATCTTTTGGTGCCTTTCGGACCATTTCATTACTGAACAAAGTCGATGCAAAGCTTGCCGAACTAGTGCCATTAACGCACAAGTTCGCTAAACGAAGTTGCGACGGAATTTTTCGCAACGAACGCACCCGATCCACTCCGTTCGACCCAAAACTCATGTTTTGGGGCATCTCGGACCGTTTCTTATGGCACGAAAGTCGATGCAAAACTGACCGAATTGGTGCCATTGACGCACAAGTTCGCTAAACGAAGTTGCGTCCAATTTTTCGCAACAAACGCACCCGATCCACTCCGTTCGACCCAAAACTCATGTTTTGGGGGGTTTCAGACCGTTAAGTTACAGCACGAAAGTCGATGGAAAGCTTGCCGATTTGGTGCCATTAACGCACAAGTTCACTAAACGAAGTTGCGTCGAAATTTTTTCGCAACGAACACACCCGATCCACTCCGTTCGACCCAAAACTCATATTGTGGTGCCTTTCGGACCGTTTCGTTACTGAACGAAAGTCGATGCAAAATTGGCCGAACTAGTGCCATTAACGAACAAGTTAGCTAAACAAAGTTGCGTCAGAATTTTTCGCAACAAACGCACCTGATCCACTCTATTGGACCCAAAACTCATGTTTTGGGCGTTTCAGACCGTTTCGTTACTGCACGAAAGTCGATGCAAAACTGGCCGCACTGGTGCCATTAACCCACAAGTTCGTTAAACGAAGTTAGTTCGGAATTTTTCACAAAGAACGCACCCGATCCACTCCGTTCGACCCAAAACTCATGTTTTGGGGCGTTTCAGACCGTTTCGTTATAGCACGAAAGTTGTTGCAAAGCTTGCCGAACTGGTGCCATTAACCCACAAGTTCGCTAAACGAAGTTGCGTCGGAATTTTTCACAAAGAACGCACCCGATCCACTCCGTTCGATCCAAAACTCATGTTTTGGGGCGTTTCAGACCGTTAAGTTACTCCACGAAAGTCGATGGAAAGCTTGCAGAACTGGTGCCATTAACGCACAAATTCACTAAACGAAGTTGCGTCCGAATTTTTCGCAACGAACGCACCCGATCCACTCCGTTCGACCCAAAACTAATGTTTTGGGACGTTTTGGACCGTTTTGTTACTGCACGAAAGTCGATGTAAAACTGGCCGCACTGGTGCCATTAACCCACAACTTCGCTAAACGATGTTGCGTCAGAATTTTCACAAAGAACGCACCCGATCCACTCTGTTTGACCCAAAACTCATGTTTTGGGGCGTTTTAGAGCGTTAAGTTACTGCAAGAAAGTCGATGCAAAGCTTGCCGAACTGGTGCCATTAACGCACAAGTTCGCTAAACGAAGTTGCGACGGAATTCTTCGCAACGAACGCACCGGATCCACTCCGTTCTACCCAAAACTCATGTTTTTGTGCGTTTCGGACCGTTTCGTTACTACACGAAAGTCGATGCAAAACTGGCCGAACTGGTGCCATTAACGCACAAGTTCGGTAAACGAAGTTGCGACGGAATTTTTTCGCAACGAACCCACCCGATCCACTCCGTTCTACCCAAAACTCATGTTTTTGTGCGTTTCGGACCGTTTCGTTACTGAACGAAAGTCGATGCAAAATTGGCCGAACTAGTGCCATTAACGCACAAGTTCGCTAAACAAAGTTGCGTCGGAATTTTCTGCAACGAACGCACCTGATCCACTCAATTGGACCCAAAACTCATGTTTTGGGCATTTCGGACAGTTTTTTTACTGCACGAAAGTCGATGCAAAACTGGCCGCACTGGTGCCATTAACCCACAAGTTCGCTAAACGAAGTTAGTTCGGAATTTTTCACAAAGAACGCACCCGATCCACTCCGTTCGATCCAAAACTCATGTTTTGGGGCGTTTCAGACCGTTAAGTTACTCCACGAAAGTCGATGGAAAGCTTGCCGAACTGGTGCCATTAACGCACAAATTCACTAAACGAAGTTGCGTCCGAATTTTTCGCAACGAACGCACCCGATCCACTCCGTTCGACCCAAAACTAATGTTTTGGGGCGTTTTGGACCGTTTCGTTACTGCACGAAAGTCGATGTAAAACTGGCCGCACTGGTGCCATTAACCCACAACTTCGCTAAACGATGTTGCGTCAGAATTTTCACAAAGAACGCACCCGATGCACTCTGTTTGACCCAAAACTCATGTTTTGGGGCGTTTTAGAGCGTTAAGTTACTGCAAGAAAGTCGATGCAAAGCTTGCCGAACTGGTGCCATTAACGCACAAGTTCGCTAAACGAAGTTGCGACGGAATTCTTCGCAACGAACGCACCGGATCCACTCCGTTCTACCCAAAACTCATGTTTTTGTGCGTTTCGGACCGTTTCATTACTGCATGAAAGTCGATGCAAAACTGGCCGAATGGTGCCATTAACGCACATGTTCGGTAAACGAAGTTGCGACGGAATTTTTTCGCAACGAACGCACCCGATCCACTCCGTTCTACCCAAAACTCATGTTTTTGTGCGTTTCGGACCGTTTCGTTACTGAACGAAAGTCGATGCAAAATTGGCCGAACTAGTGCCATTAACGCACAAGTTCGCTAAACAAAGTTGCGTCAGAATTTTTCGCAACGAACGCACCTGATCCACTCTATTGGACCCAAAACTCATGTTTTGGGCATTTCGGACAGTTTTGTTACTGCACGAAAGTCGATGCAAAACTGGCCGCACTGGTGCCATTAACCCACAAGTTCGCTAAACGAAGTTAGTTCAGAATTTTTCACAAAGAACGCACCCGATCCACTCCGTTCGACCCAAAACTCATGTTTTGGGGCGTTTCAGACCGTTAAGTTACTGCACGAAAGTCGATGCAAAGCTTGCCGAACTGGTGCCACTAACGCACAACTTCGCTAAATGAAGTTGCGACGGAATTTTTCGCAACGAACGCACCCGATCCACTCCGTTCGACCCAAAACTCATGTTTTTGGGCCTTTCGAACCGTTAAGTTACTCCACGAAAGTCGATGCAAAACTGGCCGCACTGGTGCCATTAACCCACAAGTTCGCTAAACGAAGTTAGTTCAGAATTTTTCACAAAGAACGCACCCGATGTACTCCGTTCGCCCCAAAACTCATGTTTTGGGGCATTTTAGACCGTTAAGTTACTGCACGAAAGTCGATGGCAAGTCTGCCGAACAGGTGCCATTAACGCACAAGTTCACTAAACGAAGTTGCGTCAGAATTTTTTCGCAACGAACGCACCCGATCCACTCCGTTCGTCCCAAAACTCATGTTTTGGGGCCTTTCGGACCGTTTCCTTTCTGCACGAAAGTCAATGCAAAACGGGCCGAATTGGTGCCATTAACCCACAAGTTCGCTAAATGAAGTTGCGTCGGAATTTTTCACAAAGAACGCACCCGATCCACTCCGTTCGACCCAAAACTCATATTTTTGGGCCTTTCGAACCGTTTCGTTACTGCACGAAAGTTGATGCAAAACTGGCCGCACTGGTGCCATTAACCCACAAGTTCGCTAAACGAAGTTAGTTCGGAATTTTTCACAAAGAACGCACCCGATCTACTACGTTCGACCCAAAACTCATGTTTTGGGGCGTTTTAGACCGTTAAGTTACTGCACGAAAGTCGATGGCAAGCCTGCCGAACTGGTGCCATTAACGCACAAGTTCACTAAACGAAGTTGCGTCAGAATTTTTTTCGCAACGAATGCACCCGATCCACTCCGTTCGTCCCAAAACTCATGTTTTCGGGCCTTTCTAATGTGAACCCGCTAGGGTTTGTTCCCAATCTTTCGATAAGAGGCGGGGGATAACTCGATTTGAGATGGAGGTGACGTTCATGGCCCGACTACAGCCTTCCAAGGACGCTGCGCCTTAGCAACCGATACACCACCTCCAATGGCTACCGCGATCTTGTGGAGCGCGACACCCGGCCACTAGGGCACCTGTCCTGCAAGCAATCGAAGAACCAGCAAGAACAAGTAGAACAAACAACTCAATTGCAAATATGGAGATAATAACCAATCTGGAATCAACAAGGTGGGGTTCCGAATCGAGTAGAACGGATGGTCTAGTCGACACACGCGTCTACAAGGAAGTAGCAATGGCTAAACTTTCAACAAAACAAAAACCCCCCATCTGTTCATGGCGGCTCTAACCCTTATTAATACCTAGGAGGACAACCAAGAGGGTGTTTGAGTCGCACTCCAACCCTAGGACGCATCCCTAATGGACCCGACTTGATACAAAGCCCATCGGGCCAAATTAAGATGTCGCAGCACCTTTAGACAGAAAACCAGTCGGTAGTATTTTGGTCATTGCGGACGAATCAGGAGAGATATGGACTTGAGTCCGGATCCATATGAAACTAGACTTCATAAGCTTTCCACGAAGTACTTGAACGTCCCTATCCGAGTCCGTATGCGACCGTGGTGTCCGTCACAAGTTGGTGCTGTTCTGCAGTCCGAATCCAGCCTCCAAAACGTGTTGGACATGGACTCTTTCTTTCCTTGCACCAAAAGTGACGTGGTGGCCTGATGGAGAACATTGGGAAGACATAGGCTTGGTCCCCAATCAACTTCTTTGGTCCTCCATACCTTCCATGTGTGTTTATTACATGTGGGTGTATCCATTCTGGTGATGTCCACATCATTCTCCCCTTCTTGGCTGCAAGTCGTCCTCGACTTGCTCCAACGGCAGTCAAAGGTGCTTGCTTTGTTGTTGGAACATGGAGCGACGACTATGCTGCATGGGCACAACAAACAATGCTCCCGTTCTTCAGGCTGATCCTGTTGCATAAGAGAAAAACTAGAAAAACTTTGCAAGATATTATTAGTGTTAATGCAGCACTCTATTTGCTCATGGTATTGTAGCCCAAAAGGATATTTCAGATTAGAACAGATATACACTTTATGCACCAAATATTCTCCTTTGATGTCATTTTTTCCAATAGCATGAAGCGAACAATGATTTAAAATTGGCAAATTAGAATCTAATTGAACCTTCTCTTTTAGACAATTTAGATTACACAGAATATTAAATTCAATATAACCCAAAGTATTTAAAGAAGACAACAATTTCAGTTCATCTTGTACACAAGTAATAGGATGAGAAGGATTATCTACAGCACATTCGTATGGTTCCAAACCAAAAATATCACACTTATTCATTAATTCTGGTATATGAGTAAAAGAAGTATTAGCACACAAGTCCTCTTTATCATAAGAAACAACAAGTAATTCATCTTGTGAAAAAGTTGAATCAGCAGCAGGTTCCACTATTCGTTGCTCTTTGTTAGCATGTAGAGTGGACAAAGTTTGGACACTATGAGTCACATCATTCTTGCAAGTATTCACAAATGAAAGAATTTCTTTTTCAGCATGGAGAGCAAGACAAAACAATTGACCGATATAGCAATAGGACTTGCCAATTAACAAGTTTCGAATTTCAGAATTGAGCCCTCTCATGAACCTATTCATAACATCTTCCATGCATTCATCCAATCCACCAAACATGATACAAATTTTAAAATCATGGTAGTATTGTTTCACAGTCCTACTACCCTGTTTTAATTTCTCTAGTTTGGTACGCAAATGATCAACATAATATGCAGGAATATAGGCATCTCTAAAATGTATTTTGAATTCTTTCCAAGTTTGCGGAATAATGTTATGCCTACAAATATATTTCCATTCTAGCAAAGCATTTTTTGTTAAAATATTAGAGGCAATATAAATCATTTGTTTCTCCGACAGGTCATGCTCATCAAATTCATTATCTACTTTTAGCTCCCAATCAATGTAAGCTTTAGGATCAAACTCACCAGGATATAAAGGCAAGCATTGAATAATGTCCAGAATATTTTGTTGTTGTTTGCTCCGCTCAAAAATCACTGTATCACCTGCCATGATCAGTAGAAAACAAGAACACAAAAATAATATGTATCCTCCTGTCAACTACTAGAATGTGGGTTGTAATTCTCTCAAACTCAACTTGTTTAATACGAGCTCTTACCAGTTCTTACCAAGCAAAACAGGATGAGTCGGCAACCAACAAGTCAAGCACCTTGAAAGAAGTGTATCGGTGCCTTAGCAACAGAAAACTGTCAAGCTATAGTCAAGTATGTGGAGCTGTAGGTGGGCTGATCAAGGGAAAATGCTAGCACCATGTTAGTCAGAAAAGCAAGATGAATAATTGTTCAACGGTGGTACTGTGCTGGTCCTAGCATAGACCGTACTAGAGGCGCGAGCCTGGACACAAATGAAGTCACAAAGCACCAACCGAAACAGCAGGAACACAAAAGATGGATCAGCCCCTTTCTTCTTTTTCGTTTCTTTTCTTTCCTTTTCTGTTTTTTCACTTTGTTTTCTTTTTTTTCTTCTTCTTTTTTTTGTAGAGGACTAAAATCCTTTGTTTGACAAACAACGCAACAGGATTACTGCATATAGCTGCTACCAACTCAGATTGACGAAACTTGTTTCACGCAGCCAGACGCACAAATCTCCAAGTCGATTCTGGAGCACTTAGATGGAGTTTGTGACCCAGGTCAGATCCGTTGGAAAGATCACGAGTTACGCTTTCCAGATTGTACTAAAACTCGCAAATCGGAGACCAGACACAGAAACAATGAAAGTTTTCTTCCACTGATGAATTGAAAATCCGAGACAAAAAGAGGTGACAAGAACTCGAAACTCTAAAGGACTAAACTAAGACCAGCAACACGACGCAACCGATGCAACCGAAAACTCAACAAGCCCTAACTAAGTAGTACCAGCAAAGGCTCAAAGGGTTTATAGGATTGCCGGCAAACTAATCTACCTTTTTTTTTTGGTTTTTCTGGACTATAGGAAAAAAAATAGCAAAGATAAGTCTCTCACCGATAAACCTTGCTCTGATTACCAACTAATGTGAACCCGCTAGGGTTTGTTCCCGATCTTTCGATGAGAGGCGGGGGACAACTCGATTTGAGATGGAGGCGACGTTCACGGCCCGACTACAGCCTTCCAAGGACGCTGCACCTTAGCAACCGATACACCACCTCCAATGGCTGCCGCGATCTTGTGGAGCGCGACACCCGGCCACTAGGGCACCTGTCCTGCAAGCAATCGAAGAACCAACAAGAACAAGTAGAACAAGCAACTCAATTGCAAATATGGAGACAATAACCAATCTGGAATCAACAAGGCGGGGTTCCGAATCGAGTAGAACGGATGGTCTAGTCGACACACGCGTCTACAAGGAAGTAGCAATGGCTAAACTTTCAACAAAACAAAAACCCCCCATCTGTTCATGGTGGCTCTAACCCTTATTAATACCTAGGAGGACGACCAAGAGGGTGTTTGAGTTGCACTCCAACCCTAGGACGCGTCCCTAATGGACCCGACTTGATACAAAGCCCATCGGGCCAAATTAAGATGTCGCAGCACCTTTAGACAGAAAACCAGTCGGTAGTATTTTGGTCATTGCGGACGAATCAGGAGAGATATGGACTTGAGTCCGGATCCATATGAAACTAGACTTCATAAGCTTTCCACGAAGTACTTGAACGTCCCTATCCGAGTCCGTATGCGACCGTGGTGTCCGTCACAAGTTGGTGCTGTTCTGCAGTCCGAATCCAGCCTCCAAAACGTGTTGGACATGGACTCTTTCTTTCCTTGCACCAAAAGTGACGTGGTGGCCTGATGGAGAACATGGGGAAGACATAGGCTTGGTCCCCAATCAACTTCTTTGGTCCTCCATACCTTCCATGTGTGTTTATTACATGTGGGTGTATCCATTCTGGTGATGTCCACTTCACTTTCGGACCGTTTTGTTCCTGCACGAAAGTCAATGCAAAACTGACCGAATTGGTGCCATTCACGCATAAGTTCGATAAACGAAGTTGCGTCCGATTTTTTTGCAATGAACACACCTGATCCACTCCGTTCGACTCAAAACTCATAGTGTGGTGCCTTTCGGACCGTTTCGTTACTGAACGAAAGTCGATGCAAAATTGGCCGAACTAGTGCCATTAACGCACAAGTTCGCTAAACAAAGTTGCGTTGAAATTTTTTCGCAACGAACGCACCTGATCCACTCCGTTCGACCCAAAACTCATGTTTTGGGGCGTTTCAGACCATTTCGTTACTGCACGAAAGTCGATGCAAAACTGTCCGAATTGGTGCCATTAACCCACAACTTCGCTAAACGATGTTGCGTCAGAATTTTTCACAAAGAACGCACCCGATCCACTCTGTTTGACTCAAAACTCATGTTTTGGGGCGTTTTAGAGCGTTAAGTTACTGCAAGAAAGTCGATCCAAAGCTTGCCGAACTGGTGCCATTAACGCACAAGTTCGCTAAACGAAGTTGCGACGGAATTCTTCACAACGAACGCACCGGATCCACTCCGTTCGACTCAAAACTCATACTGTGGTGCCTTTCGGACCGTTTCGTTACTGAACGAAAGTCGATGCAAAATTGGCCGAACTAGTGCCATTAACGCACAAGTTCGCTAAACAAAGTTGCGTTGAAATTTTTTCGCAACGAACGCACCTGATCCAATCCGTTCGACCCAAAACTCATGTTTTGGGGCGTTTCGGACCGTTTCGTTACTGCACGAAAGTCGTTGCAAAACTGGCCGAATTGGTGCCACTAACCCACAAGTTCGCTAAACGAAGTTGCGTCGGAATTTTTCATAAAGAACGCACCCGATCCACTCTGTTCGACCCAAAACTTATGTTTTGGGGCGTTTCAGACCGTTAAGTTACAGCACGAAAGTCGATGGAAAGCTTGCCGACCTGGTGCCATTAACGCACAAGTTCACTAAACGAAGTTGCGTCGGAATTTTTTCGCAACGAACGCACCCGATCCACTCCGTTCGACCCAAAACTCATGTTTTGGGGCCTTTCGTACCGTTTCGTTACTGCACGAAAGTCGATACAAAACTGACCGAATTGGTCCCTTTGACGCACAAGTTCGCTAAACGAAGTTGCGTCCGATTTTTTCGCAACGAACGCACCCGATCCACTCCGTTCGACCCAAAACTCATATTGTGATGCTTTTCGGACCGTTTCGTTACTGAACGAAAGTCAATGCAAAATTGGCCGAACTAGTGCCATTAACGCACAAGTTCGCTAAACAAAGTTGCGTCGGAATTATTCGCAACGAATGCACCTGATCCACTCTATTGGACCTAAAACTCATGTTTTGGGCGTTTCGGACAGTTTTGTTACTGCACGAAAGTCGATGCAAAACTGGTCGCACTGGTGCCATTAACCCACAAGTTCGCTAAACGAAGTTAGTTCGAAATTTTTCACAAAGAACGCACCCGATCGGCTCCGTTCGACCCAAAACTCATGTTTTGGGGCGTTTCATACCGTTAAGTTACTGCACGAAAGTCGATGCAAAGCTTGCCGAACTTGTGCCACTAACGCACAACTTCGCTAAATGAAGTTGCGACGGAATTTTTTGCAACGAACGCACCTGATCCACTCCGTTCGACCTAAAACTCATGTTTTGGGGCGTTTCGGACCTTTTCATTACTGCACGAAATTCGATGCAAAACTGGCCGAATTGGTGCCATTAACCCACAAGTTCGCTAAACGAAGTTGCGTCGGAATTTTTCACAAGAACGCACCCGATCCACTCCGTTCGACCCAAAACTCATGTTTTCGGGCCTTTCGAACCGTTAAGTTACTCCACGAAAGTCGATGCAAAACTGGCCGCACTGGTGCCATTAACCCACAAGTTCGCTAAACAAAGTTAGTTCAGAATTTTTCACAAAGAACGCACCCGATCTACTCCGTTCGACCCAAAACTCATGTTTTGGGGCGTTTTAGACCGTTATGTTACTGCACGAAAGTCGATGGCAAGCCTGCCGAATTGGTGCCATTAACGCACAAGTTCACTAAACAAAGTTGCGTCAGAATTTTTTTCGCAACGAACGCACCCGATCCACTCCGTTCGTCCCAAAACTCATGTTTTTGGGCCTTTCGGACCGTTTCGTTCCTGCACGAAAGTCAATGCAAAACTGACCGAATTGGTGCCATTCACGCACAAGTTCGATAAACGAAGTTGCGTCCGATTTTTTTGCAACGAACACACCCGATCCACTCCGTTCGACTCAAAACTCATACTGTGGTGCCTTTCGGACCGTTTCGTTACTGAACGAAAGTCGATGCAAAATTGGCTGAACTAGTGCCATTAACGCACAAGTTCGCTAAACAAAGTTGCGTTGAAATTTTTTCGCAACGAACGCACCTAATCCACTCCGTTCGACCCAAAACTCATGTTTTGGGGCGTTTCGGACCATTTCGTTACTGCACGAAAGTCGATGCAAAACTGTCTGAATTGGTGCCATTAACCCACAAGTTCGCTAAAGGAAGTTGCGTCGGAATTTTTCACAAAGAACGCACCCGATCCACTCCGTTCGACCCAAAACTCATGTTTTGGGGCCTTTCGGACCGTTTCGTTACTGCACGAAAGTCGATGCAAAATTGGCCGAATTGGTGCCATTGACGCACAAGTTTGCTAAACGAAGTTGCATCCGATTTTTTCGCAACGAACGCACCCCACTCCGTTCGACCCAAAACTCATATTGTGGTGCCTTTCGGACCGTTTCGTTACTGAATGAAAGTCGATGCAAAATTTGCCGAACTAGTGCCATTAACGCACAAGTTCGCTAAACAAAGTGATGAGGACATCCTCCACTATTACCCGCTGGCAAAGACGCAACAAAGGGGGCCGAGTGGCCAGTTGTAGTCGGGCGGCGACCGTGTGAGCTTCTGAATAATCCCACCTTGCTTAGCTTGGGAGGAAAAAGCCACCTTAAAAGGGAGAGCCACCCTTCCTCTATTGGACTAGTCTTTTAGGGAGATTGGGCCTTTCCCCGAGTGGGTGTGCCTAAGAACTGTTGGGGTCCGGGCAACCTTAATTTATTGGGCCTCGGCCAACCCCATCTGGGCCGGATGCATCATTTGGTATCAGAGCTGGGCCCTTGTTTAAGGGGGTGGGAATGATGAGGACATCCTCCACTATTACCCGCTGGCAAAGACGCAACAAAGGGGGTCGAGTGGCCCAGTTGTAGTCGGGCGGCGACCGTGTGAGCTTCTGAATAATCCCACCTTGCTTAGCTTGGGAGGAAGAAGCCACCTTAAAAGGGAGAGTCACCCTTCCTCTATTGGACTAGTCTTTTAGAGAGATTCGTGATGTGGACATCACCAGAATGGATACACCCACATGTAATAAACACACATGGTAGGTATAGAGAACCAAAGAAGTTGATTGGGGACCAAGCCTAAGTCTTCCCAATGTTCTCCATCAGGCCACCACGTCACTTTTGGTGCAAGGAAAGAAAGAGTCCATGTCCAACACGTTTTGGAGGCTGGATTCGGACTGCAGAACAGTACCAACTTGTGACGGACACCACGGTCGCATACGGACTCGGATAGGGATGTTCAAGTACTTCGTGGAAAGCTTATGAAGTCTAGTTTCATATGGATCCGGACTCAAGTCCATATCTCTCCTGATTCGTCCGCAATGACCAAAATACTACCGACTGGTTTTCTGTCTAAAGGTGCTGCGACATCTTAATTTGGCCCGATGGGCTTTGTATCAAGTCGGGTCCATTAGGGACGCGTCCTAGGGTTGGAGTGCGACTCAAACACCCTCTTGGTCGTTCTCCTAGGTATTAATAAGGGTTAGAGCCGCCATGAACAGATGGGGGGTTTTTGTTTTGTTGAAAGTTTAGCCATTGCTACTTTCTTGTAGACGCGTGTGTCGACTAGACCATCCGTTCTACTCGATTCGGAACCCCACCTTGTTGATTCCAGATTGGTTATTATCTCCATATTTGCAATTGAGTTGCTTGTTCTACTTGTTCTTGCTGATTCTTCGATTGCTTGCAGGACAGGTGCCCTAGTGGCCGGGTGTCGCGCTCCACAAGATCGCGGCAGCCATTGGAGGTGGTGTATCGGTTGCTAAGGCGCAGCGTCCTTGGAAGGCTGTAGTCGGGCCGTGAACATCGCCTCCATCTCAAATCGAGTTATCCCCCGCCTCTCATCAAAAGATCGGGAACAAACCCTAGCGGGTTCACATTAGTTGGTATCAGAGCAAGGTTTATCGGTGAGAGACTTATGTGAACCCGCTAGGGTTTGTTCCCGATCTTTCGATGAGAGGCGGGGGATAACTCGATTTGAGATGGAGGCGACGTTCACGGCCCGACTACAGCCTTCCAAGGACGCTGCGCCTTAGCAACCGATACACCACCTCCAATGGCTGCCGCGATCTTGTGGAGCGCGACACCCGGCCACTAGGGCACCTGTCCTGCAAGCAATCGAAGAACCAGCAAGAACAAGTAGAACAAACAACTCAATTGCAAATATGGAGATATTAACCAATCTGGAATCAACAAGGTGGGGTTTCGAATCGAGTAGAACGGATGGTCTAGTCGACACACGCGTCTACAAGTAGCAATGGCTAAACTTTCAACAAAACAAAAACCCCCCATCTGTTCATGGCGGCTCTAACCCTTATTAATACCTAGGAGGACGACCAAGAGGGTGTTTGAGTCGCACTCCAACCCTAGGACGCGTCCCTAATGGACCCGACTTGATACAAAGCCCATCGGGCCAAATTAAGATGTCGCAGCACCTTTAGACAGAAAACCATTCGGTCGTATTTTGGTCATTGCGGACGAATCAGGAGAGATATGGACTTGAGTCCGGATCCATATGAATCTAGACTTCATAAGCTTTCCACGAAGTACTTGAATGTCCCTATCCGAGTCCGTATGCGACCGTGGTGTCCGTCATAAGTTGGTGCTGTTCTGTAGTCCGAATCCAGCCTCCAAAACGTGTTGGACATGGACTCTTTCTTTCCTTGCACCAAAAGTGACGTGGTGGCCTGATGGAGAACATTGGGAAGACTTAGGCTTGGTCCCCAATCAACTTCTTTGGTCCTCCATACCTTCCATGTGTGTTTATTACATGTGGGTGTATCCATTCTGGTGATGTCCACATCAATTGGGCCTTTCCCCGAGTGGGTGTGTCTAAGAACTGTTGGGGTCCGGGCAACCTTAATTTATTGGGCCTCGGCCAACCCCATCTGGGCCGGATGCATCACAAAGTTGCGTCGGAATTTTGACCCAAAACATATGATTTTGGCGTTTCGGACCGTTTCGTTACTGCATGAAAGTCGATGGAAAGCTTGCCGAACTGGTGCCATTAATGCACAAATTCACTAAACAAAGTTGCGTCCGAATTTTTCGCAACGAACGCACCCGATCCACTCCGTTCGACCCAAAACTTATGTTTTGGGGCGTTTCAGATCGTTAAGTTACTGCACAAAGTCAATGCAAAGCTTGCCGAACTGGTGCCATTAACGCACAAGTTCGCTAAATGAAGTTGCGACGGAATTTTTCGCAACGAACGCACCCGATCCACTCCGTTTGACCCAAAACTCATATTGTGGTGCCTTTCGGACCGTTTTGTTACTGCACGAAAGTCGATGCAAAGCTTGCCGAACTGGTGCCATTAACGCACAAGTTCGCTGAACGAAGTTGCAACGGAATTCTGCGCAATGAACGCACCGGATCCACTCCGTTCGACCCAAAACTCATGTTTTTTTGCGTTTCGGACCGTTTCGTTACTGCACGAAAGTTGATGCAAAACTGGCCGCACTGGTGCCATTAACCCACAAGTTCGCTAAACGAAGTTAGTTCGGAATTTTTCACAAAGAACGCACCCGATCCACTCCGTTCGATCCAAAACTCATGTTTTGGGGCGTTTTAGAGCATTAAGTTACTACACGAGAGTCGATGGAAAGCTTGCCGAACTGGTGCCATTAACGCACAAATTCACTAAACGAAGTTGCATCCGAATTTTTCGCAACGAACGCACCCGATCCACTCCGTTCGACCCAAAACTCATATTGTGGTGCCTTTCGGACCGTTTCGTTACTGAACGAAAGTCGATGCAAAATTGGCCGAACTAGTGCTATTAACGCACAAGTTCGCTAAACAAAGTTACGTCGGAATTTTTCGCAACGAACGCACCTGATCCACTCTATTGGACCCAAAACTCATATTTTGGGCGTTTCGGACCGTTTCGTTACTGCACGAAAGTCGATGCAAAACTGGCCGCACTGGTGCCATTAACCCACAAGTTCGCTAAACGAAGTTGTGTCGGAATTTTTCACAAAGAACGCACTCGATCCACTCTGTTCGACCCAAAACTCATGTTTTGGGGCGTTTCAGACCGTTAAGTTACTGCACGAAACTCGATGCAAAGCTTGTCGAACTAGTGCCATTAACGCACAAGTTCGCTAAACGAAGTTGCAACGGAATTTTTCGCAACGAACGCACCCGATCCAATCCGTTCGACCCAAAACTCATGTTTTGGGGCGTTTCGGACCGTTTCGTTACTGCACGAAAGTCAGTGCAAAACTGGCCGAATTGGTGCCATTAACCCACAAGTTCGCTAAACGAAGTTGCGTCGGAATTTTTCACAAAGAACGCACCCGATCCACTCCGTTCGACCCAAAACTCATGTTTTGGGGCGTTTCAGACCGTTAAGTCGATGGCACCAGTTAATGGCACCAGTTCGGCCAGTTTGACAAGTTCGGCCAGTTCGCCAAACTTTGTTATGCGAACTTGTCAGTTAATAGCACCAGTTCGGCCAGTTTTACATTGACTTTCGTGCAGTAACGAAACGGTCCGAAACGACCCGAAACATGAGTTTTGGGTCGAACGGAGTGGATCGGTTGCGTTCGTTGCGAAAAATTCCGTCTCAACTTCGTTTTGCGAACTTGTGCGTTAATGGCACCAGTGCGGCCAGTTTTACATCGACCTTCGTGCAGTAACGAAACGGTCCGAAATGCCCCAAATCATGAGTTTTGGGTCGAACGGAGTGAATCGGGTGCGTTCATTGTGAAAAATTCGGACGCAACTTCGTTTAGCAAACAAGTGCGTCAATGGCACTATTTTGGCCAGTTTTTCATTCGACTTTCGTGCAGTAACAAAATGGTCCGAAAGGCCCCAAAACATGAGTTTTGGGTCGAACGGAGTGGATCGAGTGCGTTCGTTGCGAAAGATTCCGACGCAACTTCGTTTAGCGAGCTTGTGCGTTAATGGCACCAGATCGACCAGTTTTGCATCGACTTTCGTGCAGTAACGAAATGGTCCGAAACGTACCAAAACATGAGTGTTGGGTCAAACGGAGTGGATCGGGTGCGTTCGTTGCGAATAATTCTGACGCAACTTCGTTTAGCGAACTTGTGCGTTAATGGCACCAGTTCGGCAAGCTTTGCATCGACTTTCGTGTAGTGATTTAACGGTCCAAAACGCATCAAAACATGAGTTTTGGGTCCAATGGAATGGATTGGGTGCGTTCGTTGCGAAAGATTCCGACGCAACTTCGTTTAGCGAGCTTGTGCGTTAATGGCACCGGATCGACCAGTTTTGCATCGACATTCGTGCAGTAACGAAACGGTCCGAAACGGACCAAAACATGAGTTTTGGGTCGAACAGAGTGGATCGGGTGCGTTCGTTGCGAAAGATTCCGACGCAACTTCGTTTAGCGAGCTTGTGCGTTAATGGCACCGGATCGACCAGCTTTGCATCGACTTTCGTGCAGTAACGAAACGGTCCGAAACGTACCAAAACATGAGTGTTGGGTCGAACAGAGTGGATTGGGTGCGTTCGTTGCGAAAAGTTCCGACGCACCTTCGTTTAGCGAACTTGGGCGTTAATGGCACCGGTTCGGCAAGTTTTGCATTCGACTTTCGTGCAGTAACGAAACGTTCCGAAACGCCCCAAAACATGAGTTTTGGGTCGAATGGAGTGGATCGGGTGCGTTCATTGCGAAAAATGCCGACGCAGCTTCGTTTGGCGAACTAGTGCGTCAATGGCACCGGTCTGGCTAGATTTGCATCGACTTTCGTGCAGTAAGAAACGGTCCAAAACGCACCAAAACATGAGTTTCGGGTCGAACAGAGTGGATCGGGTGTGTTCGTTGCGAAAAATTCAGACGCAACTTCGTTTAGCGAACTTGTGCGTTAATGGCACCGGTTCGGCAAGCTTTACATCGACTTTTGTGTAGTGACTTAGCCGTCTGAAACGCCCCAAAACCTGAGTTTTGGGTCGAACGAAGTGGATCGGGTGCGTTCATTACGAAAAACTCCGACGCAGCTTCGTTTGGCGAACTAGTGCGTCAATGGCACCGGTTCGGCCAGATTTGGATCGACTTTCGTGCAGTAACGAAACGGTCCGAAACGCATCAAAACATGAGTTTTGGGTCCAATAGAATGGATTGGGTGCGTTCATTGCGAAAGATTCCGACGCAACTTCGTTTAGCGAGCTTGTGCGTTAATGGCACCAGTTAGGCTAGTTTTGCATTCGACTTTCGTGCAGTAACGAAACGGTCCGAAACGCCCCAAAACATGAGTTTTGGGTCGAACGGAGTGGATCGCGTGCGTTCATTGCGAAAAATGCCGACGCAGCTTCGTTTGGCGAACATGTGCGTTAATGGCACCTATAGGCCAGTTTTGCATCGACTTTCGTGCATTAACGAAATGTTCCGAAATGTACCAAAACATGAGTTTTGGGTCGAACGGTGGATCGGATGCGTTCGTTGTGAATAATTCCGGCGCAACTTCGTATAGCGAACTTGTGTGTTAATGGCACCAGTTCGGCAAGCTTTGCATCGACTTTCGTGTAGTGACTTAACGGTCCGAAACGCACCAAAACATGAGTTTTGGGTCCAGTGCAATGGATTGGGTGCGTTCGTTACGAAAAATTCCGACGCAACTTCGTTTAGCGAGCTTATGCGTTAATGGCACCAGTTCGGCTAGTATTGCATTCGACTTTCGTGCAGTAACAAAACGGTCCGAAACGCCCCAAAACATGAGTTTTGGGTCGAATGGAGTGGATCAGGTGCGTTCATTGCGAAAAATTCCGACGCAACTTCGTTTAGCGAACTTGTGCGTTGATGGCACAAATTCGGCCAGTTTTGCATCGACTTTCTTGCACTAACGAAATGGTCCGAAACGCACCAAAACATGAGTTTCGGGTCGAACAGAGTGTATCGGTTGTGTTCATTGCGAAAAATTCCAACGCAACTTTGTTTAGCGAAGTTGTGCGTTAATGGCACCAGTTCGGCAAGCTTTACATCGACTTTCGTGTAGTGACTTAGCAGTCTGAAATGCCCCAAAACCTGAGTTTTGGGTCGAACGAAATGGATCGGGTGCGTTCGTTGCGACAAACTCCGACGCAGCTTCGTTTGGCGAACTAGTGCGTCAATGGCACCGGTTCGGCTAGATTTGCATCGACTTTCGTGCAATAACGAAACGGTGCGAAACGCACCAAAACATGAGTTTTGGGTCCAATGGAATGGATTGGGTGCGTTCGTTGCGAAAGATTACGACGCAACTTCGTTTAGCGAGCTTGTGCGTTAATGGCACCAGTTAGTCTAGTTTTTCATTCGACTTTCGTGCAGTAGCAAAACGGTCCAAAATGCCCCAAAACATGAGTTTTGGGTCGAATGGAGTGGATCTGGTGCGTTCGTTACGAAAAATTCCGACACAACTTCGTTTAGCGAGCTTGTGCGTTAATGGCACCAGTTAGGCTAGTTTTTCATTCGACTTTCGTGCAGTAACAAAACGGTCCGAAAGGCCCCAAAACATGAGTTTTGGGTCGAAAGGAGTGGATCAGGTGCGTTCTTTGTGAAAAATTCCGACGCAACTTCGTTTAGCGAACTTGTGCGTTGATGGCACCAGTTCGGCCAGGTTTGCATTCGACTTTCGTGCAGTAACGAAACGGTCCGAAACGCCCCAAAACATGAGTTTTGGGTTGAATGGAGTAGATCGGGGGCGTTCGTTGCGAAAAATGCCGACGCAACTTCGTTTGGCGAACAAGTGCGTCAATGGCTCCAGTTCGGCCAGCTTTGCCTCAACTTTCGTGCAGTAACGGAACGGTCCGAAATGCACCAAAACATGAGTTTCGGGTCGAACAGAGTGGATCGGGTGTGTTCGATACGAAAAATTCAGACGCAACTTCGTTTAGCGAACTTGTGCGTTAATGGCACCAGTTCGGCAAGCTTTACATTGACTTTTGTGTAGTGACTTAGCAGTCTGAAACGCCCCAAAACCGGAGTTTTGGGTCGAAAGAAGTGGATCGGGTGCGTTCGTTAGGAAAAACTCCGACACAGCTTCGTTTGGCGAACTAGTGCGTCAATGGCACCGGTTCGGCCAGATTTGCATCGACTTTCGTGCAGTAACGAAACGGTCCGAAACGCATCAAAACATGAGTTTTGGGTCCAATGGAATGGATTGGGTGCTTTCGTTGCGAAAGATTCCGACACAACTTCGTTTAGCGAGCTTGTGCGTTAATGGCACCAGTTCGGCTAGTTTTCCATTCAACTTTCGTGCAGTAACAAAACGGTCCGAAACACCCCAAAACATGAGTTTTGGGTCGAATGGAGTGGATCAGGTGCGTTCATTGCGAAAAATGCCGACGCAGCTTCGTTTGGCGAACTAGTGCGTCAATGGCATCGGTCCGGCTAGATTTGCATCGACTTTCGTGCAGTAACGAAACGGTCCGAAACGCCCCAAAACATGAGTTTTGCGTCCATTGGAGTGGATGAGGTGCGTTCGTTGCTAAAAATTCCGACGCAACTTCGTTTAGCGAACTTGTGCGTTAATGGCACCGGATCGACCAGTTTTGCATCGACATTCGTGCAGTAACGAAACGGTCCGAAACGTACCAAAACATGAGTGTTGGGTCGAACAGAGTGGATCGGGTGCGTTCGTTGCGAATAATACTGACGCAACTTTGTTTAGCGAACTTGTGCGTTAATGGCACAAGTTCAGCAAGCTTTGCATCGACTTTCCTGTAGTGATTTAACAGTCCGAAACGCGCGAAAACATGAGTTTTGGGTCGAACGGAGTGGATCGGGTGCGTTCGTTGTGAAAAGTTTCGACGCACCTTCGTTTAGCGAACTTGTGCGTTAATGGCACCGGTTCTGCAAGTTTTGCATTCGACTTTCGTGCAGTAACGAAACGTTCCGAAACGCCCCAAAACATGAGTTTTGGGTCGAATGGAGTGGATCGGGTGCGTTCATTGCGAAAAATGCCGACGCAGCTTCGTTTGGCGAACTAGTGCGTCAATGGCACCGGTCCGGCTAGATTTGCATCAACTTTCGTGCAGTAAGAAACGGTCCAAAACGCACCAAAACATGAGATGAGGACATCAACACTAAGGATACATCCACTCCGACACAAATACCTATTGCTGGTCCTATTACTCGTGCTCGTGCTCGTGCTCATCAACTTAATCATCAGGAACCAAGGAGGCGACCGAAAGGGAAACGGATTCGCGCAGGCTGGATTCGGACTGCAGAACAGTACCAACTTGTGACGGACACCACGGTCGCATCAGAACTCAGATTGGGGCGTTCGAGTACTTCGTGGAAAGCTTATAAAGTCTTCTTTCAAAAGGATCCATCCTCATATCCATATCTGTTACGAGTCGGCCGCAATCATAAAATTAATACAGAGTCCTTTTCTGCCCATGGTGCTGCGTCACCCTGTTTTGGCCCAATGGGCCGTGTATCAAGTTGAGTCCATTACGGACGCATCCTAGGGTTGGAGTATGACCCCAGCACCCCTTTG
Organism: Panicum miliaceum; assembly: GCA_032594955.1. Classification (NCBI taxonomy): domain Eukaryota; kingdom Viridiplantae; phylum Streptophyta; class Magnoliopsida; order Poales; family Poaceae; genus Panicum; species Panicum miliaceum. Next base: position 17,268,020 of record CM064072.1, on the reverse strand, counting down.
GTCGTCCTCCCACGTACTTATACCTTTTAGCCGCCACCAAGGATGCTTGGGTTTTGTTTGGATCAAGTTTAGCCTTCGCTACTTGCTTGCAAGCGCGCGTGCTGGATCAGCCGCCCGTCTTCTTGTCTTCGGAACCCCACCATTATTGAGATTGCGTGTGAAACCTTCATTTACATCTAGTAAATTCAGTACTTGTCATACTTGTTCTTGCTAGTTCTTCGATTGCTTGCAGGACGAGTGCCCTAGTGGCCGGGTGCCGTGCTCCACAAGATCGCGCCAGCCATTGGAGGGGGTGTATCGGTTGCTAAGGCGCAGCTTGGAAGGCTGTAGTCAGGCCGTGAACGTCGCCTCCATCAACCAATCGAGTTATCCACGCCTCTCATCGAAAGATCGGGAATCGAACCCTAGCGGGTCGCCATTAACATGAGTTTTGCGTCCATTGGAGTGGATGAGGTGCGTTCGTCGCGAAAAATTCCGATGCAACTTCGTTTAGCGAACTTGTGCGTTAATGGCACCGGATCGGCCAGTTTTGCATTGACTTTCGTGCAGTAACGAAACGGTCCGAAACATACCTAAACATGAGTGTTGGGTCGAACAGAGTGGATCGGGTGCGTTCGTTGCGAATAATTCTGACGCAACTTCGTTTAGCGAACTTGTGCGTTAATGGCACCAGTTCGGCAAGCTTTGCATGGACTTTCGTGTAGTGATTTAACAGTCCGTAACGCACCATAACATGAGTTTTGGGTCGAACGGAGTGGATTGGGTGTGTTCGTTGCGAAAAGTTCCGACGCACCTTCGTTTAGCGAACTTGTGCGTTAATGGCACCGGTTCGGCCAGTTTTGCATTCGACTTTCGTGCAGTAATGAAACGTTCCGAAACGCCCCAAAACATGAGTTTTGGGTCGAATGGAGTGGATCGGGTGTGTTCGTTGCGAAAAATTCCGACGCAGCTTCGTTTGGCGAACTTGTGCGTTGATGGCACTATTTCGTCCAGTTTTGCATCGACTTTCTTGCAGCAACGAAACAGTCCGAAACGCCCCAAAACATGAGTTTTGAGTCGAATGGAGTGGATTGGGTGCGTTCGTTGCGAAAAATTCCGACGCACCTTCATTTAGCGAGCTTGTGCGTCAATGGCACCAGTTCGGCTAGTTTTGCATTCGACTTTCGTGCAGTAACGAAACCGTCCGAAACGCCCCAAAACATGAGTTTTGGGTCGAACGGAGTGGATCGGGTGCGTTCATTGCGAAAAATGCCGACGCAGCTTTGTTTGGAGAACATGTGCGTTAATGGCACCTACTCGGCCAGTTTTGCATCGACATTCGTGCAGTAACGAAACGTTCTGAAACGTACCAAAACATGAGTTTTGGGTCGAACGGTGGATCGGATGCGTTCGTTGCGAATAATTCCGGCGCAACTTCGTTTAGCGAACTTGTGCGTCAATGGCACCAGTTCGGCCAGTTTTGCATCGACTTTCTTGCAGTAACGAAACGGTCCGAAACGCACCAAAACATAAGTTTTAGGTCCAGTGCAATGCATTGGGTGCATTCGTTGCGAAAAATTCCGACGCAACTTCGTTTAGCGAGCTTGTGCGTTAATGGCACCAGTTCGGCTAGTTTTGCATTCGACTTTCGTGCAGTAACAAAACGGTCCGAAACGCCCCAAAACATGAGTTTTTGGTCGAATGGAGTGGATCAGGTGCGTTCATTGCGAAAAATTCCGACGCAACTTCGTTTAGCAAACTTGTGCGTTAATGGAACCAGTTCGGCAAGCTTTGCATCGACTATCGTGTAATGACTTAACGGTCTGAAACGTCCCAAAACATGAGTTTTGGGTCGAATACAGTGGATCGGGTGCGTTCATTGAGAAAAATGCTGAGGCAGCTTCGTTTGGAGAACTTGTGCGTCAATGGCTCCAGTTCGGCCAGCTTTGCCTCGACTTTCGTGCAGTAATGAAACGGTCCAAAACGCCCCAAAACATGAGTTTTTGGTCGAATGGAGTGGATCAGGTGCGTTCATTGCGAAAAATTCCGACGCAACTTCGTTTAGCGAACTTGTGCGTTGATGGCACAAATTCGGCCAGTTTTGCATCGACTTTCGTGCACTAACAACACGGTCCGAAATGCACCAAAACATGAGTTTCGGGTCGAACAGAGTGGATCGGGTGTGTTCATTGCGAAAATATCCGACGCAACTTCGTTTAGCGAACTTGTGCGTTAATGGCACCAGTTTGGCAAGCTTTACATCGACTTTCGTGTAGTAACTTAGCAGTCTGAAATGCCCCAAAACCTGAGTTTTGGGTCGAACGAAATGGATCGGGTGTGTTCGTTGTGACAAACTCCAATGCAGCTTCGTTTGGCGAACTAGGGCGTCAATGGCACCGGTTCGGCCAGATTTGCATCGACTTTCGTGCAGTAACGAAACGGTTCGAAACGTACCAAAACATGAGTTTTGGGTCGAATGGAGTGGATCTGGAGCGTTCGTTGCGAAAAATTCCGACGCAACTTCGTTTAGCGACCTTGTGCGTTGATGGCACCAGTTCGGCCAGTTTTGCATTCGACCTTCGTGCAGTAACGAAACGGTCGGAATCGCCCCAAAACATGAGTTTTGGGTCGAATGGTGTGGATCGGGTGCGTTCGTTGCGAAAAATGCCAACGCAGCTTCGTTTGGCGAACTTGTGCGTCAATGGCTCCAATTCGGCCAGCTTTGCCTCGACTTTCGTGCAGTAACGAAACGGTCCGAAATGCCCCAAAACATGAGTTTCGGGTCGAACAGAGTGGATCGGGTGTGTTCGTTGCGAAAAATTCCGACGCAGCTTCGTTTGGCGAACTAGTGCGTTAATGGCACCGGTTCGGCCAGATTTGCATCGACTTTCGTGCAGTAACGAAACCGTCCGAGACGCATCAAAACATGAGTTTTGGGTCCAATGGAATGGATTGGGTGCGTTCGTTGAGAAAGATTCCGATGCAACTTCGTTTGGCGAACTAGTGCGTTAATGGCACCAGTTCGGCTAGTTTTGCATTCGACTTTCGTGCAATAACGAAACGGTCCGAAACCCCCCAAAACATGAGTTTTGGGTCGAACGGAGTGGATCGGGTGCGTTCATTGCGAAAAATGCCGACGCAGCTTCGTTTGGCGAACATGTGCGTTAATGGCACCTATTCGGCCAGTTTTGCATCGACTTTCGTGCAGTAACGAAACGTTCTGAAATGTACCAAAACATGAGTTTTGGGTCGAACGGAGTGGATCGGGTGCATTCGTTGCGAAAAATTCCGACGCAGCTTCGTTTGGCGAACCTGTGCGTTAATGGCACCAGTTCGGCCAGCTTTGCCTCGACTTTCGTGCAGTAACGAAACGGTCCGAAATGCCCCAAAACATGAGTTTCGGGTCGAACAGAGTGGATCGGGTGTGTTCGTTGCGAAAAATTCCGACGCAGCTTCGTTTGGCGAACTAGTGCGTTAATGGCACCGTTTCGGCCAGATTTGCATCGACTTTCGTGCAGTAACGAAACGGTTCGAAACGTACCAAAACATGAGTTTTGGGTCGAATGGAGTGGATCTGGAGCATTCGTTGCGAAAAATTCCGAAGCAACTTCGTTTAGCGACCTTGTGCGTTGATGGCACCAGTTCGGCCAGTTTTGCATTCGACCTTCGTGCAGTAACGAAACGGTCGGAATCGCCCCAAAACATGAGTTTTGGGTCGAATGGTGTGGATCGGGTGCGTTCGTTGCGAAAAATGCCAACGCAGCTTCGTTTGGCGAACTTGTGCGTCAATGGCTCCAATTCGGCCAGCTTTGCCTCGACTTTCGTGCAGTAACGAAACGGTCCGAAATGCCCCAAAACATGAGTTTCGGGTCGAACAGAGTGGATCGGGTGTGTTCGTTGCGAAAAATTCCAACGCAGCTTCGTTTGGCGAACTAGTGCGTTAATGGCACCGGTTCGGCCAGATTTGCATCGACTTTCGTGCAGTAACGAAACCGTCCGAGACGCATCAAAACATGAGTTTTGGGTCCAATGGAATGGATTGGGTGCGTTCGTTGAGAAAGATTCCGATGCAACTTCGTTTGGCGAACTAGTGCGTTAATGGCACCAGTTCGGCTAGTTTTGCATTCGACTTTCGTGCAATAACGAAACGGTCCGAAACCCCCCAAAACATGAGTTTTGGGTCGAACGGAGTGGATCGGGTGCGGTCATTGCGAAAAATGCCGACGCAGCTTCGTTTGGCGAACATGTGCGTTAATGGCACCTATTCGGCCAGTTTTGCATCGACTTTCGTGCAGTAACGAAACGTTCTGAAATGTACCAAAACATGAGTTTTGGGTCGAACGGAGTGGATCGGGTGCATTCGTTGCGAAAAATTCCGACGCAGCTTCGTTTGGCGAACCTGTGCGTTAATGGCACCAGTTCGGCCAGCTTTGCCTCGACTTTCGTGCAGTAACGAAACGGTCCGAAATGCCCCAAAACATGAGTTTCGGGTCGAACAGAGTGGATCGGGTGTGTTCGTTGCGAAAAATTCCGACGCAGCTTCGTTTGGCGAACTAGTGCGTTAATGGCACCGTTTCGGCCAGATTTGCATCGACTTTCGTGCAGTAACGAAACGGTTCGAAACGTACCAAAACATGAGTTTTGGGTCGAATGGAGTGGATCTGGAGCATTCGTTGCGAAAAATTCCGAAGCAACTTCGTTTAGCGACCTTGTGCGTTGATGGCACCAGTTCGGCCAGTTTTGCATTCGACTTTCGTGCAGTAACGAAACGGTCGGAATCGCCCCAAAACATGAGTTTTGGGTCGAATGGTATGGATCGGGTGTGTTCGTTGCGAAAAATGCCAACGCAGCTTCGTTTGGCGAACTTGTGCGTCAATGGCTCCAATTCGGCCAGCTTTGCCTCGACTTTCGTGCAGTAACGAAACGGTCCGAAATGCCCCAAAACATGAGTTTCGGGTCGAACAGAGTGGATCGGGTGTGTTCGTTGCGAAAAATTCCGACGCAGCTTCGTTTGGCGAACTAGTGCAATAATGGCACCGGTTTGGCCAGATTTGCATCGAATTTCGTGCAGTAACGAAACCGTCCGAGACGCATCGAAACATGAGTTTTGGGTCCAATGGAATGGATTGGGTGCGTTCGTTGAGAAAGATTCCGACGCAACTTCGTTTGGTGAACTAGTGCGTTAATGGCACCGGTTCGGCCAGATTTGCATCGACTTTCATGCAGTAACAAAACCGTCCGAAACGCATCAAAATTTGAGTTTTGGGTCCAATGGAATGGATTGGGTGCGTTCGTTGCGAAAGATTCCGACGCAACTTCGTTTAGCGAGCTTGTGCGTTAATGGCACCAGTTCGGCTAGTTTTGCATTCGACTTTCGTGCTGTAACAAAATGGTCCGAAACGCCCCAAAACATGAGTTTTCGGTCGAATGGAGTGGATCTGGTGCGTTCGTTGCGAAAAATTCCGACGCAACTTCGTTTAGCGAACTTGTGCGTCCATGGCACCGGTTCGGCCAGTTTTGCATTCGACTTTCGTGCAGTAACAAAACGGTCCGAAACGCCCAAAAAAATGAGTTTTGGGTTGAATGGAGTGGATCGGGTGCGTTCATTGCGAAAAATGCCGACGCAGCTTCGTTGGGTGAACTTGTGCGTCAATGGCTATAGTTCGGCCAGCTTTGCCTCGACTTTCGAGCAGTAATGAAACGGTCTGAAACACCCCAAAACATGAGTTTTGCGTCCATTGGAGTGTATTGGGTGCGTTCGTTGCGAAAAATTCCGCCACACCTTTGTTTAGCGAACTTGTGCGTTAATGGCACCGGTTCGGCCAGTTTTGCATTCGACTTTCGTGCAGTAACGAAATGTTCCGAAACGCCCCAAAACATGAGTTTTGGGTCGAATGGAGTGGATCGGGTGTGTTCGTTGCGAAAAATTCCGACGCAGCTTCGTTTGGCGAACTTGTGCGTAGATGGCACTAATTCATCCAGTTTTGCATCGACTTTCGTGCAATAACGAAACAGTCCGAAACGCCCAAAACATGAGTTTTGGGTCGAACGGAGTGGATTGGGTGCGTTCGTTGCGAAAATTTCCGACGCACCTTCGTTTAGCGAGCTTGTGCGTTAATGGCACCAGTTAGGCTAGTTTTGCATTCGACTTTCGTGCAGTAACGAAACGGTCCGAAACGCCCCAAAACATGAGTTTTGGGTCGAACGGAGTGGATCGGGTGCGTTCATTGCGAAAAATGGCGACGCAGCTTCGTTTGGCGACGTTGTGCGTTGATGGCGCCGGTTCGGCCAGTTTTGCATTCGACTTTCGTGCAGTAACAAAACGGTCCGAAACGCCCCAAAACATGAGTTTTGGGTTGAATGGAGTGGATCGGGTGCGTTCATTGCGAAAAATGCCGACGCAGACGCCCCAAAACATGAGTTTTGAGTCGAATGGAGTGGATCGGGTGTGTTCGTTGCGAAAAATTCCGACGCAGCTTCGTTTGGCGAACTTGTGCGTTGATGGCACTAATTTGTCCAGTTTTGCATCGACTATCGTGCAGTAACGAAACAGTCCAAAACGCCCCAAAACATGAGTTTTGGGTCGAACGGAGTGGATCGGGTGCGTTCGTTGCGAAAAATTCCGACACAGCTTCGTTTGGCGAACCTGTGCGTCAATGGCACCAGTTCGGCCAGTTTTGCATCGACTTTCGTGCAGTAACGAAACGGTCCGAAACGCACCAAAACATGAGTTTTAGGTCCAGTGCAATGGATTGGGTGCATTCGTTGCGAAAAATTCCGACGCAACTTCGTTTAGCGAGCTTGTGCGTTAATGGCACCAGTTCGGCTAGTTTTGCATTCGACTTTCGTGCAGTAACAAAACGGTCCGAAACGACCCAAAACATGAGTTTTGGGTCGAATGGAGTGGATCAGGTGCGTTCATTGCGAAAAATTCTGACGCAACTTCGTTTAGCGAACTTGTGCGTTGATGGCACAAATTCGGCCAGTTTTGCATCGACTTTCGTGTACTAACGAAACGGTCCGAAACGCACCAAAACATGAGTTTTGGGTTGAACAGAGTGGATCGGGTGTGTTCATTGCAAAAAATTCCGATGCAGCTTCGTTTGGCGAACTAGTGCATCGATGGCACCGGTTCGGCCGTTTTGCATAGACTTTCGTGCAGTAACGAAACGTTCCGAAATGTCCCAAAACATGAGTTTTGGGTCGAACAGAGTAGACCGGGTGCGTTCGTTGCGAATAATTCCAACGCAACTTCGTTTAGCGAACTTGTGCGTTAATGGCACCTATTCGGCCAGTTTTGCATCGACTTTCGTGCAGTAACGAAACGTTCTAAAACGTACCAAAACATGAGTTTTGGGTCGAACGGTGGATCGGATGCGTTCGTTGCGAATAATTTGGGCGCAACTTCGTTTAGCGAACTTGTATGTTAATGGCACCAGTTAGGCAAGCTTTGCATCGACTTTCGTGTAGTGACTTAACGGTCGGAAACGCCCCAAAACATGAGTTTTGGGTCGAACGGAGTGGATCGGGTGCGTTCGTTGCGAAAAATTCCGACACAGCTTCGTTTGGCGAACCTGTGCGTCAATGGCACCAGTTCGGCCAGTTTTGCATCGACTTTCGTGCAGTAACGAAACGGTCCGAAACGCACCAAAACATGAGTTTTAGGTCCAGTGCAATGGATTGGGTGCATTCGTTGCGAAAAATTCCGACGCAACTTCGTTTAGCGAGCTTGTGCGTTAATGGCACCAGTTCGGCTAGTTTTGCATTCGACTTTCGTGCAGTAACAAAACGGTCCGAAACGCCCCAAAACATGAGTTTTGGGTCGAATGGAGTGAATCAGGTGCGTTCATTGCGAAAAATTCTGACGCAACTTCGTTTAGCGAACTTGTGCGTTGATGGCACAAATTCGGCCAGTTTTGCATCGACTTTCGTGCACTAACGAAACGGTCCGAAACGCACCAAAACATGAGTTTTGGGTTGAACAGAGTGGATCGGGTGTGTTCATTGCAAAAAATTCCGATGCAACTTCGTTTAGCGAACTTGTGCGTTAATGGCACCATTTCGGCAAGCTTTACATCGACTTTCTTGTAGTGACTTAGCAGTCTGAAACGCCCCAAAACCTGAATTTTAGGTCGAACGAAATGGATCGGGTGTCTTCGTTGTGACAAACTCCGATGCAGCTTCGTTTGGCGAACTAGTGCGTCAATCGCACCGGTTCGGCCAGATTTGCATCGACTTTCGTGCAGTAACGAAACGGTCCGAAACGTACCAAAACATGTGTTGTGGGTCAAATGGAGTGGATCTGGTGCGTTCGTTGCGAAAAATTCCGACGCACCTTTGTTTAGCGAACTTGTGCGTTAATTGCACCGGTTCGGCCAGTTTTGCATTCGACTTTCGTGCAGTAACGAAACGTTCCGAAACGCCCCAAAACATGAGTTTTGGTTCGAATGGAGTGGATCGGGTGCGTTCGTTGCGAAAAATTCCGACACAGCTTTGTTTGGCGAACATGTGCGTTAATGGCACCTATTCGGCCAGTTTTGCATCGACTCTCGTGCAGTAACGAAACCGTGCGAAACGCATCAAAACATGAGTTTTGGGTCCAATGGAATGGATTGGGTGCGTTCGTTGCGAAAAATTCCGAAGCAACTTCGTTTAGCGAGCTTGTGCGTTAATGGCACCAGTTCGGCTAGTTTTGCATTCGACTTTCGTGCAGTAACAAAACGGTCCGAAACACCCCAAAACATGAGTTTTGGGTCGAATGGAGTGGATCAGGTGCGTTCATTGCGAAAAATTCCGACGCAACTTCGTTTAGCGAACTTGTGCGTTGATGGCACAAATTCGGCCAGTTTTGCATCGACTTTCGTGCACTAACGAAACGGTCCAAAACGCACCAAAACATGAGTTTCGGGTCGAACAGAGTGGATCGGGTGTGTTCATTGCGAAAAATTCCGACGCAACTTCGTTTAGCGAACTTGTGCGTTAATGGCACCAGTTCGGCAAGCTTTCCATCGACTTTCGTGTAGTGACTTAGCTGTCTGAAATGCCCCAAAACCTGAGTTTTGGGTCGAACGAAATGGATCGGGTGTGTTCATTGTGACAAACTCCGATGCAGCTTCGTTTGGCGAACTAGTGCGTCAATGGCACCGGTTCGGCCAGATTTGCATCGACTTTCGTGCAGTAACGAAACGGTCCGAAACGTACCAAAACATGCAATTTGGGTCGAATGGAGTGGATCTGGTGCGTTCGTTGCGAAAAATTCCGACGCACCTTTGTTTAGCGAACTTGTGCGTTAATTGCACCGGTTCGGCCAGTTTTGCATTCGACTTTCGTGCAGTAACGAAACGTTCCGAAACGCCCCAAAACATGAGTTTTGGGTCGAATGGAGTGGATCGGGTGTGTTCGTTGCGAAAAATTCCGACGCAGCTTCGTTTGGCGAACTTGTGCGTTGATGGCACTAATTTGTCCAGTTTTGCATCGACTTTCGTGCAGTAACGAAACAGTCCAAAACGCCCCAAAACATGAGTTTTGGGTCCAATGGAGTGGATCAGGTGCATTCTTTGCAAAAAATTCTGACGCACCTTCGTTGAGCGAACTTGTGCGTTGATGGCACAAATTCGGCCAGTTTTGCATCGACTTTCGTGCACTAACGAAACGGTCCGAAACGCACCAAAACATGAGTTTCGGGTCGAACAGAGTGGATCGGGTATGTTCATTGCGAAAAATTCCGACGCAACTTCGTTTAGCGAACTTGTGCGTTAATGGCACCAGTTCGGCAAGCTTTACATCGACTTTCGTGTAGTGACTTAGCAGTCTGAAACGCCCCAAAACCTGAGTTTTGGGTCGAACGAAATGGATCGGGTGTGTTCGTTGTGACAAACTCCAATGCAGCTTCGTTTGGCGAACTAGTGCGTCAATGGCACCGGTTCGGCCAGATTTGCATCAACTTTCGTGCAGTAACAAAACGGTCCGAAACGTACCAGAACATGAGTTTTGGGTCGAATGGAGTGGATTTGGTGCGTTCGTTGCGAAAAATTCCGACATAACTTCGTTTAGCGACTTTTTGCGTTGATGGCACCAGTTCGGCCAGTTTTGCATTCGACTTTCGTGCAGTAACAAAACGGTCTGAAGCGCCCCAAAACATGAGTTTTTGGTCGAATAGAATGGATCGGGTGCGTACATTGCGAAAAATGCCGACGCAGCTTTGTTTGGCGAACATGTGCGTTAATGGCACCTATTCGGCCAGTTTTGCATCGACTCTCGTGCAGTAACGAAACCGTGCGAAACGCATCAAAACATGAGTTTTGGGTCCAATGGAATGGATTGTGTGCGTTCGTTGCGAAAAATTCCGAAGCAACTTCGTTTAGCGAGCTTGTGCGTTAATGGCACCAGTTCGGCTAGTTTTGCATTCGACTTTCGTGCAGTAACAAAACGGTCCGAAACGCCACAAAACATGAGTTTTGGGTCGAATGGAGTGGATCAGGTGCGTTCATTGCGAAAAATTCCGACGCAACTTCGTTTAGCGAACTTGTGCGTTGATGGCACAAATTCGGCCAGTTTTGCATCGACTTTCGTGCACTAACGAAACTGTCCGAAACGCACCAAAACATGAGTTTCGGGTCGAACAGAGTGGATCGGGTATGTTCATTGCGAAAAATTCCGACGCAACTTCGTTTAGCGAACTTGTGCGTTAATGGCACCAGTTCGGCAAGCTTTCCATCGACTTTCGTGTAGTGACTTAGCAATCTGAAATGCCCCAAAACCAGAGTTTTGGGTCGAACGAAATGGATCGGGTGTGTTCGTTGTGACAAACTCCGATGCAGCTTCGTTTGGCGAACTAGTGCGTCAATGGCACCGGTTCGGCCAGATTTGCATCGACTTTCGTGCAGTAACGAAACGGTCCGAAACGTACCAAAACATGCGTTTTGGGTCGAATGGAGTGGATCTGGTGCGTTCGTTGCGAAAAATTCCGACGCACCTTTGTTTAGCGAACTTGTGCGTTAATTGCACCGGTTCGGCCAGTTTTGCATTCCACTTTCGTGCAGTAACGAAACGTTCCAAAACGCCCCAAAATATGAGTTTTGGGTCGAATGGAGTGGATCGGGTGTGTTCGTTGCAAAAAATTCCGACGCAGCTTCGTTTGGCGAACTTGTGCGTTGATGGCACTAATTTGTCCAGTTTTGCATCGACTTTCGTGCAGTAACGAAACAGTCCAAAACGCCCCAAAACATGAGTTTTGGGTCCAATGCAGTGGATCAGGTGCGTTCATTGCAAAAAATTCTCACGCACCTTCGTTTAGCGAACTTGTGCGTTGATGGCACAAATTTGGCCAGTTTTGCATCGACTTTCGTGCACTAACGAAACGGATCGAAACGCACCAAAACATGAGTTTCGGGTCGAACAGAGTGGATCGGGTATGTTCATTGCGAAAAATTCCGACGCAACTTCATTTAGCGAACTTGTGCGTTAATGGCACCAGTTCGGCAAGCTTTACATCAACTTTCGTGTAGTGACTTAGCAGTCTGAAACGCCCCAAAACCTGAGTTTTGGGTCGAACGAAATGGATCGGGTGTGTTCGTTGTGACAAACTTCGATGCAGCTTCGTTTGGCGAGCTTGTGCGTTAATGGCACCGGTTCGGCCAGTTTTGCATTCGACTTTCGTGCTGTAACGAAATGGTCCGAAACGCCCCAAAACATGAGTTTTGTGTCGAATAGAGTGGATCTGGTGCGTTCGTTGCGAAAAATTCCGATGCAACTTCGTTTAGCGACGTTGTGCGTTGATGGCACCAGTTCGGCCAGTTTTGCATTCGACTTTCGTGCAGTAAGAAAACGGTTCGAAACGCCCCAAAACATGAGTTTTGGGTCGAATGGAGTGGATCAGGTGCGTTCGTTGCGAAAAACTCTGACGCAGCTTCGTTTGGCGAACTAGTGCGTCAATGGCACCTAATCGGCCAGTTTTGCATCGACTCTCGTGCCGTAACGAAACCGTGCGAAACGCATCAAAACATGAGTTTTGGGTCCAATGGAATGGATTGGGTACGTTCGTTGCGAAAAATTCCGAAGCAACTTCGTTTAGCGAGCTTGTGCGTTAATGGCACCAGTTCGGCTAGTTTTGCATTCGACTTTCGTGCAGTAACAAAACGGTCCGAAACGCCCCAAAACATGAGTTTTGGGTCGAATGGAGTGGATCAGGTGCGTTCATTGCGAAAAATTCCGACGCAACTTCGTTTAGCGAACTTGTGCGTTGATGGCACAAATTCGGCCAGTTTTGCATTGACTTTCGTGCACTAACGAAACGGTCCGAAACGCACCAAAACATGAGTTTCGGGTCGAACAGAGTGGATCGGGTGTGTTCATTGCGAAAAATTCCGATGCAACTTCGTTTAGCGAACTTGTGCGTTAATGGCATCAGTTCGGCAAGCTTTGCATCGACTTTCGTGTAGTGACTTAGCAGTCTGAAATGCCCCAAAACCTGAGTTTTGGGTCGAACGAAATGGATCGGGTGTGTTCGTTGTGACAAACTCCGATGCAGCTTCGTTTGGCGAACTAGTGCGTCAATGGCACCGGTTCGGCCAGATTTGCATCGACTTTCGTGCAGTAACGAAACGGTCCGAAACGTACCAAAACATGCGTTTTGGGTCGAATGGAGTGGATCTGGTGCGTTCGTTGCGAAAATTTCCGACGCACCTTTGTTTAGCGAACTTGTGCGTTAATTGCACCGGTTCGGCCAGTTTTGCATTCCACTTTCGTGCAGTAACGAAACGTTCCGAAACGCCCCAAAACATGAGTTTTGGGTCGAATGGAGTGGATCGGGTGTGTTCGTTGCAAAAAATTCCGACGCAGCTTCGTTTGGCGAACTTGTGCGTTGATGGCACTAATTTGTCCAGTTTTGCATCGACTTTCGTGCAGTAACGAAACAGTCCAAAACGCCCCAAAACATGAGTTCTGGGTCGAATGGAGTGGATCAGGTGCGTTCATTGCAAAAAATTCTCACGCACCTTCGTTTAGCGAACTTGTGCGTTGATGGCACAAATTTGGCCAGTTTTGCATCGACTTTCGTGCACTAACGAAACGGATCGAAACGCACCAAAACATGAGTTTCGGGTCGAACAGAGTGGATCGGGTATGTTCATTGCGAAAAATTCCGACGCAACTTCGTTTAGCGAACTTGTGCGTTAATGGCACCAGTTCGGCAAGCTTTACATCAACTTTCGTGTAGTGACTTAGCAGTCTGAAACGCCCCAAAACCTGAGTTTTGGGTCGAACGAAATGGATCGGGTGTGTTCGTTGTGACAAACTTCGATGCAGCTTCGTTTGGCGAGCTTGTGCGTTAATGGCACCGGTTCGGCCAGTTTTGCATTCGACTTTCGTGCTGTAACGAAATGGTCCGAAACGCCCCAAAACATGAGTTTTGTGTCGAATAGAGTGGATCTGGTGCGTTCGTTGCGAAAAATTCCGATGCAACTTCGTTTAGCGACGTTGTGCGTTGATGGCACCAGTTCGGCCAGTTTTGCATTCGACTTTCGTGCAGTAAGAAAACGGTTCGAAACGCCCCAAAACATGAGTTTTGGGTCGAATGGAGTGGATCAGGTGCGTTCGTTGCGAAAAACTCTGACGCAGCTTCGTTTGGCGAACTAGTGCGTCAATGGCACCTAATCGGCCAGTTTTGCATCGACTCTCGTGCCGTAACGAAACCGTGCGAAACGCATCAAAACATGAGTTTTGGGTCCAATGGAATGGATTGGGTACGTTCGTTGCGAAAAATTCCGAAGCAACTTCGTTTAGCGAGCTTGTGCGTTAATGGCACCAGTTCGGCTAGTTTTGCATTCGACTTTCGTGCAGTAACAAAACGGTCCGAAACGCCCCAAAACATGAGTTTTGGGTCGAATGGAGTGGATCAGGTGCGTTCATTGCGAAAAATTCCGACGCAACTTCGTTTAGCGAACTTGTGCGTTGATGGCACAAATTCGGCCAGTTTTGCATTGACTTTCGTGCACTAACGAAACGGTCCGAAACGCACCAAAACATGAGTTTCGGGTCGAACAGAGTGGATCGGGTGTGTTCATTGCGAAAAATTCCGATGCAACTTCGTTTAGCGAACTTGTGCGTTAATGGCATCAGTTCGGCAAGCTTTGCATCGACTTTCGTGTAGTGACTTAGCAGTCTGAAATGCCCCAAAACCTGAGTTTTGGGTCGAACGAAATGGATCGGGTGTGTTCGTTGTGACAAACTCCGATGCAGCTTCGTTTGGCGAACTAGTGCGTCAATGGCACCGGTTCGGCCAGATTTGCATCGACTTTCGTGCAGTAACGAAACGGTCCGAAACGTACCAAAACATGCGTTTTGGGTCGAATGGAGTGGATCTGGTGCGTTCGTTGCGAAAATTTCCGACGCACCTTTGTTTAGCGAACTTGTGCGTTAATTGCACCGGTTCGGCCAGTTTTGCATTCCACTTTCGTGCAGTAACGAAACGTTCCGAAACGCCCCAAAACATGAGTTTTGGGTCGAATGGAGTGGATCGGGTGTGTTCGTTGCCAAAAATTCCGACGCAGCTTCGTTTGGCGAACTTGTGCGTTGATGGCACTAATTTGTCCAGTTTTGCATCGACTTTCGTGCAGTAACGAAACAGTCCAAAACGCCCCAAAACATGAGTTCTGGGTCGAATGGAGTGGATCAGGTGCGTTCATTGCAAAAAATTCTCACGCACCTTCGTTTAGCGAACTTGTGCGTTGATGGCACAAATTTGGCCAGTTTTGCATCGACTTTCGTGCACTAACGAAACGGATCGAAACGCACCAAAACATGAGTTTCGGGTCGAACAGAGTGGATCGGGTATGTTCATTGCGAAAAATTCCGACGCAACTTCGTTTAGCGAACTTGTGCGTTAATGGCACCAGTTCGGCAAGCTTTACATCAACTTTCGTGTAGTGACTTAGCAGTCTGAAACGCCCCAAAACCTGAGTTTTGGGTCGAACGAAATGGATCGGGTGTGTTCGTTGTGACAAACTTCGATGCAGCTTCGTTTGGCGAGCTTGTGCGTTAATGGCACCGGTTCGGCCAGTTTTGCATTCGACTTTCGTGCTGTAACGAAATGGTCCGAAACGCCCCAAAACATGAGTTTTGTGTCGAATAGAGTGGATCTGGTGCGTTCGTTGCGAAAAATTCCGATGCAACTTCGTTTAGCGACGTTGTGCGTTGATGGCACCAGTTCGGCCAGTTTTGCATTCGACTTTCGTGCAGTAAGAAAACGGTTCGAAACGCCCCAAAACATGAGTTTTGGGTCGAATGGAGTGGATCAGGTGCGTTCGTTGCGAAAAACTCTGACGCAGCTTCGTTTGGCGAACTAGTGCGTCAATGGCACCTAATCGGCCAGTTTTGCATCGACTCTCGTGCCGTAACGAAACCGTGCGAAACGCATCAAAACATGAGTTTTGGGTCCAATGGAATGGATTGGGTACGTTCGTTGCGAAAAATTCCGAAGCAACTTCGTTTAGCGAGCTTGTGCGTTAATGGCACCAGTTCGGCTAGTTTTGCATTCGACTTTCGTGCAGTAACAAAACGGTCCGAAACGCCCCAAAACATGAGTTTTGGGTCGAATGGAGTGGATCAGGTGCGTTCATTGCGAAAAATTCCGACGCAACTTCGTTTAGCGAACTTGTGCGTTGATGGCACAAATTCGGCCAGTTTTGCATTGACTTTCGTGCACTAACGAAACGGTCCGAAACGCACCAAAACATGAGTTTCGGGTCGAACAGAGTGGATCGGGTGTGTTCATTGCGAAAAATTCCGATGCAACTTCGTTTAGCGAACTTGTGCGTTAATGGCATCAGTTCGGCAAGCTTTGCATCGACTTTCGTGTAGTGACTTAGCAGTCTGAAATGCCCCAAAACCTGAGTTTTGGGTCGAACGAAATGGATCGGGTGTGTTCGTTGTGACAAACTCCGATGCAGCTTCGTTTGGCGAACTAGTGCGTCAATGGCACCGGTTCGGCCAGATTTGCATCGACTTTCGTGCAGTAACGAAACGGTCCGAAACGTACCAAAACATGCGTTTTGGGTCGAATGGAGTGGATCTGGTGCGTTCGTTGCGAAAATTTCCGACGCACCTTTGTTTAGCGAACTTGTGCGTTAATTGCACCGGTTCGGCCAGTTTTGCATTCCACTTTCGTGCAGTAACGAAACGTTCCGAAACGCCCCAAAACATGAGTTTTGGGTCGAATGGAGTGGATCGGGTGTGTTCGTTGCGAAAAATTCCGACGCAGCTTCGTTTGGCGAACTTGTGCGTTGATGGCACTAATTTGTCCAGTTTTGCATCGACTTTCGTGCAGTAACGAAACAGTCCAAAACGCCCCAAAACATGAGTTTTGGGTCCAATGCAGTGGATCAGGTGCGTTCATTGCAAAAAATTCTGACGCACCTTCGTTTAGCGAACTTGTGCGTTGATGGCACAAATTCGGACAGTTTTGCATCGACTTTCGTGCACTAACGAAACGGTCCGAAACGCACCAAAACATGAGTTTCGGGTCGAACAGAGTGGATCGGGTATGTTCATTGCGACAAATTCCGACGCAACTTCGTTTAGCGAACTTGTGCGTTAATGGCACCAGTTCGCCAAGCTTTCCATCAACTTTCGTGTAGTGACTTAGCAGTCTGAAACGCCCCAAAACCTGAGTTTTGGGTCGAACGAAATGGATCGGGTGTGTTCGTTTTGACAAACTCCGATGCAGCTTCGTTTGGCGAACTAGTGCGTCAATGGCACCGGTTCGGCCAGATTTGCATCAACTTTCGTGCAGTAACGAAATGGTCCGAAACGTACCAAAACATGATTTTGGGTCGAATGGAGTGGATCTGGTGCGTTCGTTGCGAAAAATTCCGACGCAACTTCGTTTAGCGACGTTGTGCGTTGATGGCACCGGTTCGGCCAGTTTTGCATTCGACTTTCGTGCAGTAACAAAACGTTCCGAAGCGCCCCAAAACATGAGTTTTTGGTCGAATGGAGTGGATCGGGTGCGTACATTGCGAAAAATGCCGACGCAGCTTTGTTTGGCGAACATGTGCGTTAATGGCACCTATTCGGCCAGTTTTGCATCGACTCTCGTGCAGTAATGAAACCGTGCGAAACGCATCAAAACATGAGTTTTGGGTCCAATGGAATGGATTGGGTGCGTTCGTTGCGAAAAATTCCGAAGCAACTTCGTTTAGCGAGCTTGTGCGTTAATGGCACCAGTTCGGCTAGTTTTGCATTCGACTTTCGTGCAGTATCAAAACAGTCCGAAACGCCCCAAAACATGAGTTTTGGGTCGAATGGAGTGGATCAGGTGCGTTCATTGCGAAAAATTCCGACGCAACTTCGTTTAGCGAACTTGTGCGTTGATGGCACAAATTCGGCCAGTTTTGCATCGACTTTCGTGCACTAACGAAACGGTCCGAAACACACCAAAACATGAGTTTCGGGTCGAACAGAGTGGATCGGGTGTGTTCATTGCGAAAAAATCCGACGCAACTTCGTTTAGCGAACTTGTGCGTTAATGGCACCAGTTCGGCAAGCTTTGCATCGACTTTCGTGTAGTGACTTAGCAGTCTGAAACGCCCCAAAACCTGAGTTTTGGGTCGAACGAAATGGATCGGCTGTGTTCGTTGTGACAAACTCCGATGCAGCTTCGTCTGGCGAACTAGTGCGTCAATGGCACCGGTTTGGCCAGATTTGCATTCGACTTTCGTGCTGTAACAAAATGGTCCGAAACGCCCCAAAACATGAGTTTTCGGTCGAATGGAGTGGATCTGGTGCGTTCGTTGCGAAAAATTCCGACGCAACTTCGTTTAGCGACGTTGTGCGTTGATGGCACCGGTTCGGCCAGTTTTGCATTCGACTTTCGTGTAGTAACAAAACGGTCCGAAACGCCCCAAAACATGAGTTTTGGGTTGAATGGAGTGGATCGGGTGCGTACATTACGAAAAATGACGACGCAGCTTCGTTGGGTGAACTTGTGCGCCAATGGCTCCAGTTCGGCCAGCTTTGCCTCGACTTTCGAGAAGTAATGAAACGGTCTGAAACGCCCCAAAACATGAGTTTTGCGTCCATTGGAGTGGATGAGGTGCGTTCGTTGCGAAAGATTCCGAAGCAACTTCGTTTAGCGAGCTTGTGCGTTAATGGCACCAGTTCGGCCAGTTTTGCATTCGACTTTCGTGCTGTAACAAAATGGTCCGAAACGCCCCAAAACATGAGTTTTGTGTCGAATAGAGTGGATCTGGTGCGTTCGTTGCGAAAAATTCCGATGCAACTTCGTTTAGCGAACTTGTGCGTTAATGGCATCAGTTCGGCAAGCTTTGCATCGACTTTCGTGTAGTGACTTAGCAGTCTGAAATGCCCCAAAACCTGAGTTTTGGGTCGAACGAAATGGATCGGGTGTGTTCGTTGTGACAAACTCCGATGCAGCTTCGTTTGGCGAACTAGTGCGTCAATGGCACCGGTTCGGCCAGATTTGCATCGACTTTCGTGCAGTAACGAAACGGTCCGAAACGTACCAAAACATGCGTTTTGGGTCGAATGGAGTGGATCTGGTGCGTTCGTTGCGAAAATTTCCGACGCACCTTTGTTTAGCGAACTTGTGCGTTAATTGCACCGGTTCGGCCAGTTTTGCATTCCACTTTCGTGCAGTAACGAAACGTTCCGAAACGCCCCCAAAACATGAGTTTTGGGTCGAATGGAGTGGATCGGGTGTGTTCGTTGCGAAAAATTCCGACGCAGCTTCGTTTGGCGAACTTGTGCGTGATGGCACTAATTTGTCCAGTTTTGCATCGACTTTCGTGCAGTAACGAAACAGTCCAAAACGCCCCAAAACATGAGTTTTGGGTCCAATGCAGTGGATCAGGTGCGTTCATTGCAAAAAATTCTGACGCACCTTCGTTTAGCGAACTTGTGCGTTGATGGCACAAATTCGGACAGTTTTGCATCGACTTTCGTGCACTAACGAAACGGTCCGAAACGCACCAAAACATGAGTTTCGGGTCGAACAGAGTGGATCGGGTATGTTCATTGCGACAAATTCCGACGCAACTTCGTTTAGCGAACTTGTGCGTTAATGGCACCAGTTCGCCAAGCTTTCCATCAACTTTCGTGTAGTGACTTAGCAGTCTGAAACGCCCCAAAACCTGAGTTTTGGGTCGAACGAAATGGATCGGGTGTGTTCGTTTTGACAAACTCCGATGCAGCTTCGTTTGGCGAACTAGTGCGTCAATGGCACCGGTTCGGCCAGATTTGCATCAACTTTCGTGCAGTAACGAAATGGTCCGAAACGTACCAAAACATGATTTTGGGTCGAATGGAGTGGATCTGGTGCGTTCGTTGCGAAAAATTCCGACGCAACTTCGTTTAGCGACGTTGTGCGTTGATGGCACCGGTTCGGCCAGTTTTGCATTCGACTTTCGTGCAGTAACAAAACGTTCCGAAGCGCCCCAAAACATGAGTTTTTGGTCGAATGGAGTGGATCGGGTGCGTACATTGCGAAAAATGCCGACGCAGCTTTGTTTGGCGAACATGTGCGTTAATGGCACCTATTCGGCCAGTTTTGCATCGACTCTCGTGCAGTAATGAAACCGTGCGAAACGCATCAAAACATGAGTTTTGGGTCCAATGGAATGGATTGGGTGCGTTCGTTGCGAAAAATTCCGAAGCAACTTCGTTTAGCGAGCTTGTGCGTTAATGGCACCAGTTCGGCTAGTTTTGCATTCGACTTTCGTGCAGTATCAAAACAGTCCGAAACGCCCCAAAACATGAGTTTTGGGTCGAATGGAGTGGATCAGGTGCGTTCATTGCGAAAAATTCCGACGCAACTTCGTTTAGCGAACTTGTGCGTTGATGGCACAAATTCGGCCAGTTTTGCATCGACTTTCGTGCACTAACGAAACGGTCCGAAACACACCAAAACATGAGTTTCGGGTCGAACAGAGTGGATCGGGTGTGTTCATTGCGAAAAAATCCGACGCAACTTCGTTTAGCGAACTTGTGCGTTAATGGCACCAGTTCGGCAAGCTTTGCATCGACTTTCGTGTAGTGACTTAGCAGTCTGAAACGCCCCAAAACCTGAGTTTTGGGTCGAATGAAATGGATCGGCTGTGTTCGTTGTGACAAACTCCGATGCAGCTTCGTCTGGCGAACTAGTGCGTCAATGGCACCGGTTTGGCCAGATTTGCATTCGACTTTCGTGCTGTAACAAAATGGTCCGAAACGCCCCAAAACATGAGTTTTCGGTCGAATGGAGTGGATCTGGTGCGTTCGTTGCGAAAAATTCCGACGCAACTTCGTTTAGCGACGTTGTGCGTTGATGGCACCGGTTCGGCCAGTTTTGCATTCGACTTTCGTGTAGTAACAAAACGGTCCGAAACGCCCCAAAACATGAGTTTTGGGTTGAATGGAGTGGATCGGGTGCGTACATTACGAAAAATGACGACGCAGCTTCGTTGGGTGAACTTGTGCGCCAATGGCTCCAGTTCGGCCAGCTTTGCCTCGACTTTCGAGAAGTAATGAAACGGTCTGAAACGCCCCAAAACATGAGTTTTGCGTCCATTGGAGTGGATGAGGTGCGTTCGTTGCGAAAGATTCCGAAGCAACTTCGTTTAGCGAGCTTGTGTGTTAATGGCACCAGTTCGGCCAGTTTTGCATTCGACTTTCGTGCTGTAACAAAATGGTCCGAAACGCCCCAAAACATGAGTTTTGTGTCGAATAGAGTGGATCTGGTGCGTTCGTTGCGAAAAGTTCCGATGCAACTTCGTTTAGCGACGTTGTGCGTTGATGGCACCAGTTCGGCCAGTTTTGCATTCGACTTTCGTGCAGTAAGAAAACGGTTCGAAACGCCCCAAAACATGAGTTTTGGGTCGAATGGAGTGGATCAGGTGCGTTCGTTGCGAAAAACTCTGACGCAGCTTCGTTTGGCGAACTAGTGCGTCAATGGCACCTAATCGGCCAGTTTTGCATCGACTCTCGTGCCGTAACGAAACCGTGCGAAACGCATCAAAACATGAGTTTTGGGTCCAATGGAATGGATTGGGTACGTTCGTTGCGAAAAATTCCGAAGCAACTTCGTTTAGCGAGCTTGTGCGTTAATGGCACCAGTTCGGCTAGTTTTGCATTCGACTTTCGTGCAGTAACAAAACGGTCCGAAACGCCCCAAAACATGAGTTTTGGGTCGAATGGAGTGGATCAGGTGCGTTCATTGCGAAAAATTCCGACGCAACTTCGTTTAGCGAACTTGTGCGTTGATGGCACAAATTCGGCCAGTTTTGCATTGACTTTCGTGCACTAACGAAACGGTCCGAAACGCACCAAAACATGAGTTTCGGGTCGAACAGAGTGGATCGGGTGTGTTCATTGCGAAAAATTCCGATGCAACTTCGTTTAGCGAACTTGTGCGTTAATGGCATCAGTTCGGCAAGCTTTGCATCGACTTTCGTGTAGTGACTTAGCAGTCTGAAATGCCCCAAAACCTGAGTTTTGGGTCGAACGAAATGGATCGGGTGTGTTCGTTGTGACAAACTCCGATGCAGCTTCGTTTGGCGAACTAGTGCGTCAATGGCACCGGTTCGGCCAGATTTGCATCGACTTTCGTGCAGTAACGAAACGGTCCGAAACGTACCAAAACATGCGTTTTGGGTCGAATGGAGTGGATCTGGTGCGTTCGTTGCGAAAATTTCCGACGCACCTTTGTTTAGCGAACTTGTGCGTTAATTGCACCGGTTCGGCCAGTTTTGCATTCCACTTTCGTGCAGTAACGAAACGTTCCGAAACGCCCCAAAACATGAGTTTTGGGTCGAATGGAGTGGATCGGGTGTGTTCGTTGCAAAAAATTCCGACGCAGCTTCGTTTGGCGAACTTGTGCGTTGATGGCACTAATTTGTCCAGTTTTGCATCGACTTTCGTGCAGTAACGAAACAGTCCAAAACGCCCCAAAACATGAGTTCTGGGTCGAATGGAGTGGATCAGGTGCGTTCATTGCAAAAAATTCTCACGCACCTTCGTTTAGCGAACTTGTGCGTTGATGGCACAAATTTGGCCAGTTTTGCATCGACTTTCGTGCACTAACGAAACGGATCGAAACGCACCAAAACATGAGTTTCGGGTCGAACAGAGTGGATCGGGTATGTTCATTGCGAAAAATTCCGACGCAACTTCGTTTAGCGAACTTGTGCGTTAATGGCACCAGTTCGGCAAGCTTTACATCAACTTTCGTGTAGTGACTTAGCAGTCTGAAACGCCCCAAAACCTGAGTTTTGGGTCGAACGAAATGGATCGGGTGTGTTCGTTGTGACAAACTTCGATGCAGCTTCGTTTGGCGAGCTTGTGCGTTAATGGCACCGGTTCGGCCAGTTTTGCATTCGACTTTCGTGCTGTAACGAAATGGTCCGAAACGCCCCAAAACATGAGTTTTGTGTCGAATAGAGTGGATCTGGTGCGTTCGTTGCGAAAAATTCCGATGCAACTTCGTTTAGCGACGTTGTGCGTTGATGGCACCAGTTCGGCCAGTTTTGCATTCGACTTTCGTGCAGTAAGAAAACGGTTCGAAACGCCCCAAAACATGAGTTTTGGGTCGAATGGAGTGGATCAGGTGCGTTCGTTGCGAAAAACTCTGACGCAGCTTCGTTTGGCGAACTAGTGCGTCAATGGCACCTAATCGGCCAGTTTTGCATCGACTCTCGTGCCGTAACGAAACCGTGCGAAACGCATCAAAACATGAGTTTTGGGTCCAATGGAATGGATTGGGTACGTTCGTTGCGAAAAATTCCGAAGCAACTTCGTTTAGCGAGCTTGTGCGTTAATGGCACCAGTTCGGCTAGTTTTGCATTCGACTTTCGTGCAGTAACAAAACGGTCCGAAACGCCCCAAAACATGAGTTTTGGGTCGAATGGAGTGGATCAGGTGCGTTCATTGCGAAAAATTCCGACGCAACTTCGTTTAGCGAACTTGTGCGTTGATGGCACAAATTCGGCCAGTTTTGCATTGACTTTCGTGCACTAACGAAACGGTCCGAAACGCACCAAAACATGAGTTTCGGGTCGAACAGAGTGGATCGGGTGTGTTCATTGCGAAAAATTCCGATGCAACTTCGTTTAGCGAACTTGTGCGTTAATGGCATCAGTTCGGCAAGCTTTGCATCGACTTTCGTGTAGTGACTTAGCAGTCTGAAATGCCCCAAAACCTGAGTTTTGGGTCGAACGAAATGGATCGGGTGTGTTCGTTGTGACAAACTCCGATGCAGCTTCGTTTGGCGAACTAGTGCGTCAATGGCACCGGTTCGGCCAGATTTGCATCGACTTTCGTGCAGTAACGAAACGGTCCGAAACGTACCAAAACATGCGTTTTGGGTCGAATGGAGTGGATCTGGTGCGTTCGTTGCGAAAATTTCCGACGCACCTTTGTTTAGCGAACTTGTGCGTTAATTGCACCGGTTCGGCCAGTTTTGCATTCCACTTTCGTGCAGTAACGAAACGTTCCGAAACGCCCCAAAACATGAGTTTTGGGTCGAATGGAGTGGATCGGGTGTGTTCGTTGCGAAAAATTCCGACGCAGCTTCGTTTGGCGAACTTGTGCGTTGATGGCACTAATTTGTCCAGTTTTGCATCGACTTTCGTGCAGTAACGAAACAGTCCAAAACGCCCCAAAACATGAGTTTTGGGTCCAATGCAGTGGATCAGGTGCGTTCATTGCAAAAAATTCTGACGCACCTTCGTTTAGCGAACTTGTGCGTTGATGGCACAAATTCGGACAGTTTTGCATCGACTTTCGTGCACTAACGAAACGGTCCGAAACGCACCAAAACATGAGTTTCGGGTCGAACAGAGTGGATCGGGTATGTTCATTGCGACAAATTCCGACGCAACTTCGTTTAGCGAACTTGTGCGTTAATGGCACCAGTTCGCCAAGCTTTCCATCAACTTTCGTGTAGTGACTTAGCAGTCTGAAACGCCCCAAAACCTGAGTTTTGGGTCGAACGAAATGGATCGGGTGTGTTCGTTTTGACAAACTCCGATGCAGCTTCGTTTGGCGAACTAGTGCGTCAATGGCACCGGTTCGGCCAGATTTGCATCAACTTTCGTGCAGTAACGAAATGGTCCGAAACGTACCAAAACATGATTTTGGGTCGAATGGAGTGGATCTGGTGCGTTCGTTGCGAAAAATTCCGACGCAACTTCGTTTAGCGACGTTGTGCGTTGATGGCACCCGGTTCGGCCAGTTTTGCATTCGACTTTTGTGCAGTAACAAAACGTTCCGAAGCGCCCCAAAACATGAGTTTTTGGTCGAATGGAGTGGATCGGGTGCGTACATTGCGAAAAATGCCGACGCAGCTTTGTTTGGCGAACATGTGCGTTAATGGCACCTATTCGGCCAGTTTTGCATCGACTCTCGTGCAGTAATGAAACCGTGCGAAACGCATCAAAACATGAGTTTTGGGTCCAATGGAATGGATTGGGTGCGTTCGTTGCGAAAAATTCCGAAGCAACTTCGTTTAGCGAGCTTGTGCGTTAATGGCACCAGTTCGGCTAGTTTTGCATTCGACTTTCGTGCAGTATCAAAACAGTCCGAAACGCCCCAAAACATGAGTTTTGGGTCGAATGGAGTGGATCAGGTGCGTTCATTGCGAAAAATTCCGACGCAACTTCGTTTAGCGAACTTGTGCGTTGATGGCACAAATTCGGCCAGTTTTGCATCGACTTTCGTGCACTAACGAAACGGTCCGAAACACACCAAAACATGAGTTTCGGGTCGAACAGAGTGGATCGGGTGTGTTCATTGCGAAAAAATCCGACGCAACTTCGTTTAGCGAACTTGTGCGTTAATGGCACCAGTTCGGCAAGCTTTGCATCGACTTTCGTGTAGTGACTTAGCAGTCTGAAACGCCCCAAAACCTGAGTTTTGGGTCGAACGAAATGGATCGGCTGTGTTCGTTGTGACAAACTCCGATGCAGCTTCGTCTGGCGAACTAGTGCGTCAATGGCACCGGTTTGGCCAGATTTGCATTCGACTTTCGTGCTGTAACAAAATGGTCCGAAACGCCCCAAAACATGAGTTTTCGGTCGAATGGAGTGGATCTGGTGCGTTCGTTGCGAAAAATTCCGACGCAACTTCGTTTAGCGACGTTGTGCGTTGATGGCACCGGTTCGGCCAGTTTTGCATTCGACTTTCGTGTAGTAACAAAACGGTCCGAAACGCCCCAAAACATGAGTTTTGGGTTGAATGGAGTGGATCGGGTGCGTACATTACGAAAAATGACGACGCAGCTTCGTTGGGTGAACTTGTGCGCCAATGGCTCCAGTTCGGCCAGCTTTGCCTCGACTTTCGAGAAGTAATGAAACGGTCTGAAACGCCCCAAAACATGAGTTTTGCGTCCATTGGAGTGGATGAGGTGCGTTCGTTGCGAAAGATTCCGAAGCAACTTCGTTTAGCGAGCTTGTGCGTTAATGGCACCAGTTCGGCCAGTTTTGCATTCGACTTTCGTGCTGTAACAAAATGGTCCGAAACGCCCCAAAACATGAGTTTTGTGTCGAATAGAGTGGATCTGGTGCGTTCGTTGCGAAAAGTTCCGATGCAACTTCGTTTAGCGACGTTGTGCGTTGATGGCACCAGTTCGGCCAGTTTTGCATTCGACTTTCGTGCAGTAAGAAAACGGTTCGAAACGCCCCAAAACATGAGTTTTGGGTCGAATGGAGTGGATCAGGTGCGTTCGTTGCGAAGAACTCTGACGCAGCTTCGTTTGGCGAACTAGTGCGTCAATGGCACCTAATCGGCCAGTTTTGCATCGACTCTCGTGCCGTAACGAAACCGTGCGAAACGCATCAAAACATGAGTTTTGGGTCCAATGGAATGGATTGGGTACGTTCGTTGCGAAAAATTCCGACGCAACTTCGTTTAGCGAACTTGTGCGTTGATGGCACAAATTCGGCCAGTTTTGCATTGACTTTCGTGCACTAACGAAATGGTCCGAAACGCATGAAAACATGAGTTTCGGGTCGAACAGAGTGGATCGGGTGTGTTCATTGCGAAAAATTCCGATGCAACTTCGTTTAGCGAACTTGTGCGTTAATGGCATCAGTTCGGCAAGCTTTGCATCGACTTTCGTGTAGTGACTTAGCAGTCTGAAACGCCCCAAAACCTGAGTTTTGGGTCGAACGAAATGGATCGGGTGTGTTCGTTTTGACAAACTCCGATGCAGCTTCGTTTGGCGAACTAGTGCGTCAATGGCACCGGTTCGGCCAGATTTGCATCAACTTTCGTGCAGTAACGAAATGGTCCGAAACGTACCAAAACATGAGTTTTGGGTCGAATGGAGTGGATCTGGTGCGTTCGTTGCGAAAAATTCCGACGTAACTTCGTTTAGCGACTTTGTGCGTTGATGGCACCAGTTCGGCCAGTTTTGCATTCGACTTTCGTGCAGTAACGAAACGTTCTGAAGCGCCCCAAAACATGAGTTTTTTGTCGAATGGAGTGGATCGGGTGCGTACATTGCGAAAAATGCCGACGCAGCTTTGTTTGGCGAACATGTGCGTTAATGGCACCTATTCGGCCAGTTTTGCATCGACTCTCGTGCAGTAATGAAACCGTGCGAAACGCATCAAAACATGAGTTTTGGGTCCAATGGAATGGATTGGGTGCGTTCGTTGCGAAAAATTCCGAAGCAACTTCGTTTAGCGAGCTTGTGCGTTAATGGCACCAGTTCGGCTAGTTTTGCATTCGACTTTCGTGCAGTATCAAAACAGTCCGAAACGCCCCAAAACATGAGTTTTGGGTCGAATGGAGTGGATCAGGTGCGTTCATTGCGAAAAATTCCGACGCAACTTCGTTTAGCGAACTTGTGCGTTGATGGCACAAATTCGGCCAGTTTTGCATCGACTTTCGTGCACTAACGAAACGGTCTGAAACGCACCAAAACATGAGTTTCGGGTTGAACAGAGTGGATCGGGTGTGTTCATTGCGAGAAATTCCGACGCAACTTCGTTTAGCGAACTTGTGCGTTAATGGCACCAGTTCGGCAAGCTTTACATCGACTTTCGTGTAGTGACTTAGCAGTCTGAAACGCCCCAAAACCTGAGTTTTGGGTCGAACGAAATGGATCGGCTGTGTTCCTTGTGACAAACTCCGATGCAGCTTCGTTTGGCGAACTAGTGCGTCAATGGCACCGGTTCGACCAGATTTGCATTGACTTTCGTGCAGTAACGAAACGGTCCGAAACGTACCAAAACATGAGTTTTGGGTCGAATGGAGTGGATCTGGTGCGTTCGTTGCGAAAAATTCCGACGCAACTTCGTTTAGCGACCTTGTGCGTTTATGGCACCAGTTCGGCCAGTTTTGCATTCGACTTTCGTGCAGTAACGAAACGGTCCGAAACGCCCCAAAACATGAGTTTTGGGTCGAACGGAGTGGATCGGGTGCGTTCATTGCAAAAAATGCCGACGCAGCTTCGTTTGGCGAACATGTGCGTTAATGGCACCTATTCGGCCAGTTTTGCATCTACTTTCGTGCAGCAACGAAACCGTCCGAAACGCATCAAAACATGAGTTTTGGGTCCAATGGAATGGATTGGGTGCGTTCGTTGCGAAAGATTCTGAAGCAACTTCGTTTAGCGAGCTTGTGCGTTAATGGCACCAGTTCGGCTAGTTTTGCATTCGACTTTCATGCACTAACGAAACGGTCCGAAACGCACCAAAACATGAGTTTTGGGTCGAATGGAGTGGATCAGGTGCGTTCATTGCGAAAAATTCCGACGCAACTTCGTTTAGCAAACTTGTGCGTTAATGGAACCAGTTCGGCAAGCTTTGCATCGACTTTCGTGTAATGACTTAACGGTCTGAAACGCCCCAAAACATGAGTTTTGGGTCGAACAGAGTGGATCGGGTGCGTTCATTGAGAAAAATGCCGAGGCAGCTTCGTTTGGAGAATTTGTGCGTCAATGGCTCCAGTTCGGCCAGCTTTGCCTCGACTTTCGTGCAGTAATGAAACGGTCCGAAACGCCCCAAAACATGAGTTTTGCGTCCATTGGAGTGGATGAGGTGCGTTCGTTGCGAAAAATTCCGACACAAC
Source organism: Panicum miliaceum (assembly GCA_032594955.1). Lineage (NCBI taxonomy): Eukaryota > Viridiplantae > Streptophyta > Magnoliopsida > Poales > Poaceae > Panicum > Panicum miliaceum. The sequence goes on along the minus strand of CM064072.1, from coordinate 17,239,976 downwards.
TTCGTTTAGCGAACTTGTCCGTTGATGGCACCGGATCGGCCAGTTTTGCAATGACTTTCGTGCAGTAACGAAACAGTTCGAAACGCCCCAAAACATGAGTTTTGGGTCGAACGGAGTGGATTTGGTGCATTCGTTGCGAAAAATTCCAACGCACCTTCGTTTAGCGAGCTTGTGCGTTAATGACACCAGTTCGGCTAGTTTTGCATTCGACTTTCGTGCTGTAACAAAATGATCCGAAACGCCCCAAAACATGAGTTTTGTGACGAATGGAGTTGATCTCATGCGTTCGTTGCAATAAATTCCGATGCAACTTCGTTTAGCGACGTTGTGCGTTGATGGCACCAGTTCGGCCAGTTTTGCATTCGACTTTCGTGCAGTAACAAAACGGTCCGAAATGCCCCAAAACATGAGTTTGGGGTCGAATGAAGTGGATCGGATGCGTTCGTTGCGAAAAATTCCGACGCATCTTCGTTTGGCGAACTAGTGCGTCAATAGCACCGGTTCGGCCGTTTTGCATAGACTTTCGTGCCGTAACGAAACGTTCCAAAACGTCCCAAAACATGAGTTTTGGGTCGAACAGAGTAGATCGGGTGCGTTCGTTGCGAAAAAGTCCGACGCAACTTCGTTTAGCGAACTTGTGCGTTGATGGCACAAATTCGGCCAGTTTTGCATCGACTTTCGTGCACTAACGAAACGGTCTGAAACGCACCAAAACATGAGTTTCGGGTTGAACAGAGTGCATCGGGTGTGTTCATTGCGAGAAATTCCGACGCAACTTCGTTTAGCGAACTTGTGCGTTAATGGCACCAGTTCGGCAAGCTTTACATCGACTTTCGTGTAGTGACTTAGCAGTCTGAAACGCCCCAAAACCTGAGTTTTGGGTCGAATGAAATGGATCGGCTGTGTTCCTTGTGACAAACTCCGATGCAGCTTCGTTTGGCGAACTAGTGCGTCAATGGCACCGGTTCGGCCAGATTTGCATTGAGTTTCGTGCAGTAACGAAACGGTCCGAAACGTACCAAAACATGAGTTTTGGGTCGAACGGAGTGGATCCGGTGCGTTTATTGCGAAAAATGCCGACGCAGCTTCGTTTGGCGAACATGTGCGTTAATGGCACCTATTCGGCCAGTTTTGCATCTACTTTCGTGCAGCAACGAAACCGTCCGAAACGCATCAAAACATGAGTTTTGGGTCCAATGGAATGGATTGGGTGCGTTCGTTGCGAAAGATTCCGAAGCAACTTCGTTTAGCGAGCTTGTGCGTTAATGGCACCAGTTCGGCTAGTTTTGCATTCGACTTTCATGCTGTAACAAAATGGTCCGAAACGCCCCAAAACATGAGTTTTGGATCGAATGGAGTGGATCAGGTGCGTTCATTGCGAAAAATTCCGACGCAACTTCGTTTAGCAAACTTGTGCGTTAATGGAACCAGTTCGGCAAGCTTTGCATCGACTTTCGTGTAATGACTTAACGGTCTGAAATGCCCCAAAATATGAGTTTTGGGTCGAACAGAGTGGATCGGGTGCGTTCATTGAGAAAAATGCCGAGGCAGCTTCGTTTGGCGAACTTGTGCGTCAATGGCTCCAGTTCGGCCAGCTTTGCCTCGACTTTCGTGCAGTAATGAAACGGTCCGAAACGCCCCAAAACATGAGTTTTGCGTCCATTGGAGTGGATGAGGTGCGTTCGTTGCGATAGATTCCGAAGCAACTTCGTTTAGCGAGCTTGTGCGTTAATGGCACCAGTTCGGCCAGTTTTGCATTCGACTTTCGTGCTGTAACAAAATGGTCCGAAACGCCCCAAAACATGAGTTTTGTGTCGAATAGAGTGGATCTGGTGCATTCGTTGCGAAAAATTCCGAAGCAACTTCGTTTAGCGACGTTGTGCGTTGATGGCACCAGTTCGGCCAATTTTGCATTCGACTTTCGTGCAGTAACAAAACGGTCCGAAACGCCCCAAAACATGAGTTTTGGGTTGAATGGAGTGGATCAGGTGCGTTCGTTGCGAAAAACTCTGACGCAGCTTCGTTTGGCGAACTAGTGCGTCAATGGCACCGGTTTGGCCGTTTTGCATAGAATTTCGTGCGGTAACGAAACGTTCCGAAACGTCACAAAACATGAGTTTTGAGTCGCATAGAGTAGATTGGGTGCGTCGTTGCGAAAAATTCCAACGCAACTTCGTTTAGCGAACTTGTGCGTTAATGGCACTAGTTTGGCAAGCTTAGCATCGACTTTCGTGTAGCGATTTAACGGTCCGAAACGCACCAAAACATGAGTTTTGGGTCGAACGGAGTGGATTGGGTGCGTTCGTTGCAAAAAATTCCGACGCACCTTCGTTTAGCGAACTTGTGCGTTAATGGCACCGGTTCGGCCAGTTTTGCATTCGACTTTCGTGCAGCAACGACACGTTCCGAAACGCCCGAAAACATGAGTTTTGGGTGGAATGGAGTGGATCGGGTGTGTTCGTTGTGACAAACTCCGATGCAGCTTCGTTTGGCGAACTAGTGCGTCAATGGCATCGGTTCGGCCAGATTTGCATTGACTTTCGTGCAGTAACGAAACGGTCCGAAACGTACCAAAACATGAGTTTTGGGTCCAATGGAGTGGATATGGTGCGTTCGTTGCGAAAATTTCCGACGCAGCTTCGTTTGGCGAACTAGTGCGTTGATGGCACCAGTTCGGCCAGTTTTGCATTCGACTTTCGTGCAGTAACGAAACGGTCCGAAACGTACCAAAACATGAGTTTTGAGTCCAACGGAGTGGATGTGGTGCGTTCGTTGCGAAAATTTCCGTCGCAACTTCGTTTAGCGACCTTGTGCGTTGATGGCACCAGTTCGGCCAGTTTTGCATTCGACTTTCGTGCAGTAACGAAACGGTCCGAAACGCCCCAAAACATGAGTTTTGGGTCGAACGGAGTGGATCGGGTGCGTTCATTGCGAAAAATTCCGACGCAGCTTCGTTTGGCGAACTTGTGCGTTGATGGCACCAGTTCGGCAAGCTTTCCATCAACTTTCGTGTAGTGACTTAGCAGTCTGAAACGCCCCAAAACCTGAGTTTTGGGTCGAACGAAATGGATCGGGTGTGTTCGTTGTGACAAACTCCGATGCAGCTTCGTTTGGCGAACTAGTGCGTCAATGGCACCGGTTCGGCCAGATTTGCATCAACTACCGTGCAGTAACGAAATGGTCCGAAACGTACCAAAACATGAGTTTTGGATCGAATGGAGTGGATCTGGTGCGTTCGTTGCGAAAAATTCCGACGTAACTTCGTTTAGCGACTTTGTGCGTTGATGGCACCAGTTCGGCCAGTTTTTGCATTCGACTTTCGTGCAGTAACGAAACGTTCTGAAGCGCCCCAAAACATGAGTTTTTGGTCGAATGGAGTGGATCGGGTGCGTACATTGCGAAAAATGCCGACGCAGCTTTGTTTGGCGAACATGTGCGTTAATGGCACCTATTCGGCCAGTTTTGCATCGACTCTCGTGCAGTAATGAAACCGTGCGAAACGCATCAAAACATGAGTTTTGGGTCCAATGGAATGGATTGGGGTGCGTTCGTTGCGAAAAATTCCGAAGCAACTTCGTTTAGCGAGCTTGTGCGTTAATGGCACCAGTTCGGCCAGTTTTGCATCGACTTTCATGCACTAACGAAACGGTCCGAAACGCACCAAAACATGAGTTTCGAGTCGAACAGAGTGGATCGGGTGTTTTTGTTGCGAAAAATTCCGACGCAACTTCGTTTAGCGAACTTGTGCGTTAATGGAACCAGTTCGGCAAGCTTTGCATCGACTTTCGTCTAATGACTTAACGGTCTGAAACGCCCCAAAACATGAGTTTTGGGTCGAACAGAGTGGATCGGGTGCGTTCATTGAGAAAAATGCCGAGGCAGCTTCGTTTGGCGAACTTGTGCGTCAACGGCTCCAGTTCGGCCAGCTTTGCCTCGACTTTCGTGCAGTAATGAAACGGTCCGAAACGCCCCAAAACATGAGTTTTGCGTCCATTGGAGTGGATGAGGTGCGTTCGTTGCGAAAAATTCCGACGCAACTTCGTTTAGCGACGTTGTGCATTGATGGCACCAGTTCGGACAGTTTTGCATTCGACTTTCGTGCAGTAACAAAACGGTTCGAAACGCCCCAAAACATGAGTTTTGGGTCGAATGGAGTGGATCGGATGCGATCGTTGCGAAAAATTCCGACGCAGCTTCGTTTGGCGAACCAGTGCATCAATAGCACCGGTTCGGCCGTTTTGCATAGACTTTCGTGCAGTAACGAAACGTTCTGAAACGTCCCAAAACATGAGTTTTGGGTCGAACAGAGTAGATCGGGTGCGTTCGTTGCGAAAAATTCCGACGCAACTTCGTTTAGCGAACTTGTGCGTTAATGGCACTAGTTTGGCAAGCTTTCCATCGACTTTCGTGTAGCGATTTAACGGTCCGAAACGCACCAAAACATGAGTTTTGGGTCGAACGGAGTGGATTGGGTGCGTTCGTTGCAAAAAAAATTCCGATGCAACTTCGTTTAGCGAACTTGTGCGTTAATGGCACCGGTTCGGCCGTTTTGCATAGACTTTCGTGGAGTAATGAAACGTTCTGAAACATCCCAAAACATGAGTTTTGGGTCGGACAGAGTAGATCGGGTGCGTTCGTTGCGAAAATTCCGACGCACCTTTGTTTAGCGAACTTGTGCGTTAATTGCACCGGTTTGGCAAGCTTTGCATTGACTTACGTGTAGCGATTTAACGGTCCGAAACGCACCAAAACATGAGTTTTGGGTCGAACGGAGTGGATTGGGTGCGTTCGTTGCGAAAAATTCCGACGCAACTTCGTTTAGCGACGTTGTGCGTTAATGGCACGAGTTCGGCCAGTTTTGCATTCGACTTTCGTGCAGTAACGAAACGTTCCAAAACGCCCCAAAACATGAGTTTTGGGTCGAATGGAGTGGATCGGGTGTGTTCATTGCGAAAAATTCCAACGCAGCTTCGTTTGGCGAACTTGTGCGTTGATGGCACTAATTCGTCCAGTTTTGCATCGACTTGCGTGCAGTAACGAAACAGTCCAAAACGCCCCAAAACATGAGTTTTTGGGTCGAACAGAGTGGATCGGGTGTGTTCATTGCGAGAAATTCCGACGCAACTTCGTTTAGCGAACTTGTGCGTTAATGGCACCAGTTCGGCAAGCTTTACATCGACTTTCATGTAGTGACTTAGCAGTCTGAAACGGCCCAAAACCTGAGTTTTGGGGTCGAACGAAATGGATCGGCTGTGTTCCTTGTGACAAACTCCGATGCAGCTTTGTTTGGCGAACTAGTGCGTCAATGGCACCGGTTCGGCCAGATTTACATTGACTTTCGTGCAGTAACGAAACGGTCCGAAACGTACCAAAACATGAGTTTTGGGTCGAATGGAGTGGATCTGGTGCGTTCGTTGCGAAAAATTCCGACGCAACTTCGTTTAGCGACCTTGTGCGTTGATGGCACCAGTTCGGCCAGTTTTGCATTCGACTTTCGTGCAGTAACGAAACGGTCCGAAACGCCCCAAAAAATGAGTTTTGTGTCGAACGGAGTGGATCGGGTGCGTATTTTGCGAAAAATGCCGACGCAGCTTCGTTTGGCGAACATGTGCGTTAATGGCACCTATTTGGCCAGTTTTGCATCTACTTTCGTGCAGCAACGAAACCGTCCGAAACGCATCCAAACATGAGTTTTGGGTCCAATGGAATGGATTGGGTGCGTTCGTTGCGAAAGATTCTGAAGCAACTTCGTTTAGCGAGCTTGTGCGTTAATGGCACCAGTTCGGCCAGTTTTGCATTCGACTTTCGTGCTGTAACAAAATGGTCCGAAACGCACCAAAACATGAGTTTTGGGTCGAATGGAGTGCATCAGGTGCGTTCATTGCGAAAAATTCCGACGGAACTCTCGTTTAGCAAACTTGTGCGTTAATGGAACCAGTCCGGCAAGCTTTGCATCGACTTTCGTGTAATGACTTAACGGTCTGAAACGCCCCAAAACATGAGTTTTGGGTCGAACAGAGTGGATCGGGTGCGTTCATTGAGAAAAATGCCGAGGCAGCTTCGTTTGGCGAACTTGTGCGTCAATGGCTCCAGTTCGGCCAGCTTTGCCTCGACTTTCGTGCAGTAATGAAACGGTCCGAAACGCCCCAAAACATGAGTTTTGCGTCCATTGGAGTGGATGTGGTGCGTTCGTTGCGAAAAATTCCGACGCAACTTTGTTTAGCGAACTTGTGCGTTGATGGCACCGGATCGGCCAGTTTTGCAATGACTTTCGTGCAGTAACGAAACAGTTCGAAAACGCCCCAAAACATGAGTTTTGGGTCGAACGGAGTGGATTGGGTGCGTTCGTTGCGAAAAATTCCGACGCACCTTCGTTTAGCGAGCTTGTGCGTTAATGACACCAGTTCGGCTAGTTTTGCATTCGACTTTCATGCTGTAACAAAATGGTCCGAAACGCCCCAAAACATGAGTTTTGTGACGAATGGAGTGGATCTGATGCGTTCGTTGCAAAAAATTCCGACGCAACTTCGTTTAGCGACGTTGTGCGTTGATGGCACCAGTTCGGCCAGTTTTGCTTTCGACTTTCGTGCAGTAACAAAACGGTCCGAAACGCCCCAAAACATGAGTTTTGGGTCGAATGGAGTGGATCGGATGCGTTCGTTGCAAAAAATTCCGACGCATCTTCGTTTGGCGAACTAGTGCGTCAATAGCACCGGTTCGGCCGTTTTGCATAGACTTTCGTGCAGTAACGAAACGTTCTGAAACGTCCCAAAACATGAGTTTTGGATCGGACAGAGTAGATCGGGTGCGTTCGTTGCGAAAAATTCCGACGCAACTTCGTTTAGCGAACTTGTGCGTTAATGGCAAGTAGTTTGGCAAGCTTTGCATCGACTTTCGTGTAGCGATTTAACGGTCCGAAACGCACCAAAACATGAGTTTTGGGTCGAACGGAGTGGTTGGGTGCGTTCGTTGCGAAAAAATTCCGACGCAACTTCGTTTAGCGAACTTGTGCGTTAATGGCACTGGTTCGGCTAGTTTTTGCATTCGACTTTCGTGCAGTAACGAAACGTTCCGAAACGCCCCAAAACATGAGTAGCTTCGTTTGGCGAACTTGTGCGTTGATGACACTAATTCGTCCAGTTTTGCATCGACTTTCGTGAAGTAACGAAACAGTCCAAAACGCGCCAAAACAAGAGTTTTGGGTCGAATGGAGTGGATCAGGTGCGTTCGTTGCGAAAAATTCCGACGCAACTTTGTTTAGCGAACTTGTGCGTTGATGGCACAAATTCGACCAGTTTTGCATCGACTTTCTTGCACTTATGAAACGGTCTGAAACGCACCAAAACATGAGTTTCGGGTTGAACAGAGTGGATCGGGTGTGTTCATTGCGAGAAATTCCGACGCAACTTCGTTTAGCGAACTTGTGCGTTAATGGCACCAGTTCGGCAAGGTTTACATCGACTTTCGTGTAGTGACTTAGCAGTCTGAAACGCCCCAAAACCTGAGTTTTGGGGTCGAACGAAATGGATCGGCTGTGTTCCTTGTGACAAACTCCGATGCAGCTTCGTTTGGCGAACTAGTGCGTCAATGGCACCGGTTCGACCAGATTTGCATTGACTTTCGTGCAGTAACGAAACGGTCCGAAACGTACCAAAACATGAGTTTTGGGTCGAATGGAGTGGATCTGGTGCGTTCGTTGCGAAAAATTCC
>CM064072.1:17134374-17232166 GCA_032594955.1 Panicum miliaceum | reverse complement strand
TTGCGAAAAATTCCGACGTACCTTCGTTTAGCGAGCTTGTGCGTTAATGGCACCAGTTCGGCTAGTTTTGCATTCGACTTTCGTGCTGTAACAAAATGGTCCGAAACGCCCCAAAACATGAGTTTTGTGTCGAATGGAGTCGATCTGGTGCGTTCGTTGCGAAAAATTCCGACGCAACTTTGTTTAGTGACGTTGTGCGTTGATGGCAACAGTTCGGCCAGTTCTGCATTAGACTTTCGTGCAGTAACAAAACAGTCCGAAACGCCCCAAAACATGAGTTTTGGGTCGAATGGAGTGGATCGGATGCGTTCGTTGCGAAAAATTCCGACGCAGCTTCGTTTGGCGAACTTGTGCGTTGATGGCACCGATTCGGCCAGTTTTGCATCGACTTTCGTGCACTAACGAAACGGTCCGAAACGCCCCAAAACATGAGTTTTGGGTCGAACGGAGTGGATCGGTGCGTTCGTTGCGAAAAATTCTGACGCAGCTTCGTTCAGCGAACTTGTGCGTTAATGGCACTAGTTTGGCAAGCTTTGCATTGGACTTTCGTGTAGCGATTTAACGGTCTGAAACGCACCAAAACATGAGTTTTGGGTCGAACGAGTGGATTGGGTGCGTTCGTTGCGAAAAATTCTGACGCACCTTCGTTTATCGAACTTGTGCGTTAATGGCACCGTTTCGGCCAGTTTTGCATTCGACTTTCGTGCAGTAACGAAACAATCCAAAAGGCCCCAAAACATGAGTTTTGGGTCGAATGGAGTGGATTGGGTGCGTTCATTGAGAAAAATGCCGAGGCAAGGCGTCGTTTGGCGAACTTGTGCGTCAATGGCTCAAGTTCGGCCAGCTTTGCCTCGACTTTCGGCAGTAATGAAACGGTCCGAAACGCCCCAAAACATGAGCTTTGCGTCCATTGGAGTGGATGAGGTGCGTTCGTTGCGAAAAATTCCGACGCAACTTCGTTTAGCGAACTTGCGCGTTAATGGCACCGGATCGGCCAGTTTTGCATCGACTTTCGTGCACTAACGAAACGGTCCGAAACGACCAAAACATGAGTTTCGAGTCGATCAGAAGTGGATCGGGTGTGTTTGTTGCGAAAAATTCCGATGCAACTTCATTTAGCGAACTTGTGCGTTAATGGCACCAGTTTCGGCAAGCTTTGCATCGACTTTCGTGTAATGACTTAACGGTCTGAAACGCCCCAAAACATGAGTTTTGGGTCGAGCAGAGTGGATCGGGTGCGTTCATTGAGAAAAATGCCGAGGCAGCTTCGTTTGGCGAACTTGTGCGTCAATGGCTCCAGTTCGGCCAGCTTTGCCTCGACATTTGTGCAGTAATGAAACGGTTCGAAACGCCCCAAAACTTGAGTTTTGCGGTCCATTGGAGTGGATGAGGTGCGTTCGTTGTGAAAAATTCCGACGCAACTTCGTTTAGCGAACTTGTGCGTTAATGGCACCGGATCGGCCAGTTTTGGATCGACTTTCGTGCAGTAACGAAACAGTTCGAAACGCCCCAAAACATGAGTTTTGGGTCGAACGGAGTGGATTGGGTGCGTTCGTTGCGAAAAATTCCGACGCACCTTCGTTTAGGCGAGCTTGTGAGTTAATGGCACAAGTTCGGCTAGTTTTGCATTCGACTTTCGTGCTGTAACAAAATGGTCAGAAACGCCACAAACATGAGTTTTGTGTCGAATGGAGTGGATCTGGTGCGTTCGTTGCAAAAAATTCCGACGCAACTTCGTTTAGCGACGTTGTGCGTTGATGGCACCAGTTCGGCCAGTTTTGTATTCGTCTTTCGTGCAGTAACAAAACGGTCCGTAACGTCCTAAAATATGAGTTTTGGGTCGAATGGAGTGGATCAGGTGCGTTCATTGCGAAAAACTCCGACGCAGCTTCGTTTGGCGAACTAATGCGTCAATAGCACCGGTTCGGCCCGTTTTGCATAGACTTTCGTGCAGTAACGAAACGTTCCGAAACGTCCCAAAACATGAGTTTTTCGTGTAATGACTTAACGGTCTGAAACGCACCTGATGGCCAGTTTTTCCGACGTAGCTTCGTTTGGCGAACTTGTGCGTTGATGGCACCAATTCAGCCAGTTTTGCATCGACTTTTGTGCACTAACGAAACGGTCCGAAACGCCCCAAAACAAAAGTTTTGGGTCGAACGGAGTGGATCGGGTGCGTTCGTTGCGAAAAATTTTGACGCAGCTTCGTTTAGCGAACTTGTGCGTTAATGGCACTAGTTTGGCAAGCTTTGCATTCGACTTTCATGCACTAACGAAACGGTCCGAAACGCACCAAAACATGAGTTTTGGGTCGAATGGAGTGGATCAGTGCGTTCATTGCGAAAAATTCCGACGCAACTTCGTTTAGCAAACTTTGTGCGTTAATGGAACCAGTTCGGCAAGCTTTGCATCGACTTTCGTGTAATGACTTAACGGTCTGAAACGCCCCAAAACATGAGTTTGGGTCGAACAGAGTGGATCGGTGCGTTCATTGAGAAAAATGCCGAGGCAGCTTCGTTTGGCGAACTTGTGCGTCAATGGCTCCAGTTCGGCCAGCTTTGCCTCGACTTTCGTGCAGTAATGAAACGGTCCGAAACGCCCCAAAACATGAGTTTTGCGTCCATTGGAGTGGATGAGGTGCGTTCGTTGCGAAAAAATTCCGACGCAACTTCGTTTAGCGAACTTGTGCGTTGATGGCACCGGATCGGCCAGTTTTGCAATGACTTTCGTGCAGTAACGAAACAGTTCGAAACGCCCCAAAACATGAGTTTTGGGTCGAACGGAGTGGATTGGGTGCGTTCGTTGCGAAAAATTCCGACGCACCTTCGTTTAGCGAGCTTGTGCGTTAATGACACCAGTTCGGCTAGTTTTGCATTCGACTTTCGTGCTGTAACAAAATGGTCCGAAACGCCCCAAAACATGAGTTTTGTGTCGAATGGAGTGATCTGGTGCGTTCGTTGCAAAAAGTTCCGACGCGACTCTCGTTTAGCGACGTTGTGCGTTGATGGCACCAGTTCGGCCAGTTTTGCATTCGACTTTCGTGCAGTAACAAAACGGTCCGAAACGCCCCAAAACATGAGTTTTGGGTCGAATGGAGTGGATCGGATGCGGTTCGTTGCGAAAAATTCCGACGCATCTTCGTTTGGCGAACGAGTGCGTCAATAAGCACCGGCTCGGTCGTTTTGCATAGACTTTCGTGCAGTAACGAAACGTTCTGAAACGTCCCAAAACATGTGTTTTGGATCGGACAGAGTAGATCGGGTGCGTTCGTTGCGAAAAATTCCGATGCAACTTCATTTAGCGAACTTGTGCGTTAATGGCACTAGTTTGGCAAGCTTTGCATCGACTTTCGTGTAGCGATTTAACGGTCCGAAACGCACCAAAATATGAGTTTTGGGTCGAACGGAGTGGATTGGGTGCGTTCGTTGCGAAAAAATTCCGACGCAACTTCGTTTAGGCGAACTTGTGCGAGAATGGCACCGGTTCGGCCAGTTTGCATTCGACTTTCGTGCAGTAACGAAACGTTCCGAAACGCCCCAAACATGAGTAGCTTCGTTGGGCGAACTTGTGCATTGATGGCACTAATTCGTCCAGTTTTGCATCGACTTTCGTGCAGTAACGAAACAGTCCAAAACGCCCCAAAACATGAGTTTTGGGTCGAATGGAGTGGATCAGGTGCGTTCATTGCGAAAAATTCTGACGCAACTTCGTTTCGCGAACTTGTGCATTGATGGCACAAATTCGGCCAGTTTTGCATCGAATTTCGTGCACTAACGAACGGTCCGAAACGCAGCAAAACATGAGTTTCGGGTCGAACAGAGAGGATCGGGTGTGTTCATTGCGAAAAATTCCGACGCAACTTCGTTAGCGAACTTGTGCGTTAATGGCACCAGTTCGGCAAAGCTTTTACATCGACTTTCGTGTAGTGACTTAGCAGTCTGAAACGCCCCAAAACCTGAGTTTTGGGTCGAACGAAATGGATCGGCTGTGTTCGTTGTGACAAACTCTAATGCAGCTTCGTTTGGCGAACTAGTGCGTCAATGGCACCGGTTCGGCCAGATTTGCATTGACTTTCGTGCAGTAACGAAACGGTCCGAAACGTACCAAAACATGAGTTTTGGGTCGAATGAGTGGATCTGGTGCGTTCGTTGCGAAAAATTCTGACGCAACTTCGTTTAGCGACCTTGTGGGTTGATGGCACCAGTTCGGCCAGTTTTGCATTCGACTTTCATGCAGTAACGAAACGGTCCGAAACGCCCCAAAACATGAGTTTTGCATCCATTGGAGTGGATGAGGTGCGTTCGTTGCCAAAAATTCCGACGCAACTTTGTTTAGCGACGTTGTGCGTTGATGGCACCAGTTCAGCCAGTTTTGCATTCGACTTTCGTGCAGTAACAAAACGGTCCGAAACGCCCCAAAACATGAGTTTTGGGTCGAATGGAGTGGATCGGATGTGTTCATTGCGAAAAATTCCGACGCATCTTCGTTTGGCGAACTAGTGCGTCAATAGCACCGGTTCGGCCGTTTTGCATAGACTTTCGTGCAGTAACGAAACGTTCCAAAACATCCCAAAACATGAGTTTTGGGTCGAACAGAGTAGATCGGGTGCGTTCGTTGCCAAAAATTCCGACGCAACTTCGTTTAGCGAAACTTGTGCGTTAATGGCACTAGTTTGGCAAGCTTTGCATCGACTTTCGTGTAGCGATTTAACGGTCCGAAACGCACCAAAACATGAGTTTTGGGTCGAACGGAGTGGATTGGGTGCGTTCGTTGCGAAAAATTCCTACGCAACTTCGTTTAGGCGAACTTGTGCGTTAATGGCACCCCGGGTCGGCCAGTTTTGCATTCGACTTTCGTGCAGTAACGAAACGTTCCGAAACGCCCCAAAACATGAGTTTTGGGTCGAATGGAGTGGATCGGGTGTGGTTCGTTGCGAAAAATTCCAACGCAGCTTCGTTTGGCGAACTTGTGCGTTGATGGCACTAATTCGTCCAGTTTTGCATCGACTTTCGTGCAGTAACGAAACAGTCCAAAACACCCCAAAACATGAGTTTTGGGTCGAATGGAGTGGATCAGGTGCGTTCATTGCGAAAATTCCGACGCAACTTCGTTTAGCGAACTTGTGCGTTAATGGCACCAGTTCGGCAAGCTTTACATCGACTTTCGTGTAGTGACTTAGCAGTCTGAAACGCACCAAAACATGAGTTTTGGGTCGAACGGAGCTGGATTGGGTGCGTTCGTTGCGAAAAATTCCGACGCACCTTCGTTTTATCGAACTTGTGCGTTAATGGCACCGTTTCGGCCAGTTTTGCATTCGACTTTCGTGCAGTAACGAAACAATCCAAAACGCCCCAAAACATGAGTTCTGGGTCGAATGGAGTGGATTGGGTGCGTTCATTGAGAAAAATGCCGAGGCAGCTTCGTTTGGCGAACTTGTGCGTCAATGGCTCCAGTTCGGCCAGCTTTGCCTCGACTTTCGGCAGTAATGAAACGGTCCGAAACGCCCCAAAACATGAGCTTTGCGTCCATTGGAGTGGATGAGGTGCGTTCGTTGCGAAAAATTCCGACGCAACTTCGTTTAGCGAACTTGTGCGTTAATGGCACCGGATCGGCCAGTTTTGCATCGACTTTCATGCAGTAACGAAACAGTTCGAAACGTCCCAAAACATGAGTTTTGGGTCGAACGGAGTGGATCGGGTGCGTTCGTTGCGAAAAATTCTGACGCAGCTTCGTTTAGCGAACTTGTGCGTTAATGGCACTAGTTTGGCAAGCTTTGCATTGACTTTCGTGTAGCGATTTAACGGTCCGAAACGCACCAAAACATGAGTTTTGGTCGAACGGAGTGGATTGGATGCGTTCGTTGCGAAAAATTCTGACGCACCTTCGTTTATCGAACGTTGTGCGTTAATGGCACCGTTTCGGCCAGTTTTGCATTCTACTTTCGTGCAGTAACGAAACAATCCAAAAGGCCCCAAAACATGAGTTTTGGGTCGAATGGAGTGGATTGGGTGCTTCATTGAGAAAAATGCCGAGGCAGCTTCGTTTGGCGAACTTGTGCGTCAATGGCTCCAGTTCGGCCAGCTTTGCCTCGACTTTCGGCAGTAATGAAACGGTCCGAAACGCCCCAAAACATGAGCTTTGCGTCCATTGGAGTGGATGAGGTGCGTTCGTTGCGAAAAATTCCGACGCAACTTCGTTTAGCGAACTTGTGCGTTAATGGCACCGGATCGGCCAGTTTTGCATCGACTTTCATGCAGTAACGAAACAGTTCGAAACGCCCCAAAACATGAGTTTTGGGTCGAACGGAGTGGATTGGGTGCGTTCGTTGCGAAAAATTCCGACGCACCTTCGTTTAGCGAGCTTGTGCGTTAATGGCACCAGTTCGGCTAGTTTGCATTCGACTTTCGTGCTGTAACAAAATGGTCCGAAACGCCCCAAAACATGAGTTCTGTGTCGAATGGAGTGGATCTGGTGCGTTCGTTGCAAAAAATTCCGACGCAACTTTGTTTAGTGACGTTGTGCGTTGATGGCAACAGTTCGGCCAGTTCTGCATTCGACTTTCGTGCAGTAACAAAACGGTCCGAAACGCCCCAAAACATGAGTTTTGGGTCGAACGGAGTGGATTGGGTGCGTTCGTTGCGAAAAATTCAGACGCACCTTCGTTTATCGAACTTGTGCGTTAATGGCAACCGTTTCGGCCAGTTTTGCATTCGACCTTCGTGCAGTAACGAAACAATCCAAAACGCCCCAAAACATGAGTTTTGGGTCGAATGGAGTGAATTGGGTGCGTTCATTGACAAAAATGCCGAGGCAGCTTCGTTTGGCGAACTTGTGCGTCAATGGCTCCAGTTCGGCCAGCTTTGCCTCGACTTTCGGCAGTAATGAAACGGTCCGAAACGCCCTAAAACATGAGTTTTGGGTCGAATGGAGTGGATCGGATGCGTTCGTTGCGAAAAATTCCGACGCATCTTCGTTTGGCGAACTAGTGCGTCAATAGCACCGGTTCGGCCGTTTTGCATAGACTTTCGTGCAGTAACGAAACGTTCTGAAACGTCCCAAAACATGAGTTTTGGGTCGAACAGAGTAGATCGGGTGCGTTCGTTGCGAAAAATTCCGAAGCAACTTCATTTAGCGAACTTGTGCGTTAATGGCACTAGTTTGGCAAGCTTTGCATCGACTTTCGTGTAGCGATTTAACGGTCCGAAACGCACCAAAACATGAGTTTGGGTCGATCGGAGTGGATTGGGTGCGTTCGTTGCGAAAAATTCCGACGCAACTTCGTTTAGCGAACTTGTGCGTTAATGGCACCGGTTCGGCCAGTTTTGCATTCGACTTTCGTGCAGTAACGAAACGTTCCGAACGCCCCAAAACATGAGTTTTGGGTTGAATGGAGTGGATCGGGTGTGTTCGTTGCGAAAAATTCCAACGCAGCTTCGTTTGGCGAACTTGTGCGTTGATGGCACTAATTCGTCCAGTGTTTTGCATCTACTTTCGTGCAGCAACGAAACCGTCTGAAACGCATCAAAACATGAGTTTTGGGTCCAATGGAATGGATTGGGTGCGTTCGTTGCGAAAGATTCCGAAGCAACTTCGTTTAGCGAGCCTTGTGCGTTAATGGCACCAGTTCGGCTAGTTTTGCATTCAACTTTCATGCTGTAACAAAATGGTCCGAAACACCCCAAAACATGAGTTTTGGGTCGAATGGAGCGGATCAGGTGCGTTCATTGCGAAAAGTTCCGACGCAACTTCGTTTAGCAAACTTGTGCGTTAATGGAACCAGTTCGGCAAGCTTTGCATCGACTTTCGTGTAATGACTTAACGGTCTGAAACGCCCCAAAATATGAGTTTTGGGTCGAACAGAGTGGATCGGGTGCGTTCATTGAGAAAAATGCCGAGGCAGCTTCGTTTGGCAAACTTGTGCGTCAATGGCTCCAGTAGCTTTGCCTCGACTTTCGTGCAGTAATGAAACGGTCGGAAACGCCCCAAAACATGAGTTTTGCATCCATTGGAGTGGATCTGGTGCGTTCGTTGCGAAAAATTCCGACGCAACTTTGTTTAGTGACGTTGTGCGTTGATGGCAACAGTTCGGCCAGTTCTGCATTCGACTTTCGTGCAGTAACAAAACGGTCCGAAACGCCCCAAAACATGAGTTTTGGGTCGAACGGAGTGGATTGGGTGCGTTCGTTGCGAAAAATTCCGACGCACCTTCGTTTATCGAACTTGTGCGTTAATGGCACCGTTTCGGCCAGTTTTGCATTCGACCTTCGTGCAGTAACGAAACAATCCAAAACGCCCCAAAACATGAGTTTTGGGTCGAATGGAGTGAATTGGGTGCGTTCATTGAGAAAAATGCCGAGGCAGCTTCGTTTGGCGAACTTGTGCGTCAACGGCTCCAGTTCGGCCAGCTTTGCCTCGACTTTCGGCAGTAATGAAACGGTCCGAAACGCCCCAAAACATGAGCTTTGCGTCCATTGGAGTGGATGAGGTGCGTTCGTTGCGAAAAATTCCGACGCAACTTCGTTTAGCGAACTTGTGCGTTAATGGCTCCGGATCGGCCAGTTTTCCATCGACTTTCGTGCACTAACGAAACAGTTCAAAACGCCCCAAAACATGAGTTTCGAGTCGAACAGAGTGGATCGGGTGCGTTTGTTGCGAAAAATTCCGACGCAACTTCATTTAGCGAACTTGTGCGTTAATGGCACCAGTTCGGCAAGCTTTGCATCGACTTTCATGTAATGACTTAACGGTCTGAAACGCCCCAAAACATGAGTTTTGGGTCGAACAGAGTGGATCGGGTGCGTTCATTGAGAAAAATGCCGAGGCAGCTTCGTTTGGCGAATTTGTGCGTCAATGGCTCCAGTTCAGCCAGCTTTGCCTCGACTTTCGTGCAGTAATGAAACGGTCCAAAACGCCCAAAACATGAGTTTTGCGTCCATTGGAGTGGATGAGGTGCGTTCGTTGCGAAAAATGCCGACGCAGCTTTGTTTGGCGAACTAGTGCGTCAATGGCACCGAATCGGCCAGTTTTGCATCGACTTTCGTGCAGTAACGAAACGGTCCAAAATGCACCAAAACATGAGTTTCGGGTCGAACAGAGTGGATCGGGTGTGTTCATTGCGAAAAATTCCAACGCAACTTCGTTTGGCGAACTAGTGCGTTAATGGCACCGGTTCGGCCAGATTTGCATCGACTTTCGTGCAGTAACGAAACCGTCCGAAACGCATCAAAACATGAGTTTTGGGTCCAATGGAATGGATTGGGTGCGTGCCTTGCGAAAGATTCCGACGCAACTTCGTTTAGCGAGCGAGTGCGTTAATGGCACCGGTTCGGCCAGATTTGCATCGATTTTCGTGCAGTAACAAAACCGTCCGAAACGCATCAAAACATGAGTTTTGGGTCCAATGGAATGGATTGGGTGCGTTCGTTGCGAAAGATTCCAACGCAGCTTCGTTTAGCGAGCTTGTGCGTTTATGGCACCAGTTCGGCTAGTTTTGCATTCGACTTTCGTGCTGTAACAAAATGGTCCGAAACGCCCCAAAACATGAGTTTGGTGTCGAATGGAGTGGATCTGGTGTGTTCGTTGCGAAAAATTCCGACGCACCTTCGTTTAGCGACGTTGTGCGTTGATGGCAACAGTTCGGCCAATTCTGCATTCGACTTTCGTGTAGTAACAAAACGGTCCGAAACGCCCCAAAACATGAGTTTTGGGTCGAATGGAGTGGATCGGATGCGCTCGTTGCGAAAAATTCTGCCGCAGCTTCGTTTGGCGAACTTGTGCGTTGATGGCACCATTTCGGCCAGTTTTGCATCGACATTCGTGCACTCACGAAACGGTCCGAAACGCACCAAAACATGAGTTTCGAGTCGAACAGAATGGATCGGGTGTGTTTGTTGCGAAAAATTCCGACGCAATTTCATTTAGCGAACTTGTGCTTTAATGGCACCAGTTCGGCAAGCTTTGCATCGACTTTCGTGTAATGACTTAACGGTCTGAAACGCCCCAAAACATGAGTTTTGGGTCGAACAGAGTGGATCGGGTGCGTTCATTGAAAAAAATGCCGAGGCAGCTTCGTTTGGCGAACTTGTGCGTCAATGGCTCCAGTTCGGCCAGCTTTGCCTCGATTTCGTGCAGTAATGAAACGGTCCGAAACGCCCCAAAACATGAGTTTTGGGTCGAATGGAGTGGATCGGATGCGTTCGTTCCGAAAAATTCCAACGCAACTTCATTTAGCGAACTTGTGCGTTAATGGCACTAGTTTGGCAAGCTTTGCATCGACTTCCGCGTAGCGATTTAACGGTCCGAAACGCACCAAAACATGAGTTTTGGGTCGAACGGAGTGGATCGGATGCGTTCGTTGCGAAAAATTCCGCCGCAGCTTCGTTTGGCGAACTTGTGCGTTGATGGCACCATTTCGGCCAGTTTTGCATCGACATTCGTGCACTAACGAAACGGTCTGAAACGCACCAAAACATGAGTTTCGGGTCGAACAGAGAGGATCGGGTGTGTTCATTGCGAAAAATTCCGACGCAACTTCGTTTAGCGAACTTGTGCGTTAATGGCACCAGTTCGGCAAGCTTTACATCGACTTTCGTGTAGTGACTTAGCAGTCTGAAACGCCCCAAAACCTGAGTTTTGGGTCGAGCGAAATGGATCGGCTGTGTTCGTTGTGACAAACTCTGATGCAGCTTCGTTTGGCGAACTAGTGCGTCAATGGCACCAGTTCGGTAAGCTTTACATCGACTTTCGTGTAGTGACTTAGCAGTCTGAAACGCCCCAAAACCTGAGTTTTGGGTCGAACGAAATGGATGGGCTGTGTTCCTTGTGACAAACTCCGATGCAGCTTCGTTTGGCGAACTAGTGCGTCAATGGCACCGGTTCGGCCAGATTTGCATTGACTTTCGTGCAGTAACGAAACGGTCCGAAACGTACCAAAACATGAGTTTTGGGTCGAATGGAGTGGATCTGGTGTGTTCGTTGCGAAAAATTCCGACGCAACTTCGTTTAGCGACCTTGTGCGTTGATGGCACCAGTTCGGCCAGTTTTGCATTCGACTTTCGTGCAGTAACGAAACGGTCCGAAACGCCCCAAAACATGAGTTTTGGGTCGAACGGAGTGGATCGGGTGCGTTCATTGCGAAAAATACCGACGCAGCTTCGTTTGACGAACATGTGCGTTAATGGCACCTATTCGGCTAGTTTTGCATCTACTTTCGTGCAGCTACGAAACCGTCCGAAACGCATCAAAACATGAGTTTTGGGTCCAATGGAATGGATTGGGTGCGTTCGTTGCGAAAGATTCCGAAGCAACTTCGTTTAGCGAGCTTGTGCATTAATGGCACCAGTTCGGCTAGTTTTGCATTCGACTTTCATGCTGTAACAAAATGGTCCCAAACGCCCCAAAACATGAGTTTTGGGTTGAATGGAGCGGATCAGGTGCGTTCATTGCGAAAAATTCCGACGCAACTTCGTTTAGCAAACTTGTGCGTTAATGGAACCAGTTCGGCAAGCTTTGCATCGACTTTCGTGTAATGACTTAACGGTCTGAAACGCCCCAAAATATGAGTTTTGGGTCGAACAGAGTGGATCGGGTGCGTTCATTGAGAAAAATGCCGAGGCAGCTTCGTTTGGCGAACTTGTGCGTCAATGGCTCCAGTAGCTTTGCCTCGACTTTCGTGCAGTAATGAAACGGTCCGAAACGCCCCAAAACATGAGTTTTGCATCCATTGGAGTGGATGAGGTGCGTTCGTTGCAAAAAATTCCGACGCAACTATGTTTAGCGACGTTGTGCGTTGATGGCACCAGTTCGGCCAGTTTTGCATTCGACTTTCGTGCAGTAACAAAACGGTCCGAAACGCCCCAAAACATGAGTTTTGGGTCGAATGGAGTGGATCGGATGCGTTCGTTGCGAAAAATTCCGACGCATCTTCGTTTGGCGAACTAGTGCGTCAATAGCACCGGTTTGGCCGTTTTGCATAGACTTTCGTGCAGTAATGAAACGTTCCAAAACATCCCAAAACATGAGTTTTGGGTCGAACAGAGTAGATCGGGTGCGTTCGTTGCGAAAAATTCCGACGCAACTTCGTTTAGCGAACTTGTGCGTTAATGGCACTAGTTTGGCAAGCTTTGCATCGACTTTCGTGTAGCGATTTAACGGTCCGAAACGCACCAAAACATGAGTTTTGGGTCGAACGGAGTGGATTGGGTGCGTTCGTTGCGAAAAATTCCGACGCAACTTCGTTTAGCGAACTTGTGCATTAATGGCACCACCGGTTCGGCCAGTTTTGCATTTGACTTTCGTGCAGTAACGAAACGTTCCGAAACGCCCCAAAACATGAGTTTTGGGTCGAATGGAGTGGATCGGGTGTGTTCGTTGCGAAAAATTCCAACGCAGCTTCGTTTGGCGAACTTGTGCGTTGATGGCACTAATTCGTCCAGTTTTGCATCGACTTTCATGCAGTAACGAAACAGTCCAAAACACCCCAAAACATGAGTTTTGGGTCGAATGGAGTGGATCAGGTGCGTTCATTGCGAAAAATTCCGACGCAACTTCGTTTAGTGAACTTGTGCGTTAATGGCACCAGTTCGGCAAGCTTTACATCGACTTTCGTGTAGTGACTTAGCAGTCTGAAACGCACCAAAACATGAGTTTTGGGTCGAACGGAGTGGATTGGGTGCGTTCGTTGCGAAAAATTCCGACGCACCTTCGTTTATCGAACTTGTCCGTTAATGGCACCATTTCGGCCAGTTTTGCATTCGACCTTCGTGCAGTAACGAAACAATCCAAAACGCCCCAAAACATGAGTTTTGGGTCGAATGGAGTGAATTCGGTGCGTTCATTGAGAAAAATGCCGAGGCAGCTTCGTTTGGCGAACTTGTGCGTCAATGGCTCCAGTTCGGCCAGCTTTGCCTCGACTTTCGGCAGTAATGAAACGGTCCGAAACGCCCCAAAACATGAGCTTTGCGTCCATTGGAGTGGATGAGGTGCGTTCGTTGCGTAAAATATCGACGCAACTTCGTTTAGCGAACTTGTGCGTTAATGGCACCGGATCGGCCAGGTTTGCATCGACTTTCGTGCACTAACGAAACTGTTCGAAACGCCCCAAAACATGAGTTTCGAGTCGAACAGAGTGGATCGGGTGTGTTTGTTGCGAAAAATTCCGACGCAACTTCATTTAGCGAACTTGTGCGTTAATGGCACCAGTTCGGCAAGCTTTGCATCGACTTTCATGTAATGACTTAACGGTCTGAAATGCTCCAAAACATGAGTTTTGGGTCGAACAGAGTGGATCGGGTGCGTTCATTGAGAAAAATGCCGAGGCAGCTTCGTTTGGCGAATTTGTGCGTCAATGGCTCCAGTTCAGCCAGCTTTGCCTCGACTTTCGTGCAGTAATGAAACGGTCCAAAACGCCCAAAACATGAGTTTTGCGTCCATTGGAGTGGATGAGGTGCGTTCGTTGCGAAAAATGCCGACGCAACTTCGTTTGGCGAACTAGTGCGTTAATGGCACCGGTTCGGCCAGATTTGCATCGACTTTCGTGCAGTAACGAAACCGTCCGAAACGCATCAAAACATGAGTTTTGGGTCCAATGGAATAGATTGGGTGCGTTCCTTGCGAAAGATTCCGACGCAACTTCGTTTAGCGAGCTAGTGCGTTAATGGCACCGGTTCGGCCAGATTTGCATCGATTTTCGTGCAGTAACAAAACCGTCCAAAATGCACCAAAACATGAGTTTCGGGTCGAACAGAGTGGATCGGGTGTGTTCATTGCGAAAAATTCCGACGCAACTTCGTTTGGCGAACTAGTGCGTTAATGGCACCAGTTCGGCCAGATTTGCATCGACTTTCGTGCAGTAACGAAACCGTCCGAAACGCATCAAAACATGAGTTTTGGGTCCAATGGAATGGATTGCGTGCGTTCCTTGCGAAAGATTCCGACGCAACTTCGTTTAGCGAGCTAGTGCGTTAATGGCACCGGTTCGGCCAGATTTGCATCGATTTTCGTGCAGTAACAAAACCGTCCGAAACGCATCAAAACATGAGTTTTGGGTCCAATGGAATGGATTGGGTGCGTTCGTTGCGAAAGATTCCAACGCAGCTTCGTTTAGCGAGCTTGTGCGTTTATGGCACCAGTTCGGCTAGTTTTGCATTCGACTTTCGTGCTGTAACAAAATGGTCCGAAACGCCCCAAAACATGAGTTTGGTGTCGAATGTAGTGGATCTGGTGTGTTCGTTGCGAAAAATTCCGACGCACCTTCGTTTAGCGACGTTGTGCGTTGATGGCAACAGTTCGGCCAGTTCTGCATTCGACTTTCATACAGTAACAAAACGGTCCGAAACGCCCCAAAACATGAGTTTTGGGTCGAATGGAGTGGATCGGATGCGTTCGTTGCGAAAAATTCCGACGCAGCTTCGTTTGGCGAACTTGTGCATTGATGGCACCATTTCGGCCAGTTTTGCATCGACATTCGTGCACTCACGAAACGGTCCGAAACGCACCAAAACATGAGTTTCGAGTCGAACGGAATGGATCGGGTGTGTTTGTTGCGAAAAATTCCGACGCAATTTCATTTAGCGAACTTGTGCTTTAATGACACCAGTTCGGCAAGCTTTGCATCGACTTTCGTGTAATGACTTAACGGTCTGAAACGCCCCAAAACATGAGTTTTGGGTCGAACAGAGTGGATCGGGTGCGTTCATTGAGAAAAATGCCGAGGCAGCTTCGTTTGGCGAACTTGTGCGTCAATGGCTCCAGTTCGGCCAGCTTTGCCTCGACTTTCGTGCAGTAATGAAACGGTTCGAAACGCCCCAAAACATGACTTTTGCGTCCATTGGAGTGGATGAGGTGCGTTCGTTGCGAAAAATTCCGACGCAACTTCGTTTAGCGAACTTGTGCGTTTTGGATCGACTTTCGTGCAGTAACGAAACAGTTCGAAACGTCCCAAAACATGAGTTTTGGGTCGAACGGAGTGGATTGGGTGCGTTCGTTGCGAAAAATTCCGACGCACCTTCGTTTACCGAGCTTGTGCGTTAATGGCACAAGTTCGGCTAGTTTTGCATTCGACTTTCGTGCTGTAACAAAATGGTCCGAAACGCCACAAACATGAGTTTTGTGTCGAATGGAGTGGATCTGGTGTGTTCGTTGCAAAAAATTCCGACGCAACTTCGTTTAGCGACATTGTGCGTTGATGGCACCAGTTCGGCCAGTTTTGCATTCGACTTTCGTGCAGTAACAAAACGGTCCGAAACGCCCCAAAACATGAGTTTTGGGTCGAATGGAGTGGATCGGGTGTGTTCGTTGCGAAAAATTCCGACGCAGCTTCATTTGGCGAACTTGTGCGTTGATGGCACAAATTCGTCCAGTTTTGCATCGACTTTCGTGCAGTAACGAAACAGTCCGAAACGCCCCAAAACATGAGTTTTGGGTCGAACGGAGTGGATTGGGTGCGTTCGTTGCGAAAAATTCCGACGCACCTTCGTTTAGCGAGTTTGTGCGTTAATGGCACCAGTTCGGCTAGTTTTGCATTCGACTTTCGTGCTGTAACAAAATGGTCCGAAACGCCCCAAAACATGAGTTTTGGGTCGAATGGAGTGGATTGGGTGCATTCGTTGCGAAAAATTGCAACCCACCTTCGTTTGGCGAACTTGTGCGTTAATGGCACCAGTGCGGCCAGTTTTGCATTCGACTTTCGTACAGTAACGAAACGTTCCGAAACGCCCCAAAACATGAGTTTTGGGTCGAATGGAGTGGATCGGGTGTGTTCGTTGCGATAAATTCCGCAACATCGTTAGCGAGCTTGTGCGTTAATGGCACCAGTTCGACTAGTTTTGCATTCGACTTTTCGTGCTGTAACAAAATGGTCCGAAACGCCCCAAAACATGAGTTTTGTGTCGAATGGAGTGGATCTGGTGCGTTCGTTGCGAAAATTTCCGACGCAGCTTCGTTTAGCGAGCTTGTGCGTTAATGGCACCAGTTCGGCCAGTTTTGCATTCAACTTTTGTGCAGTAATGAAACGGTCCGAAACGCCCCAAAACATGAGGTTTGGGTCCAACGGAATGGATTGGGTGCGTTCGTTGCGAAAAATTCCGAAGCAACTTCGTTTAGCGAGCTTGTGCGTTAATGGCACCAGTTCGGCTAGTTTTTGCATTGGACTTTCGTGCTGTAACAAAATGGTCCGAAACGCCCCAAAACATGAGTTTTGTGTCGAATGGAGTGGATCTGGTGCGTTCATTGCGAAAAACTCCGACGCAACTTCGTTTAGCGACGTTGTGCGTTGATGGCACCAGTTCGGCCAGTTTTGCATTCGACTTTCCTGCTGTAACAAAATGGTCCGGAACGCCCCAAAACATGAGTTTTGTGTCGAATGGAGTGGATCTGGTGCGTTCGTTGCGAAAAATTCCGACGCAACTTCGTTTAGCGACGTTGTGCGTTGATGGCACCAGTTCGGCCAGTTTTGCATTCGACTTTCGTCCAGTAACAAAACGGTCCGAAACGTACCAAAACATGAGTTTTGGGTCGAATGGAGTGGATCGGGTGCGTTCGTTGCGAAAAATTCCAACGCAGCTTCGTTTGGCGAACTTGTGCGTTAATGGCACTAATTCGTCAGTTTTGCATCGACTTATCGAGCAGTAACGAAACAGTCCGAAACGCCCCAAAACATGAGTTTTGGGTCGAATGGAGTGGATCAGGTGCGTTCATTGCGAAAAATTCCGACGCAACTTCGTTTAGCGACGTTGTGCGTTGATGGCACCAGTTCGGCCAGTTTTGCATTCGACTTTCGTGCAGTAACAAAACGGTCCGAAACGCCCCAAAACATGAGTTTTGGGTCGAACGGAGTGGATTGGGTGCGTTCATTGCGGAAAATTCTGACGCACCTTCGTTTAGCGAGCTTGTGCGTTAATGGCACCAGTTTGGCTAGTTTTGCATTCAACTTTCGTGCAGTAACGAAACGGTCCGAAACGCCCCAAAACATGAGTTTTGGGTCGAACGGAGTGGATCGGTTGTGTTCATTGCGAAAAATGCCGACGCAAGCTTCGTTTGGCGAACATGTGCGTTAATGGCACCTATTCGGCCAGTTTTGCATCGACATTCGTGCAGTAACGAAACCGTCTGAATCGCATCAAAACATGAGTTTTGGGTCCAATGGAATGGATTGGGTGCGTTCGTTGCGAAAGATTCCGAAGCAACTTTGTTTAGCGAGCTTGTGCATTAATGGCACCAGTTCGGCAAGATTTGCATTCGACTTTCCTGCTGTAACAAAATGGTCCGAAACGCCCCAAAACATGAGTTTTGTGTCGAATGGAGTGGATCTGGTGCGTTCGTTGCGAAAAATTCCGACGCAACTTCGTTTAGCGACGTTGTGCGTTGATGGCACCAGTTCGGCAAGTTTTGCATTCGACTTTCGTTCCAGTAACAAAACGGTCCGAAACGTACAAAAACATGAGTTTTGGGTCGAATGGAGTGGATCGGGTGCGTTCGTTGCGAAAAATTCCGACGCAGCTTCGTTTGGCGAACTTGTGCG
Organism: Panicum miliaceum; assembly: GCA_032594955.1. Lineage (NCBI taxonomy): Eukaryota > Viridiplantae > Streptophyta > Magnoliopsida > Poales > Poaceae > Panicum > Panicum miliaceum. The sequence continues at coordinate 17,214,648 of CM064072.1, read as the reverse complement.
TTGATGGCACCAATTCGGCCAGTTTTGCATCGACTTTCGTGCACTAACGAAACGGTCCGAAACGCACCAAAACATGAGTTTCGAGTCGAACAGAGTGGATCAGGTGTGTTTGTTGCGAAAAATTCAGACGCAACTTCGTTTAGCGAACTTGTGCGTTAATGGCACCAGTTCGGCAAGCTTTGCATCGACTTTCATGTAATGACTTAACGGTCTGAAACGCCCCAAACCATGAGTTTTGGGTCGAACAGAGTGGATCAGGTGCGTTCATTGAGAAAAATGCCGAGGCAGCTTCGTTTGGCGAATTTGTGCGTCAATGGCTCCAGTTCAGCCAGCTTTGCCTCGATTTCGTGCAGTAATGAAACGGTCCAAAACGCCCCAAAACATGAGTTTTGCGTCCATTGGAGTGGATGAGGTGCGTTCGTTGCGAAAAATGCTGACGCAGCTTCGTTTGGCGAACTAGTGCCTCAATGGCACCGAATCGGCCAGTTTTGCATCAACTTTCATGCAGTAATGAAACGGTCCAAAACGCACCAAAACATGAGTTTCGGGTCGAACAGAGTGGATCGGGTGTGTTCGTTGCGAAAAATTTCGACGCAACTTCGTTTGGCGAACTAGTGCGTTAATGGCACCGGTTCGGCCAGATTTGCATCGACTTTCGTGCAGTAACGAAACCGTCCTAAAAGCATCAAAACATGAGTTTTGGGTCCAATGGAATGGATTGGGTGGGTTCCTTGCGAAAGATTCCGACGCAACTTCGTTTAGCGAGCTAGTGCGTTAATGGCACCGGTTCGGCCAGATTTGCATCGATTTTCGTGCAGTAACAAAACCGTCCGAAACGCATCAAAACATGAGTTTTTGGTCCAATGGAATGGATTGGGTGCGTTCGTTGCGAATGATTCTGACGCAGCTTCGTTCAGCGAGCTTGTTCGTTAATGGCACCAGTTCGGCTAGTTTTGCATTTGACTTTCGTGCTGTAACAAAATGGTCCGAAACGCCCCAACACATGAGTTTTGTGTCGAATGGAGTGAATCTGGTGCGTTCGTTGCGAAAAATTCCGACGCAGCTTCGTTTAGTGACGTTGTGCGTTGATGGCACCAGTTTGGCCAGTTTTGCATTCGACTTTCGTGCAGTAACAAAACGGTCCGAAACGCCCCAAAACATGAGTTTTGGGTCGAATGGAGTGGATCGGGTGCGTTCGTTGTGAAAAATGCCTACGCAGCTTCGTTTGGCGAACTTGTGCGTCAATGGCTCCAGTTCGGCTAGCTTTGCCTCGACTTTCGTGCAGTAACAAAATGGTCCGAAACGCCCCAAAACATCAGTTTTGCGTCCATTGTAGTGGATGAGGTGCGTTCGTTGCAAAAAATTCCGACACAACTTCGTTTAGCGACGTTGTGCGTTGATGGCACCAGTTCGGCCAGTTTTGCATTCGACTTTCGTGCAGTAACGAAACGGTCCGAAACGCCCCAAAACATTAGTTTTGGGTCGAATGGAGTGGATCGGGTGCGTTCATTGCGAAAAATGCCGACGCAGCTTCGTTTGGCGAACTTGTGCGTCAATGGCTCCAGTTCGGCCAGCTTTGCCTCGACTTTCGTGCAGTAACGAAATGGTCCGAAACGCCCCGAAACCTGAATTTTGGGTCGAATGGAGTGGATCAGGTGCGTTCGTTGCGAAAAACTCCGACGCAGCTTCGTTTTGGCGAACCAGTGGGTCAATAGCACCGGTTCGGCCGTTTTGCATAGACTTTCGTGCAGTAACGAAACGTTCCGAAACGTCCCAAAACATGAGTTTTGGGTCGAACAGAGTAGATCGGGTGCGTTCGTTGCGAAAAATTCCAACGCAACTTCGTATAGCGAACTTGTGCGTTAATGGCACTAGTTTGGCAAGCTTTGCATCGACTTTCGTGTAGCGATTTAACGGTCCGAAACGCACCAAAACATGAGTTTTGGGTCGAACGGAGTGGATTGGGTGCGTTCGTTGCGAAAAAATTCCGACGCACCTTCGTTTAGCGAACTTGTGCCTTAATGGCACCGGTTCAGCCAGTTTTGCATTCGACCTTCGTGCAGTAACAAAACGGTCCGAAATGCCCCAAAACATGAGTTTTGGGTCGAATGAAGTGGATCAGGTGCGTTCATTGCGAAAAACTCCGACGCAGCTTCGTTTGGCGAACTAGTGCGTCAATGGCACCGGTTCGGCCGTTTTGCATAGACTTTCGTGCAGTAACGAAACATTCCGAAACGTCCCAAAACATGAGTTTTGGGTCGAACAGAGTAGATCGAGTGCGTTCGTTGCAAAAAATTCCAACGCAACTTCGTTTAGCGAACTTGTGCGTCTATGGCACTAGTTTGGCAAGCTTTGCATCGACTTTCGTGTAGCGATTTAATGGTCCGAAACGCACCAAAACATGAGTTTTGGGTCGAACGGAGTGGATTGGGTGCGTTCGTTGCGATAAATTCCGACGCACCTTCGTTTAGCGAACTTGTGCCTTAATGGCACCGGTTCGGCCAGTTTTGCATTCGACTTTCGTGCAGTAACGAAACGTTCCGAAATGCCCCAAAACATGAGTTTTGGGTCGAATGGAGTGGATCGGGTGTGTTCGTTGCGAAAAATTCTGACGCAGCTTCGTTTGGCAAACTTGTGCGTTCCTGGCACTAATTCGTCCAGTTTTGCATCGACTTTCGTGCAGTAATGAAACAGTCCGAAACGCCCCAAAACATGAGTTTTGGGTCGAACGGAGTGGATCGGGTGCGTTCATTGCGAAAAATGCCGACGCAGCTTCGTTTGGCGAACATGTGCGTTAATGGCACCGGTCCGGCTAGATTTGCATCGACTTTCGTGCAGTAACGAAACCGTCTGAATCGCATCAAAACATGAGTTTTGGGTCCAATTGAATGGATTGGGTGCGTTCGTTGCGAAAGATTCCGAAGCAACTTCGTTTAGCGAGCTTGTGCGTTAATGGCACCAGTTCGGCAAGTTTTGCATTCGACTTTTCTGCTGTAACAAAATGGTCCGAAACGCCCCAAAACATGAGTTTTGTGTCAAATGGAGTGGATCTGGTGCGTTCGTTGCAAAAAATTCCGACGCAACTTCGTTTAGCGATGTTGTGCGTTGATGGCACCAGTTCGGCCAGTTTTGCATTCGACTTTCGTCCAGTAACAAAACGGCCCGAAACGTACAAAAACATGAGTTTTGGATCGAATGGAGTGGATCGGGTGCGTTCGTTGCGAAAAATTCCGACGCAGCTTCGTTTGGCGAACTTGTGCGTTGATGGCACCAATTCGGCCAGTTTTGCATCGACTTTCGTGCACTAACGAAACGGTACGAAACACACCAAAACATGAGTTTCGAGTCGAACAGAGTGGATCGGGTGCGTTCATTGAGAAAAATGCCGAGGCAGCTTCGTTTGGCGAATTTGTGCGTCAATGGCTCCAATTCGGCCAGCTTTGCCTCGACTTTCGTGCAGTAATGAAACGGTCCTAAACGCCCCAAAACATGAGTTTTGCGTCCATTGGAGTGGATGAGGTGCGTTCGTTGCAAAAAATGCCGACGCAGCTTCGTTTGGCGAACTAGTGCGTCAATGGCACCGGATCGGCCAGTTTTGCATCGATTTTCGTGCCGTAACGAAACGGTCCAAAACGCACCAAAACATGAGTTTCGGGTCGAACAGAGTGGATCGGGTGTGTTCGTTGCGAAAAATTCCGACGCAACTTCGTTTGGCGAACTAGTGCGTTGATGGCACCAGTTCGGCCAGTTTTGCATTCGACTTTCGTGCAGTAACAAAACTGTCCGAAACGCCCTGAAACATGAGTTTTGGGTCGAATGGAGTGGATCGGGTGTGTTCGTTGCGAAAAATTCCAACGCAGCTTCGTTTGGCGAACTTGTGCGTTGGTGGCACTAATTCGTCCAGTTTTGCATCGACTTTCGTGCAGTAACGAAACAGTCCAAAACACCCCAAAATATGAGTTTTGGGTCGAATGGAGTGGATCGGGTGCGTTCATTGCGAAAAATGCCGACGCAGCTTCGTTTGGCGAACTTGTGCGTTAATGGCACCAGTTCGGCAAGCTTTGCATCGACTTTCATGTAATGACTTAACGGTCTGAAACGTCCCAAAACATGAGTTTTGGGTCGAACAGAGTGGATCGGGTGCGTTCATTGAGAAAAATGCCGAGGCAGCTTCGTTTGGCGAATTTGTGCGTCAATGGCTCCAATTCGGCCAGCTTTGCCTCGACTTTCGTGCAGTAATGAAACGGTCCTAAACGCCCCAAAACATGAGTTTTGAGTCGAACAGAGTCGAACATGTGTTTTGCGTCCATTGGAGTGGATCTGGTGCGTTCGTTGCGAAAAATTCCGACGCAACTTCGTTTAGCGACGTTGTGTGTTGATGGCACCAGTTCGGCCAGTTTTGCATTCGACTTTCGTGCAGTAACAAAACTGTCCGAAACGCCGTGAAACATTAGTTTTGGGTCGAATGGAGTGGATCGGGTGTGTTCGTTGCGAAAAATTCCAACGCAGCTTCGTTTGGCGAACTTGTGCGTCAATGGCTCCAGTTCGGCCAGCTTTGCTTTGACTTTCGGTGCAGTAACGAAATGGTCCGAAACGCCCCAAAACATGAGTTTTGCGTCCATTGGAGTGGATGAGGTGCATTCGTTGCAAAAAATTCCGACACAACTTCGTTTAGCGACGTTGTGCGTTGTTGGCAGCAGTTCGGCCAGTTTTTCATTCGACTTTCATGCAGTAACGAAACGGTCCGAAACGCCCCAAAACATGAGTTTTGGGTCGAATGGAGTGGATCGGGTGCGTTCATTGCGAAAAAATGCCGACGCAGCTTCGTTTGGCGAACTTGTGCGTCAATGGCTCCAGTTCAGCCAGCTTTGCCTCGACTTTCGTGCAATAACGAAACGGTCCGAAATGCCCCAAAACATGAGTTTTGGGTCGAATGGAGTGGATCAGGTGCGTTCGTTGCGAAAAAAACTCCGACGCAGCTTCGTTTGGCGAACTAGTGCGTCAATGGCAACGGTTCGGCCGTTTTGCATAGACTTTCGTGCAGTAACGAAACGTTCCGAAACGTCCCAAAACATGAGTTTTGGGTCGAACAGAGTAGATCGGGTGCGTTCGTTGCGAATAATTCCGACGCAACTTCGTTTGGCGAACTTGTGCGTTGATGGCACCAATTCGGCCAGTTTTGCATCGACTTTCGTGCAGTAACGAAACGGTCCAAAACGCACCAAAACATGAGTTTCGGGTCGAACAGAGTGGATCGGGTGTGGTCGTTGCGAAAAATTCCGACGCAACTTCGTTTGGCGAACTAGTGCGTTAATGGCACCGGTTCGGCCAGATTTGCATCAACTTTCGTGCAGTAACGAAACCGTCCGAAACGCATCAAAACATGAGTTTTGGGTCCAATGAAATGGATTGGGTGCGTTCGATGGGAAAGATTCCGACGCAACATCGTTTAGCGAGCTTGTGCGTTAATGGCACCAGTTCGACTAGTTTTGCATTCGACTTTCGTGCTGTAACAAAATGGTCCGAAACGCCCCAAAACATGAGTTTTGTGTCGAATGGAGTGGATCTGGTGCGTTCGTTGCGAAAATTTCCGACGCAGCTTCGTTTAGCGAGCTTGTGCGTTAATGGCACCAGTTCGGCCAGTTTTGCATTCAACTTTTGTGCAGTAATGAAACGGTCCGAAACGCCCCAAAACATGAGGTTTGGGTCCAACGGAATGGATTGGGTGCGTTCGTTGCGAAAAATTCCGAAGCAACTTCGTTTAGCGAGCTTGTGCGTTAATGGCACCAGTTCGGCTAGTTTTGCATTGGACTTTCATGCTGTAACAAAATGGTCCGAAACGCCCCAAAACATGAGTTTTGTGTCGAATGGAGTGGATCTGGTGCGTTCATTGCGAAAAACTCCGACGCAACTTCGTTTAGCGACGTTGTGCGTTGATGGCACCAGTTCGGCCAGTTTTGCATTCGACTTTCCTGCTGTAACAAAATGGTCCGGAACGCCCCAAAACATGAGTTTTGTGTCGAATGGAGTGGATCTGGTGCGTTCGTTGCGAAAAATTCCGACGCAACTTCGTTTAGCGACGTTGTGCGTTGATGGCACCAGTTCGGCCAGTTTTGCATTCGACTTTCGTCCAGTAACAAAACGGTCCGAAACGTACCAAAACATGAGTTTTGGGTCGAATGGAGTGGATCGGGTGCGTTCGTTGCGAAAAATTCCAACGCAGCTTCGTTTGGCGAACTTGTGCGTTAATGGCACTAATTCGTCAGTTTTTGCATCGACTTTCGAGCAGTAACGAAACAGTCCGAAACGCCCCAAAACATGAGTTTTGGGTCGAATGGAGTGGATCAGGTGCGTTCATTGCGAAAAAATTCCGACGCAACTTCGTTTAGCGACGTTGTGCGTTGATGGCACCAGTTCGGCCAGTTTTGCATTCGACTTTCGTGCAGTAACAAAACGGTCCGAAACGCCCCAAAACATGAGTTTTGGGTCGAACGGAGTGGATTGGGTGCGTTCATTGCGGAAAATTCTGACGCACCTTCGTTTAGCGAGCTTGTGCGTTAATGGCACCAGTTTGGCTAGTTTTGCATTCAACTTTCGTGCAGTAACGAAACGGTTCCGAAACGCCCCAAAACATGAGTTTTGGGTCGAACGGAGTGGATCGGTTGCGTTCATTGCGAAAAAATGCCGACGCAGCTTCGTTTGGCGAACATGTGCGTTAATGGCACCTATTCGGCCAGTTTTGCATCGACATTCGTGCAGTAACGAAACCGTCTGAATCGCATCAAAACATGAGTTTTGGGTCCAATGGAATGGATTGGGTGCGTTCGTTGCGAAAGATTCCGAAGCAACTTTGTTTAGCGAGCTTGTGCATTAATGGCACCAGTTCGGCAAGATTTGCATTCGACTTTCCTGCTGTAACAAAATGGTCCGAAACGCCCCAAAACATGAGTTTTGTGTCGAATGGAGTGGATCTGGTGCGTTCGTTGCGAAAAATTCCGACACAACTTCGTTTAGCGACGTTGTGCGTTGTTGGCAGCAGTTCGGCCAGTTTTTCATTCGACTTTCATGCAGTAACGAAACGGTCCGAAACGCCCCAAAACATGAGTTTTGGGTCGAATGGAGTGGATCAGGTGCGTTCATTGCGAAAAACTCCGACGCAGCTTCGTTTGGCGAACTAGTGCGTCAATGGCACCGGTTCGGCCGTTTTGCATAGACTTTCGTGCAGTAACGAAACGTTCTGAAACGTCCCAAAACATGAGTTTTGGGTCGAACAGAGTAGATCGAGTGCGTTCGTTGCGAAAAATTCCGACGCAACTTCGTTTAGCGAACTTGTGCGTCAATGGCACTAGTTTTGCAAGCTTTGCATCGAGTTTCGTGTAGCGATTTAACGGTCCGAAACGCACCAAAACATGAGGTTTGGGTCGAACGGAGTGGATTGGGTGCGTTCGTTGCCAAAAATTCCGACGCAACTTCGTTTAGCGACCTTGTGCGTTGATGGCACCAGTTCGGCCAGTTTTGAATTCGACTTTCGTGGAGTAACGAAACGGTCCGAAACGCCCCAAAACATCAGTTTTGGGGCATTTGGAGTGGATCGGGTGCGTTCTTTGCGAAAAATGCCGACGCAGCTTCCTTTGGCTAACTTGTGCATCAATGGCTCCAGTTCGGCCAGCTTTGCCTCGACTTTTGTGCAGTTACAAAATGGTCCGAAACGCCCCAAAACATGAGTTTTGGGTCGAATGGAGTGGATCGGGTGCGTTCTTTGCGAAAAATGCCGACGCAGCTTCCTTTGGCTAACTTGTGCGTCAATGGCTCCAGTTCGGCCAGCTTTGCCTCGACTTTCGTGCAGTAACGAAATGGTCCGAAATGCCCCGAAACCTGAATTTTGGGTCGAATGGAGTGGATCAGGTGCGTTCGTTGCGAAAAACTCCGACGCAGCTTCGTTTGGCGAACCAGTGGGTCAATAGCACCGGTTCGGCCGTTTTGCATAGACTTTCGTGCAGTAACGAAACGTTCCGAAACGTCCCAAAACTTGAGTTTTTGGTCGAACAGAGTAGATCGGGTGCGTTCGTTGCGAAAAATTCCGACGCACCTTCATTTAGCGAACTTGTGCGTTAATGGCACTAGTTTGCCAAGCTTTGCATCGACTTTCGTGTAGCGATTTAACGGTCCGAAATGCACCAAAACATGAGTTTAGGGTCAAATGGAGTGGATCGGGTGTGTTCGTTGCGAAAAATTCCGACGCAACTTCGTTTGGCGAAGTTGTGCGTTGATGGCACTAATTCCTCCAGTTTTGCATCGACTTACGTGCAGTCACGAAACAGTCCGAAACGCCCCAAAACATGAGTTTTGGGTCGAATGGAGTGGATTGGGTGCGTTTGTTGCGAAAAATTCCGACGCACTTTCGTTTAGCGAGCTTGTGCGTTAATGGCACCAGTTCGGCTAGTTTTGCATTCGACTTTCGTGCAGTAACGAAACGTTCCGAAACGCCCCGAAACATGAGTTTTGGGTCGAATGGAGTTGATCTGGTGCGTTCGTTGCGAAAAATCCGACGCAGCTTCGTTTGGCGAACTTGTGCGTTCATCGCACTAATTCGTCCAGTTTTGCATCGACTTTCGAGCAGTAACGAAACAGTCCGAAACGCCCCAAAACATGAGTTTTGGGTCGAACGGAGTGGATCGGGTGCGTTCATTGCGAAAAATGCCAACGCAGCTTCGTTTGGCGAACATGTGCGTTAATGGCACCGGTCCGGCTAGATTTGCATCGACTTTCGTGCAGTAACGAAACCGTCTGAATCGCATCAAAACATGAGTTTTGGGTCCAATGGAATGGATTGGGTGCGTTCGTTGCGAAAGATTCCGAAGCAACTTCGTTTAGCGAGCTTGTGCGTTAATGGCACCAGTTCGGCAAGTTTTGCATTCGACTTTTCTGCTGTAACAAAATGGTCCGAAACGCCCCAAAACATGAGTTTTGTGTCAAATGGAGTGGATCTGGTGCGTTCGTTGCGAAAAATTCCGACGCAACTTCGTTTAGCGATGTTGTGCGTTGATGGCACCAGTTCGGCCAGTTTTGCATTCGACTTTCGTCCAGTAACAAAACGGCCCGAAACGTACAAAAACATGAGTTTTGGGTTGAATGGAGTGGATCGGGTGCGTTCGTTGCGAAAAATTCCGACGCAGCTTGGTTTGGCGAACTTGTGCGTTGATGGCACCAATTCGGCCAGTTTTGCATCGACTTTCGTGCACTAACGAAACGGTACGAAACACACCAAAACATGAGTTTCGAGTCGAACAGAGTGGATCGGGTGCGTTCATTGAGAAAAATGCCGAGCCAGCTTCGTTTGGCGAATTTGTGCGTCAATGGCTCCAATTCGGCCAGCTTTGCCTCGACTTTCGTGCAGTAATGAAACGGTCCTAAACGCCCCAAAACATGAGTTTTGCGTCCATTGGAGTGGATGAGGTGCGTTCGTTGCGAAAAATGCCGATGCAGCTTCGTTTGGCGAACTAGTGCGTCAATGGCACCGGATCGGCCAGTTTTGCATCGATTTTCGTGCCGTAACGAAACGGTCCAAAACGCACCAAAACATGAGTTTCGGGTCGAACAGAGTGGATCGGGTGTGTTCGTTGCGAAAAATTCCGACGCAACTTCGTTTGGCGAACTAGTGCGTTGATGGCACCAGTTCGGCCAGTTTTGCATTCGACTTTCGTGCAGTAACAAAACTGTCCGAAACGCCCTGAAACATGAGTTTTGGGTCGAATGGAGTGGATCGGGTGTGTTCGTTGTGAAAAATTCCAACGCAGCTTCGTTTGGCGAACTTGTGCGTTGATGGCACTAATTCGTCCAGTTTTGCATCGACTTTCGTGCAGTAACGAAACAGTCCAAAACACCCCAAAACATGAGTTTTGGGTCGAATGGAGTGGATCGGGTGCGTTCATTGCGAAAAATGCCGACGCAGCTTCGTTTGGCGAACTTGTGCGTTAATGGCACCAGTTCGGCAAGCTTTGCATCGACTTTCATGTAATGACTTAACGGTCTGAAACGTCCCAAAACTTGAGTTTTGGGTCGAACAGAGTGGATCGGGTGCGTTCATTGAGAAAAATGCCGAGGCAGCTTCGTTTGGCGAATTTGTGCGTCAATCGCTCCAATTCGGCCAGCTTTGCCTCGACTTTCGTGCAGTACTGAAAAGGTCCTAAACGCCCCAAAACATGAGTTTTGAGTCGAACAGAGTCGAACATGAGTTTTGCGTCCATTGGAGTGGATCTGGTGCGTTCGTTGCGAAAAATTCCGACGCAACTTCGTTTAGCGACGTTGTGCGTTGATGGCACCAGTTCGGCCAGTTTTTCATTCGACTTTCGTGCAGTAACAAAACTGTCCGAAACGCCCTGAAACATGAGTTTTGGGTCGAATGGAGTGGATCGGGTGTGTTCGTTGTGAAAAATTCCATCGCAGCTTCGTTTGGCGAACTTGTGCGTTGATGGCACTAATTCGTCCAGTTTTGCATCGACTTTCGTGCAGTAACGAAACAGTCCAAAACACCCCAAAACATGAGTTTTGGGTCGAATGGAGTGGATCGGGTGCGTTCATTGCGAAAAATGCCGACGCAGCTTCGTTTGGCGAACTTGTGCGTTAATGGCACCAGTTCGGCAAGCTTTGCATCGACTTTCATGTAATGACTTAACGGTCTGAAACGTCCCAAAACTTGAGTTTTGGGTCGAACAGAGTGGATCGGGTGCGTTCATTGAGAAAAATGCCGAGGCAGCTTCGTTTGGCGAATTTGTGCGTCAATAGCTCCAATTCGGCCAGCTTTGCCTCGACTTTCGTGCAGTACTGAAAAGGTCCTAAACGCCCCAAAACATGAGTTTTGAGTCGAACAGAGTCGAACATGAGTTTTGCGTCCATTGGAGTGGATCTGGTGCGTTCGTTGCGAAAAATTCCGACGCAACTTCGTTTAGCGACGTTGTGCGTTGATGGCACCAGTTCGGCCAGTTTTTCATTCGACTTTCGTGCAGTAACAAAACTGTCCGAAACGCCCTGAAACATGAGTTTTGGGTCGAATGGAGTGGATCGGGTGTGTTCGTTGTGAAAAATTCCAACGCAGCTTCGTTTGGCGAACTTGTGCGTCAATGGCTCCAGTTCGGCCAGCTTTGCTTTGACTTTCGTGCAGTAACGAAATGGTCCGAAACGCCCCAAAACATGAGTTTTGCGTCCATTGGAGTGGATGAGGTGCGTTCGTTGCAAAAAATTCCGACACAACTTCGTTTAGCGACGTTGTGCGTTGTTGGCACCAGTTCGGCCAGTTTTGCATTCGACTTTCATGCAGTAATGAAACGGTCCGAAACGCCCCAAAACATGAGTTTTGGGTCGAATGGAGTGGATCGGGTGCGTTCATTGCGAAAAATGCCGACGCAGCTTCGTTTGGCGAACTTGTGCATCAATGGCTCCAGTTCAGCCAGCTTTGCCTCGACTTTCGTGCTATAACGAAACGGTCCGAAATGCCCCAAAACATGAGTTTTGGGTCGAATGGAGTGGATCAGGTGCGTTCGTTGCGAAAAAACTCCAACGCAGCTTCGTTTGGCGAACTAGTGCGTCAATGGCAACGGTTCGGCCCTTTTGCATAGACTTTCGTGCAGTAACGAAACATTCCGAAACGTCCCAAAACATGAGTTTTGGGTCGAACAGAGTAGATCGGGTGCGTTCGTTGCGAAAAATTCCGACGCAACTTCGTTTGGCGAACTTGTGCGTTGATGGCACCAATTCGGCCAGTTTTGCATCGACTTTCGTGCAGTAATGAAACGGTCCAAAACGCACCAAAACATGAGTTTCGGGTCGAACAGAGTGGATCGGGTGTGGTCGTTGCGAAAAATTCCGACGCAACTTCGTTTGGCGAACTAGTGCGTTAATGGCACCGGTTCGGCCAGATTTGCATCGACTTTCGTGCAGTAACGAAACCGTCCGAAACGCATCAAAACATGAGCTTTGGGTCCAATGAAATGGATTGGGTGCGTTCGTTGGGAAAGATTCCGACGCAACATCGTTTAGCGAGCTTGTGCGTTAATGGCACCAGTTCGACTAGTTTTGCATTCGACTTTCGTGCTGTAACAAAATGGTCCGAAACGCCCCAAAACATGAGTTTTGTGTCGAATGGAGTGGATGTGGTGCGTTCGTTGCGAAAATTTCCGACGCAGCTTCGTTTAGCGAGCTTGTGCGTTAATGGCACCAGTTCGGCCAGTTTTGCATTCGACTTTCGTGCAGTAATGAAACGGTCTGAAACGCCCCAAAACATGAGGTTTGGGTCCAACGGAATGGATTGGGTGCGTTCGTTGCGAAAAATTCCGAAGCAACTTCGTTTAGCGAGCTTGTGCGTTAATGGCACCAGTTCGGCTAGTTTTGCATTGGACTTTCGTGCTGTAACAAAATGGTCTGAAACGCCCCAAAACATGAGTTTTGTGTCGAATGGAGTGGATCTGGTGCGTTCGTTGCGAAAAATTCCGACGCAACTTCGTTTAGCGACGTTGTGCGTTGATGGCACCAGTTCGGCCAGTTTTTCATTCGACTTTCGTGCAGTAACAAAACTGTCCGAAACGCCCTGAAACATGAGTTTTGGGTCGAATGGAGTGGATCGGGTGCGTTCGTTGCGAAAAATGTCGACGCAGCTTCGTTTGGCGAACTTGTGCGTCAATGGCTCCAGTTCGGCCAGCTTTGCTTTCACTTTCGTGCAGTAACGAAATGGTCCGAAACGCCCCAAAACATGAGTTTTGCGTCCATTGGAGTGGATGAGGTGCGTTCGTTGCAAAAAATTCCGACACAACTTCGTTTAGCGACGTTGTGCGTTGATGGCACCAGTTCGGCCAGTTTTGCATTCGACTTTCGTGCAGTAACGAAACGGTCCGAAACGCCCCAAAACATGAGTTTTGGGTTGAATGGAGTGGATCGGGTGCGTTCATTGCGAAAAATGGCGACGCAGCTTCGTTTGGCGAACTTGTGCGTCAATGGCTCTAGTTCGGCAAGCTTTGCCTCGACTTTCGTGCAATAATGAAACGGTCCGAAACGCCCCAAAACATGAGTTTAGCGTCCATTGGAGTGGATGAGGTGCGTTCGTTGCGAAAAATTCCGACGCAACTTCGTTTGGCGAACTAGTGCGTCAATGGCAACGGTTCGGCCGTTTTGCATAGACTTTCGTGCAGTAACGAAACGTTCCGAAACGTCCCAAAACATGAGTTTTGGGTCGAACAGAGTAGATCGGGTGCGTTCGTTGCGAAAAATTCCGACGCAACTTCGTTTGGCGAACTTGTGCGTTGATGGCACCAATTCGGCCACTTTTGCATCGACTTTCGTGCACTAACGAAACGGTCCGAAACGCACCAAAACATGAGTTTCGAGTCGAACAGATTGGATCGGGTGTGTTTGTTGCGAAAAATTCCGACGCAACTTCGTTTAGCGAACTTGTGCGTTAATGGCACCAGTTCGGCATTGCATCGACTTTCATGGAATGATTTAACAGTCTGAAACGCCCCAAAACATGAGTTTTGGGGTCGAACAGAGTGGATCGGGTGCGTTCATTGAGAAAAATGCCGAGGCAGCTTCGTTTGGCGAATTTGTGCGTCAATGGCTCCAGTTCGGCCAGCTTTGCCTCGACTTTCGTGCAGTAATGAAACGGTCCAAAACGCCCCAAAACATGAGTTTTGCGTCCATTGGAGTGGATGAGGTGTGTTCGTTGCGAAAAATGCCGAGGCAGCTTCCTTTGGCGAACTAGTGCGTCAATGGCACCGGATCGGCCAGTTTTGCATCGACTTTCGTGCAGTAACGAAACGGTCCAAAACGCACCTAAACATGAGTTTCGGGTCGAACAGAGTGGATCGGGTGTGTTCGTTGCGAAAAATTCCGACGCAACTTCGTTTGGTGAACTAGTGCGTTAATGTCACCGGTTCGGCCAGATTTGCATCGACTTTCGTGCAGTAACAAAACCGTCCGAAACGCATCAAAACATGAGTTTTGGGTTCAATGAAATGGAATGGGTGCGTTCGTTGCGAAAGATTCCGACGCAACATTGTTTAGCGAGCTTGTGCGTTAATGGCACCAGTTCGACTAGTTTTGCATTCGACTTTCGTGCTGTAACAAAATGGTCCGAAACGCCCCAAAACATGAGTTTTGTGTCGAATGGAGTGGATCTGGTGCGTTCGTTGCGAAAAATTCCGACGCAGCTTCGTTTAGCGAGCTTGTGCGTTAATGGCACCAGTTCGGCTAGTTTTGCATTCGACTTTCGTGCAGTAATGAAACGGTCCGAAACGCCCCAAAACTTGAGTTTTGGGTCCAACGGAGTGGATCGGGTGCGTTCATTGCGAAAAATGCCGACGCAGCTTCGTTTGGCGAACATGTGAGTTAATGGCACTTATTCGACCAGTTTTGCATCGACTTTCATGCAGTAACGAAACCGTCCGAAACGCATCAAAACATGAGTTTTGGGTCCAATGGAATGGATTGGGTGCGTTCGTTGTGAAAAATTCCGAAGCAACTTCGTTTAGCGAGCTTGTGCGTTAATGGCACCAGTTCGGCTAGTTTTGCAATTGACTTTCGTGGTGTAACAAAATGGTCCGAAACGCCCCAAAACATGAGTTTTGTGTCGAATGGAGTGGATCTGGTGCGTTCGTTGCGAAAAATTCCGACGCAACTTCGTTTAGCGACGTTGTGCGTTGATGGCACCAGTTCGGCTAGTTTTGCATTCGACTTTCGTGCAGTAACAAAACTGTCCGAAACGCCCCGAAACATGAGTTTTGGGTCGAATGGAGTGGATCGGGTGCGTTCGTTGCGAAAAATGTCGACGCAGCTTCATTTGGCGAACTTGTGCGTCAATGGCTCCAGTTCGGCCAGCTTTGCCATGACTTTCGTGCAGTAACGAAATGGTCCGAAACGCCCCAAAACAAGAGTTTTGCGTCCATTGGAGTGGATGAGGTGCGTTCGTTGCAAAAAATTCTGACACAACTTCGTTTAACGACGTTGTGCGTTGATGGCACCAGTTCGGCCAGTTTTGCGTTCGACTTTCGTGCAGTAATGAAACGGTCCGAAACGCCCCAAAACATGAGTTTTGGGTCGAATGGAGTAGATCGGGTGCGTTCATTGCGAAAAATGCCGACGCAGCTTCGTTTGGCGAACTTGTGCGTTAATGGCACCAGTTCGGCAAGCTTTGCCTCGACTTTCGTGCAATAACGAAATGGTCCGAAATGCCCCAAAACATGAGTTTTGGGTCGAATGGAGTGGATCAGGTGCGTTCGTTGTGAAAAAACTCCAACGCAGCTTCGTTTGGCGAACTAGTGCGTCAATGGCAACGGTTCGGCCGTTTTGCATAGACTTTCGTGCAGTAACGAAACGTTCCGAAACGTCCCAAAACATGAGTTTTGGGTCGAACAGAGTAGATCGGGTGCGTTCGTTGCGAAAAATTCCGACGCAACTTCTTTTGGCGAACTTGTGCGTTGATGGCACCAATTCGGCCAGTTTTGCATCGACTTTCGTGCAGTAACGAAACGGTCCAAAACGCACCAAAACATGAGTTTCGGGTCGAACAGAGTGGATCGGGTGTGGTCGTTGCGAAAAATTCCGACGCAACTTCGTTTGGCGAACTAGTGCGTTAATGGCACCGGTTCGGCCAGATTTGCATCGACTTTCGTGCAGTAACGAAACCGTCCGAAACGCATCAAAACATGAGTTTTGGGTCCAATGAAATGGATTGGGTGCGTTCGTTGGGAAAGATTCCGACGCAACATCGTTTAGCGAGCTTGTGCGTTAATGGCACCAGTTCGACTAGTTTTGCATTCGAATTTCGTGCTGTAACAAAATGGTCCGAAACGCCCCAAAACATGAGTTTTGTGTCGAATGGAGTGGATCTGGTGCGTTCGTTGCGAAAATTTCCGACGCAGCTTCGTTTAGCGAGCTTGCGCGTTAATGGCACCAGTTCGGCCAGTTTTGCATTCAACTTTCGTGCAGTAATGAAACGGTCTGAAACGCCCCAAAACATGAGGTTTGGGTCCAACGAAATGGATTGGGTGCGTTCGTTGCGAAAAATTCCGAAGCAACTTCGTTTAGCGAGCTTGTGCGTTAATGGCACCAGTTCGGCTAGTTTTGCATTGGACTTTCGTGCTGTAACAAAATGGTCCGAAACGCCCCAAAACATGAGTTTTGTGTCGAATGGAGTGGATCTGGTGCGTTCGTTGCGAAAAACTCCGACGCAACTTCGTTTAACGACGTTGTGCGTTGATGGCACCAGTTCGGCCAGTTTTGCATTCGACTTTCGTGCAGTAACAAAACGGTCCGAAATGCCCTGAAATATGAGTTTTGGGTCGAATGGAGTGGATCGGGTGCGTTCGTTGCGAAAAATATCGACGCAGCTTCGTTTGGCGAACTTGTGCGTCAATGGCTCCAGTTCGGCCAGCTTTGCTTTCACTTTCGTGCAGTAACGAAATGGTCCGAAACGCCCCAAAACATGAGTTTTGCGTCCATTGGAGTGGATGAGGTGCGTTCGTTGCAAAAAATTCCGACACAACTTCGTTTAGCGACGTTGTGCGTTGATGGCACCGGTTCGGCCAGTTTTGCATTCGACTTTCGTGCAGTAACGAAACGGTCCGAAACGCCCCAAAACATGAGTTTTGGGTCGAACGGAGTGGATCGGGTGCGTTCATTGCGAAAAATGGCGACGCAGCTTCGTTTGGCGAACTTGTGCGTCAATGGCTCGAGTTCGGCAAGCTTTGCCTCGACTTTCGTGCAATAATGAAACGGTCCGAAACGCCCCAAAACATGAGTTTTGCGTCCATTGGAGTGGATGAGGTGCGTTCGTTGCGAAAAATGCCGAGGCAGCTTCCTTTGGCGAACTAGTGCGTCAATGGCACCGGATCGGCCAGTTTTGCATAGACTTTCGTGCAGTAACGAAACGGTCCAAAACGCACCAAAACATGAGTTTCGGGTCGAACAGAGTGGATCGGGTGTGTTCGTTGCGAAAAATTCCGACGCAACTTCGTTTGGTGAACTAGTGCGTTAATGTCACCGGTTCGGCCAGATTTGCATCGACTTTCGTGCAGTAACAAAACCGTCCGAAACGCATCAAAACATGAGTTTTGGGTTCAATGAAATGGAATGGGTGCGTTCGTTGCGAAAGATTCCGACGCAACATTGTTTAGCGAGCTTGTGCGTTAATGGCACCAGTTCGACTTGTTTTGCATTCGACTTTCGTGCTGTAACAAAATGGTCCGAAACGCCCCAAAACATGAGTTTTGTGTCGAATGGAGTGGATCTGGTGCGTTCGTTGCGAAAAATTCCGACGCAGCTTCGTTTAGCGAGCTTGTGCGTTATTGGCACCAGTTCGGCTAGTTTTGCATTCGACTTTCGTGCAGTAATGAAACGGTCCGAAACGCCCCAAAACATGAGTTTTGGGTCCAACGGAGTGGATCGGGTGCGTTCATTGCGAAAAATGCCGACGCAGCTTCGTTTGGCGAACATGTGAGTTAATGGCACTTATTCGACCAGTTTTGCATCGACTTTCATGCAGTAACGAAACCATCCGAAACGCATCAAAACATGAGTTTTGGGTCCAATGGAATGGATTGGGTGCGTTCGTTGTGAAAAATTCCGAAGCAACTTCGTTTAGCGAGCTTGTGCGTTAATGGCACCAGTTCGGCTAGTTTTGCATTTGACTTTCGTGGTGTAACAAAATGGTCCGAAACGCCCCAAAACATGAGTTTTGTGTCGAATGGAGTGGATCTGGTGCGTTCGTTGCGAAAAATTCCGACGCAACTTCGTTTAGCGACGTTGTGCGTTGATGGCACCAGTTCGGCCAGTTTTGCATTCGACTTTCGTGCAATAACAAAACTGTCCGAAACGCCCCGAAACATGAGTTTTGGGTCGAATGGAGTGGATCGGGTGCGTTCGTTGCGAAAAATATCGACGCAGCTTCGTTTGGCGAACTTGTGCGTCAATGGCTCCAGTTCGGCCAGCTTTGCTTTCACTTTCGTGCAGTAACGAAATGGTCCGAAACGCCCCAAAACATGAGTTTTGCGTCCATTGGAGTGGATGAGGTGCGTTCGTTGCAAAAAATTCCGACACAACTTCGTTTAGCGACGTTGTGCGTTGATGGCACCGGTTCGGCCAGTTTTGCATTCGACTTTCGTGCAGTAACGAAACGGTCCGAAACGCCCCAAAACATGAGTTTTGGGTCGAATGGAGTAGATCGGGTGCGTTCATTGCGAAAAATGCCGACGCAGCTTCGTTTGGCGAACTTGTGCGTTAATGGCACCAGTTCGGCAAGCTTAGCCTCGACTTTCGTGCAATAACGAAACGGTCCGAAATGCCCCAAAACATGAGTTTTGGGTCGAATGGAGTGGATCAGGTGCGTTCGTTGCGAAAAAACTCCAACGCAGCTTCGTTTGGCGAACTAGTGCGTCAATGGCAACGGTTCGGCCGTTTTGCATAGACTTTCGTGCAGTAACGAAACGTTCCGAAACGTCCCAAAACATGAGTTTTGGGTCGAACAGAGTAGATCGGGTGCGTTCGTTGCGAAAAATTCCGACGCAACTTCTTTTGGCGAACTTGTGCGTTGATGGCACCAATTCGGCCAGTTTTGCATCGACTTTCGTGCAGTAACGAAACGGTCCAAAACGCACCAAAACATGAGTTTCGGGTCGAACAGAGTGGATCGGGCGTGGTCGTTGCGAAAAATTCCGACGCAACTTCGTTTGGCGAACTAGTGCGTTAATGGCACCGGTTCGGCCAGATTTGCATCGACTTTCGTGCAGTAACGAAACCGTCCGAAACGCATCAAAACATGAGTTTTGGGTCCAATGAAATGGATTGGGTGCGTTCGTTGGGAAAGATTCCGACGCAACATCGTTTAGCGAGCTTGTGCGTTAATGGCACCAGTTCGACTAGTTTTGCATTCGAATTTCGTGCTGTAACAAAATGGTCCGAAACGCCCCAAAACATGAGTTTTGTGTCGAATGGAGTGGATCTGGTGCGTTCGTTGCGAAAATTTCCGACGCAGCTTCGTTTAGCGAGCTTGTGCGTTAATGGCACCAGTTCGGCCAGTTTTGCATTCGACTTTCGTGCAGTAATGAAACGGTCTGAAACGCCCCAAAACATGAGGTTTGGGTCCAACGGAATGGATTGGGTGCGTTCGTTGCGAAAAATTCCGAAGCAACTTCGTTTAGCGAGCTTGTGCGTTAATGGCACCAGTTCGGCTAGTTTTGCATTGGACTTTCGTGCTGTAACAAAATGGTCCGAAACGCCCCAAAACATGAGTTTTGTGTCGAATGGAGTGGATCTGGTGCGTTCGTTGCGAAAAACTCCGACGCAACTTCGTTTAACGACGTTGTGCGTTGATGGCACCAGTTCGGCCAGTTTTGCATTCGACTTTCGTGCAGTAACAAAACGGTCCGAAATGCCCTGAAATATGAGTTTTGGGTCGAATGGAGTGGATCGGGTGCGTTCGTTGCGAAAAATATCGACGCAGCTTCGTTTGGCGAACTTGTGCGTCAATGGCTCCAGTTCGGCCAGCTTTGCTTTCACTTTCGTGCAGTAACGAAATGGTCCGAAACGCCCCAAAACATGAGTTTTGCGTCCATTGGAGTGGATGAGGTGCGTTCGTTGCAAAAAATTCCGACACAACTTTGTTTAGCGACGTTGTGCGTTGACGGCACCGGTTCGGCCAGTTTTGCATTCGACTTTCGTGCAGTAACGAAACGGTCCGAAACGCCCCAAAACATGAGTTTTGGGTCGAATGGAGTGGATCGGGTGCGTTCATTGCGAAAAATGGCGACGCAGCTTCGTTTGGCGAACTTGTGCGTCAATGGCTCGAGTTCGGCAAGCTTTGCCTCGACTTTCGTGCAATAATGAAACGGTCCGAAACGCCCCAAAACATGAGTTTTGCGTCCATTGGAGTGGATGAGGTGCGTTCGTTGCGAAAAATGCCGAGGCAGCTTCCTTTGGCGAACTAGTGCGTCAATGGCACCGGATCGGCCAGTTTTGCATCGACTTTCGTGCAGTAACGAAACGGTCCAAAACGCACCAAAACATGAGTTTCGGGTCGAACAGAGTGGATCGGGTGTGTTCGTTGCGAAAAATTCCGACGCAACTTCGTTTGGTGAACTAGTGCGTTAATGTCACCGGTTCGGCCAGATTTGCATCGACTTTCGTGCAGTAACAAAACCGTCCGAAACGCATCAAAACATGAGTTTTGGGTTCAATGAAATGGAATGGGTGCGTTCGTTGCGAAAGATTCCGACGCAACATTGTTTAGCGAGCTTGTGCGTTAATGGCACCAGTTCGACTAGTTTTGCATTCGACTTTCGTGCTGTAACAAAATAGTCCGAAACGCCCCAAAACATGAGTTTTGTGTCGAATGGAGTGGATCTGGTGCGTTCGTTGCGAAAAATTCCGACGCAGCTTCGTTTAGCGAGCTTGTGCGTTAATGGCACCAGTTCGGCTAGTTTTGCATTCGACTTTCGTGCAGTAATGAAACGGTCCGAAACGCCCCAAAACATGAGTTTTGGGTCCAACGGAGTGGATCGGGTGCGTTCATTGCGAAAAATGCCGACGCAGCTTCGTTTGGCGAACATGTGAGTTAATAGCACTTATTCGGCCAGTTTTGCATCGACTTTCATGCAGTAACGAAACCGTCCGAAACGCATCAAAACATGAGTTTTGGGTCCAATGGAATGGATTGGGTGCGTTCGTTGTGAAAAATTCCGAAGCAACTTCGTTTAGCGAGCTTGTGCGTTAATGGCACCAGTTCGGCTAGTTTTGCATTTGACTTTCGTGGTGTAACAAAATGGTCCGAAACGCCCCAAAACATGAGTTTTGTGTCGAATGGAGTGGATCTGGTGCGTTCGTTGCGAAAAATTCCAACGCAACTTCGTTTAGCGACGTTGTGCGTTGATGGCACCAGTTCGGCTAGTTTTGCATTCGACTTTCGTGCAGTAACAAAACTGTCCGAAACGCCCCGAAACATGAGTTTTGGGTCGAATGGAATGATCGGGTGCGTTCGTTGCGAAAAATGTCGACGCAGCTTCATTTGGCGAACTTGTGTGTCAATGGCTCCAGTTCGGCCAGCTTTGCCATGACTTTCGTGCAGTAACGAAATGGTCCGAAACGCCCCAAAACATGAGTTTTGCGTCCATTGGAGTGGATGAGGTGCGTTCGTTGCAAAAAATTCTGACACAACTTCGTTTAACGACGTTGTGCGTTGATGGCACCAGTTCGGCCAGTTTTGCGTTCGACTTTCGTGCAGTAACGAAACGGTCCGAAACGCCCCAAAACATGAGTTTTGGGTCGAATGGAGTAGATCGGGTGCGTTCATTGCGAAAAATGCCGACGCAGCTTCGTTTGGCGAACTTGTGCGTTAATGGCACCAGTTCGGCAAGCTTTGCCTCGACTTTCGTGCAATAACGAAACGGTCCCAAATGCCCCAAAACATGAGCTTTGGGTCGAATGGAGTGGATCAGGTGCGTTCGTTGCGAAAAAACTCCAACGCAGCTTCGTTTGGCGAACTAGTGCGTCAATGGCAACGGTTCGGCCGTTTTGCATAGACTTTCGTGCAGTAACGAAACGTTCCGAAACGTCCCAAAACATGAGTTTTGGGTCGAACAGAGTAGATCGGGTGCGTTCGTTGCGAAAAATTCCGACGCAACTTCGTTTGGCGAACTTGTGCGTTGATGGCACCAATTCGGCCACTTTTGCATCGACTTTCGTGCACTAACGAAACGGTCAGAAACGCACCAAAACATGAGTTTCGAGTCGAACAGATTGGATCGGGTGTGTTTGTTGCGAAAAATTCCGACGCAACTTCGTTTAGCGAACTTGTGCGTTAATGGCACCAGTTCGGCATTGCATCGACTTTCATGGAATGATTTAACAGTCTGAAACGCCCCAAAACATGAGTTTTGGGTCGAACAGAGTGGATCGGGTGCGTTCATTGAGAAAAATGCCGAGGCAGCTTCGTTTGGCGAATTTGTGCGTCAATGGCTCCAGTTCGGCCAGCTTTGCCTCGACTTGCGTGCAGTAATGAAACGGTCCGAAACGCCCCAAAACATGAGTTTTGCGTCCATTGGAGTGGATGAGGTGCGTTCGTTGCGAAAAATGTCGAGGCAGCTTCCTTTGGCGAACTAGTGCGTCAATGGCACCGGATCGGCCAGTTTTGCATCGACTTTCGTGCAGTAACGAAACGGTCCAAAACGCACCAAAACATGAGTTTCGGGTCGAACAGAGTGGATCGGGTGTGTTCGTTGCGAAAAATTCCGACGCAACTTCGTTTGGTGAACTAGTGCGTTAATGTCACCGGTTCGGCCAGATTTGCATCGACTTTCGTGCAGTAACAAAACCGTCCGAAACGCATCAAAACATGAGTTTTGGGTTCAATGAAATGGATTGGGTGCGTTCGTTGCGAAAGATTCCGACGCAACATTGTTTAGCGAGCTTGTGCGTTAATGGCACCAGTTCGACTAGTTTTGCATTCGACTTTCGTGCTGTAACAAAATGGTCCGAAACGCCCCAAAACATGAGTTTTGTGTCGAATGGAGTGGATCTGGTGCGTTCGTTGCGAAAAATTCCGACGCAGCTTCGTTTAGCGAGCTTGTGCGTTAATGGCACCAGTTCGGCTAGTTTTGCATTCGACTTTCGTGCAGTAATGAAACGGTCCGAAACGCCCCAAAACATGAGTTTTGGGTCCAACGGAGTGGATCGGGTGCGTTCATTGCGAAAAATGCCGACGCAGCTTCGTTTGGCGAACATGTGAGTTAATGGCACTTATTCGACCAGCTTTGCATCGACTTTCATGCAGTAACGAAACCGTCCGAAACGCATCAAAACATGAGTTTTGGGTCCAATGGAATGGATTGGGTGCGTTCGTTGTGAAAAATTCCGAAGCAACTTCGTTTAGCGAGCTTGTGCGTTAATGGCACCAGTTCGGCTAGTTTTGCATTTGACTTTCGTGGTGTAACAAAATGGTCCGAAACGCCCCAAAACATGAGTTTTGTGTCGAATGGAGTGGATCTGGTGCGTTCGTTGCGAAAAACTCCGACGCAACTTCGTTTAACGACGTTGTGCGTTGATGGCACCAGTTCGGCCAGTTTTGCATTCGACTTTCGTGCAGTAACAAAACGGTCCGAAATGCCCTGAAATATGAGTTTTGGGTCGAATGGAGTGGATCGGGTGCGTTCGTTGCGAAAAATATCGACGCAGCTTCGTTTGGCGAACTTGTGCGTCAATGGCTCCAGTTCGGCCAGCTTTGCTTTCACTTTCGTGCAGTAACGAAATGGTCCGAAACGCCCCAAAACATGAGTTTTGCGTCCATTGGAGTGGATGAGGTGCGTTCGTTGCAAAAAATTCCGACACAACTTCGTTTAGCGACGTTGTGCGTTGATGGCACCGGTTCGGCCAGTTTTGCATTCGACTTTCGTGCAGTAACGAAACGGTCCGAAACGCCCCAAAACATGAGTTTTGGGTCGAATGGAGTGGATCGGGTGCGTTCATTGCGAAAAATGGCGACGCAGCTTCGTTTGGCGAACTTGTGCGTCAATGGCTCGAGTTCGGCAAGCTTTGCCTCGACTTTCGTGCAATAATGAAACGGTCCGAAACGCCCCAAAACATGAGTTTTGCGTCCATTGGAGTGGATGAGGTGCGTTCGTTGCGAAAAATGCCGAGGCAGCTTCCTTTGGCGAACTAGTGCGTCAATGGCACCGGATCGGCCAGTTTTGCATCGACTTTCGTGCAGTAACGAAACGGTCCAAAACGCACCAAAACATGAGTTTCGGGTCGAACAGAGTGGATCGGGTGTGTTCGTTGCGAAAAATTCCGACGCAACTTCGTTTGGTGAACTAGTGCGTTAATGTCACCGGTTCGGCCAGATTTGCATCGACTTTCGTGCAGTAACAAAACCGTCCGAAACGCATCAAAACATGAGTTTTGGGTTCAATGAAATGGAATGGGTGCGTTCGTTGCGAAAGATTCCGACGCAACATTGTTTAGCGAGCTTGTGCGTTAATGGCACCAGTTCGACTAGTTTTGCATTCGACTTTCGTGCTGTAACAAAATAGTCCGAAACGCCCCAAAACATGAGTTTTGTGTCGAATGGAGTGGATCTGGTGCGTTCGTTGCGAAAAATTCCGACGCAGCTTCGTTTAGCGAGCTTGTGCGTTAATGGCACCAGTTCGGCTAGTTTTGCATTCGACTTTCGTGCAGTAATGAAACGGTCCGAAACGCCCCAAAACATGAGTTTTGGGTCCAACGGAGTGGATCGGGTGCGTTCATTGCGAAAAATGCCGACGCAGCTTCGTTTGGCGAACATGTGAGTTAATAGCACTTATTCGGCCAGTTTTGCATCGACTTTCATGCAGTAACGAAACCGTCCGAAACGCATCAAAACATGAGTTTTGGGTCCAATGGAATGGATTGGGTGCGTTCGTTGTGAAAAATTCCGAAGCAACTTCGTTTAGCGAGCTTGTGCGTTAATGGCACCAGTTCGGCTAGTTTTGCATTTGACTTTCGTGGTGTAACAAAATGGTCCGAAACGCCCCAAAACATGAGTTTTGTGTCGAATGGAGTGGATCTGGTGCGTTCGTTGCGAAAAATTCCAACGCAACTTCGTTTAGCGACGTTGTGCGTTGATGGCACCAGTTCGGCTAGTTTTGCATTCGACTTTCGTGCAGTAACAAAACTGTCCGAAACGCCCCGAAACATGAGTTTTGGGTCGAATGGAATGATCGGGTGCGTTCGTTGCGAAAAATGTCGACGCAGCTTCATTTGGCGAACTTGTGTGTCAATGGCTCCAGTTCGGCCAGCTTTGCCATGACTTTCGTGCAGTAACGAAATGGTCCGAAACGCCCCAAAACATGAGTTTTGCGTCCATTGGAGTGGATGAGGTGCGTTCGTTGCAAAAAATTCTGACACAACTTCGTTTAACGACGTTGTGCGTTGATGGCACCAGTTCGGCCAGTTTTGCGTTCGACTTTCGTGCAGTAACGAAACGGTCCGAAACGCCCCAAAACATGAGTTTTGGGTCGAGTGGAGTGGATCGGGTGCGTTCATTGCGAAAAATGCCGACGCAGCTTCGTTTGGCGAACTTGTGCGTTAATGGCACCAGTTCGGCAAGCTTTGCCTCGACTTTCGTGCAATAACGAAACGGTCCCAAATGCCCCAAAACATGAGCTTTGGGTCGAATGGAGTGGATCAGGTGCGTTCGTTGCGAAAAAACTCCAACGCAGCTTCGTTTGGCGAACTAGTGCGTCAATGGCAACGGTTCGGCCGTTTTGCATAGACTTTCGTGCAGTAACGAAACGTTCCGAAACGTCCCAAAACATGAGTTTTGGGTCGAACAGAGTAGATCGGGTGCGTTCGTTGCGAAAAATTCCGACGCAACTTCGTTTGGCGAACTTGTGCGTTGATGGCACCAATTCGGCCACTTTTGCATCGACTTTCGTGCACTAACGAAACGGTCAGAAACGCACCAAAACATGAGTTTCGAGTCGAACAGATTGGATCGGGTGTGTTTGTTGCGAAAAATTCCGACGCAACTTCGTTTAGCGAACTTGTGCGTTAATGGCACCAGTTCGGCATTGCATCGACTTTCATGGAATGATTTAACAGTCTGAAACGCCCCAAAACATGAGTTTTGGGTCGAACAGAGTGGATCGGGTGCGTTCATTGAGAAAAATGCCGAGGCAGCTTCGTTTGGCGAATTTGTGCGTCAATGGCTCCAGTTCGGCCAGCTTTGCCTCGACTTGCGTGCAGTAATGAAACGGTCCGAAACGCCCCAAAACATGAGTTTTGCGTCCATTGGAGTGGATGAGGTGCGTTCGTTGCGAAAAATGTCGAGGCAGCTTCCTTTGGCGAACTAGTGCGTCAATGGCACCGGATCGGCCAGTTTTGCATCGACTTTCGTGCAGTAACGAAACGGTCCAAAACGCACCAAAACATGAGTTTCGGGTCGAACAGAGTGGATCGGGTGTGTTCGTTGCGAAAAATTCCGACGCAACTTCGTTTGGTGAACTAGTGCGTTAATGTCACCGGTTCGGCCAGATTTGCATCGACTTTCGTGCAGTAACAAAACCGTCCGAAACGCATCAAAACATGAGTTTTGGGTTCAATGAAATGGATTGGGTGCGTTCGTTGCGAAAGATTCCGACGCAACATTGTTTAGCGAGCTTGTGCGTTAATGGCACCAGTTCGACTAGTTTTGCATTCGACTTTCGTGCTGTAACAAAATGGTCCGAAACGCCCCAAAACATGAGTTTTGTGTCGAATGGAGTGGATCTGGTGCGTTCGTTGCGAAAAATTCCGACGCAGCTTCGTTTAGCGAGCTTGTGCGTTAATGGCACCAGTTCGGCTAGTTTTGCATTCGACTTTCGTGCAGTAATGAAACGGTCCGAAACGCCCCAAAACATGAGTTTTGGGTCCAACGGAGTGGATCGGGTGCGTTCATTGCGAAAAATGCCGACGCAGCTTCGTTTGGCGAACATGTGAGTTAATGGCACTTATTCGACCAGCTTTGCATCGACTTTCATGCAGTAACGAAACCGTCCGAAACGCATCAAAACATGAGTTTTGGGTCCAATGGAATGGATTGGGTGCGTTCGTTGTGAAAAATTCCGAAGCAACTTCGTTTAGCGAGCTTGTGCGTTAATGGCACCAGTTCGGCTAGTTTTGCATTTGACTTTCGTGGTGTAACAAAATGGTCCGAAACGCCCCAAAACATGAGTTTTGTGTCGAATGGAGTGGATCTGGTGCGTTCGTTGCGAAAAACTCCGACGCAACTTCGTTTAACGACGTTGTGCGTTGATGGCACCAGTTCGGCCAGTTTTGCATTCGACTTTCGTGCAGTAACAAAACGGTCCGAAATGCCCTGAAATATGAGTTTTGGGTCGAATGGAGTGGATCGGGTGCGTTCGTTGCGAAAAATATCGACGCAGCTTCGTTTGGCGAACTTGTGCGTCAATGGCTCCAGTTCGGCCAGCTTTGCTTTCACTTTCGTGCAGTAACGAAATGGTCCGAAACGCCCCAAAACATGAGTTTTGCGTCCATTGGAGTGGATGAGGTGCGTTCGTTGCAAAAAATTCCGACACAACTTCGTTTAGCGACGTTGTGCGTTGATGGCACCGGTTCGGCCAGTTTTGCATTCGACTTTCGTGCAGTAACGAAACGGTCCGAAACGCCCCAAAACATGAGTTTTGGGTCGAATGGAGTGGATCGGGTGCGTTCATTGCGAAAAATGGCGACGCAGCTTCGTTTGGCGAACTTGTGCGTCAATGGCTCGAGTTCGGCAAGCTTTGCCTCGACTTTCGTGCAATAATGAAACGGTCCGAAACGCCCCAAAACATGAGTTTTGCGTCCATTGGAGTGGATGAGGTGCGTTCGTTGCGAAAAATGCCGAGGCAGCTTCCTTTGGCGAACTAGTGCGTCAATGGCACCGGATCGGCCAGTTTTGCATCGACTTTCGTGCAGTAACGAAACGGTCCAAAACGCACCAAAACATGAGTTTCGGGTCGAACAGAGTGGATCGGGTGTGTTCGTTGCGAAAAATTCCGACGCAACTTCGTTTGGTGAACTAGTGCGTTAATGTCACCGGTTCGGCCAGATTTGCATCGACTTTCGTGCAGTAACAAAACCGTCCGAAACGCATCAAAACATGAGTTTTGGGTTCAATGAAATGGAATGGGTGCGTTCGTTGCGAAAGATTCCGACGCAACATTGTTTAGCGAGCTTGTGCGTTAATGGCACCAGTTCGACTAGTTTTGCATTCGACTTTCGTGCTGTAACAAAATAGTCCGAAACGCCCCAAAACATGAGTTTTGTGTCGAATGGAGTGGATCTGGTGCGTTCGTTGCGAAAAATTCCGACGCAGCTTCGTTTAGCGAGCTTGTGCGTTAATGGCACCAGTTCGGCTAGTTTTGCATTCGACTTTCGTGCAGTAATGAAACGGTCCGAAACGCCCCAAAACATGAGTTTTGGGTCCAACGGAGTGGATCGGGTGCGTTCATTGCGAAAAATGCCGACGCAGCTTCGTTTGGCGAACATGTGAGTTAATAGCACTTATTCGGCCAGTTTTGCATCGACTTTCATGCAGTAACGAAACCGTCCGAAACGCATCAAAACATGAGTTTTGGGTCCAATGGAATGGATTGGGTGCGTTCGTTGTGAAAAATTCCGAAGCAACTTCGTTTAGCGAGCTTGTGCGTTAATGGCACCAGTTCGGCTAGTTTTGCATTTGACTTTCGTGGTGTAACAAAATGGTCCGAAACGCCCCAAAACATGAGTTTTGTGTCGAATGGAGTGGATCTGGTGCGTTCGTTGCGAAAAACTCCGACGCAACTTCGTTTAACGACGTTGTGCGTTGATGGCACCAGTTCGGCCAGTTTTGCATTCGACTTTCGTGCAGTAACAAAACGGTCCGAAATGCCCTGAAATATGAGTTTTGGGTCGAATGGAGTGGATCGGGTGCGTTCGTTGCGAAAAATATCGACGCAGCTTCGTTTGGCGAACTTGTGCGTCAATGGCTCCAGTTCGGCCAGCTTTGCTTTCACTTTCGTGCAGTAACGAAATGGTCCGAAACGCCCCAAAACATGAGTTTTGCGTCCATTGGAGTGGATGAGGTGCGTTCGTTGCAAAAAATTCCGACACAACTTCGTTTAGCGACGTTGTGCGTTGATGGCACCGGTTCGGCCAGTTTTGCATTCGACTTTCGTGCAGTAACGAAACGGTCCGAAACGCCCCAAAACATGAGTTTTGGGTCGAATGGAGTGGATCGGGTGCGTTCATTGCGAAAAATGGCGACGCAGCTTCGTTTGGCGAACTTGTGCGTCAATGGCTCGAGTTCGGCAAGCTTTGCCTCGACTTTCGTGCAATAATGAAACGGTCCGAAACGCCCCAAAACATGAGTTTTGCGTCCATTGGAGTGGATGAGGTGCGTTCGTTGCGAAAAATGCCGAGGCAGCTTCCTTTGGCGAACTAGTGCGTCAATGGCACCGGATCGGCCAGTTTTGCATCGACTTTCGTGCAGTAACGAAACGGTCCAAAACGCACCAAAACATGAGTTTCGGGTCGAACAGAGTGGATCGGGTGTGTTCGTTGCGAAAAATTCCGACGCAACTTCGTTTGGTGAACTAGTGCGTTAATGTCACCGGTTCGGCCAGATTTGCATCGACTTTCGTGCAGTAACAAAACCGTCCGAAACGCATCAAAACATGAGTTTTGGGTTCAATGAAATGGAATGGGTGCGTTCGTTGCGAAAGATTCCGACGCAACATTGTTTAGCGAGCTTGTGCGTTAATGGCACCAGTTCGACTAGTTTTGCATTCGACTTTCGTGCTGTAACAAAATAGTCCGAAACGCCCCAAAACATGAGTTTTGTGTCGAATGGAGTGGATCTGGTGCGTTCGTTGCGAAAAATTCCGACGCAGCTTCGTTTAGCGAGCTTGTGCGTTAATGGCACCAGTTCGGCTAGTTTTGCATTCGACTTTCGTGCAGTAATGAAACGGTCCGAAACGCCCCAAAACATGAGTTTTGGGTCCAACGGAGTGGATCGGGTGCGTTCATTGCGAAAAATGCCGACGCAGCTTCGTTTGGCGAACATGTGAGTTAATAGCACTTATTCGGCCAGTTTTGCATCGACTTTCATGCAGTAACGAAACCGTCCGAAACGCATCAAAACATGAGTTTTGGGTCCAATGGAATGGATTGGGTGCGTTCGTTGTGAAAAATTCCGAAGCAACTTCGTTTAGCGAGCTTGTGCGTTAATGGCACCAGTTCGGCTAGTTTTGCATTTGACTTTCGTGGTGTAACAAAATGGTCCGAAACGCCCCAAAACATGAGTTTTGTGTCGAATGGAGTGGATCTGGTGCGTTCGTTGCGAAAAATTCCAACGCAACTTCGTTTAGCGACGTTGTGCGTTGATGGCACCAGTTCGGCTAGTTTTGCATTCGACTTTCGTGCAGTAACAAAACTGTCCGAAACGCCCCGAAACATGAGTTTTGGGTCGAATGGAATGATCGGGTGCGTTCGTTGCGAAAAATGTCGACGCAGCTTCATTTGGCGAACTTGTGTGTCAATGGCTCCAGTTCGGCCAGCTTTGCCATGACTTTCGTGCAGTAACGAAATGGTCCGAAACGCCCCAAAACATGAGTTTTGCGTCCATTGGAGTGGATGAGGTGCGTTCGTTGCAAAAAATTCTGACACAACTTCGTTTAACGACGTTGTGCGTTGATGGCACCAGTTCGGCCAGTTTTGCGTTCGACTTTCGTGCAGTAACGAAACGGTCCGAAACGCCCCAAAACATGAGTTTTGGGTCGAATGGAGTAGATCGGGTGCGTTCATTGCGAAAAATGCCGACGCAGCTTCGTTTGGCGAACTTGTGCGTTAATGGCACCAGTTCGGCAAGCTTTGCCTCGACTTTCGTGCAATAACGAAACGGTCCCAAATGCCCCAAAACATGAGCTTTGGGTCGAATGGAGTGGATCAGGTGCGTTCGTTGCGAAAAAACTCCAACGCAGCTTCGTTTGGCGAACTAGTGCGTCAATGGCAACGGTTCGGCCGTTTTGCATAGACTTTCGTGCAGTAACGAAACATTCCGAAACGTCCCAAAACATGAGTTTTGGGTCGAACAGAGTAGATCGGGTGCGTTCGTTGCGAAAAATTCCGACGCAACTTCGTTTGGCGAACTTGTGCGTTGATGGCACCAATTCGGCCACTTTTGCATCGACTTTCGTGCACTAACGAAACGGTCAGAAACGCACCAAAACATGAGTTTCGAGTCGAACAGATTGGATCGGGTGTGTTTGTTGCGAAAAATTCTGACGCAACTTCGTTTAGCGAACTTGTGCGTTAATGGCACCAGTTCGGCATTGCATCGACTTTCATGGAATGATCTAACAGTCTGAAACGCCCCAAAACATGAGTTTTGGGTCGAACAGAGTGGATCGGGTGCGTTCATTGAGAAAAATGCCGAGGCAGCTTCGTTTGGCGAATTTGTGCGTCAATGGCTCCAGTTCGGCCAGCTTTGCCTCGACTTGCGTGCAGTAATGAAACGGTCCAAAACGCCCCAAAACATGAGTTTTGCGTCCATTGGAGTGGATGAGGTGCGTTCGTTGCGAAAAATGTCGAGGCAGCTTCCTTTGGCGAACTAGTGCGTCAATGGCACCGGATCGGCCAGTTTTGCATCGACTTTCGTGCAGTAACGAAACGGTCCAAAACGCACCAAAACATGAGTTTCGGGTCGAAAAGAGTGGATCGGGTGTGTTCGTTGCGAAAAATTCCGACGCAACTTCGTTTGGTGAACTAGTGCGTTAATGTCACCGGTTCGGCCAGATTTGCATCGACTTTCGTGCAGTAACAAAACCGTCCGAAACGCATCAAAACATGAGTTTTGGGTTCAATGAAATGGATTGGGTGCGTTCGTTGCGAAAGATTCCGACGCAACATTGTTTAGCGAGCTTGTGCGTTAATGGCACCAGTTCGACTAGTTTTGCATTCGACTTTCGTGCTGTAACAAAATGGTCCGAAACGCCCCAAAACATGAGTTTTGTGTCGAATGGAGTGGATCTGGTGCGTTCGTTGCGAAAAATTCCGACGCAGCTTCGTTTAGCGAGCTTGTGCGTTAATGGCACCAGTTCGGCTAGTTTTGCATTCGACTTTCGTGCAGTAATGAAACGGTCCGAAACGCCTCAAAACATGAGTTTTGGGTCCAACGGAGTGGATCGGGTGCGTTCATTGCGAAAAATGCCGACGCAGCTTCGTTTGGCGAACATGTGAGTTAATGGCACTTATTCGACCAGTTTTGCATCGACTTTCATGCAGTAACGAAACCGTCCGAAACGCATCAAAACATGAGTTTTGGGTCCAATGGAATGGATTGGGTGCGTTCGTTGTGAAAAATTCCGAAGCAACTTCGTTTAGCGAGCTTGTGCGTTAATGGCACCAGTTCGGCTAGTTTTGCATTTGACTTTCGTGGTGTAACAAAATGGTCCGAAACGCCCCAAAACATGAGTTTTGTGTCGAATGGAGTGGATCTGGTGCGTTCGTTGCGAAAAACTCCGACGCAACTTCGTTTAATGACGTTGTGCGTTGATGGCACCAGTTCGGCCAGTTTTGCATTCGACTTTCGTGCAGTAACAAAACGGTCCGAAATGCCCTGAAATATGAGTTTTGGGTCGAATGGAGTGGATCGGGTGCGTTCGTTGCGAAAAATATCGACGCAGCTTCGTTTGGCGAACTTGTGCGTCAATGGCTCCAGTTCGGCCAGCTTTGCTTTCACTTTCGTGCAGTAACGAAATGGTCCGAAACGCCCCAAAACATGAGTTTTGCGTCCATTGGAGTGGATGAGGTGCGTTCGTTGCAAAAAATTCCGACACAACTTCGTTTAGCGACGTTGTGCGTTGATGGCACCGGTTCGGCCAGTTTTGCATTCGACTTTCGTGCAGTAACGAAACGGTCCGAAACGCCCCAAAACATGAGTTTTGGGTCGAATGGAGTGGATCGGGTGCGTTCATTGCGAAAAATGGCGACGCAGCTTCGTTTGGCGAACTTGTGCGTCAATGGCTCGAGTTCGGCAAGCTTTGCCTCGACTTTCGTGCAATAATGAAACGGTCCGAAACGCCCCAAAACATGAGTTTTGCGTCCATTGGAGTGGATGAGGTGCGTTCGTTGCGAAAAATGCCGAGGCAGCTTCCTTTGGCGAACTAGTGCGTCAATGGCACCGGATCGGCCAGTTTTGCATCGACTTTCGTGCAGTAACGAAACGGTCCAAAACGCACCAAAACATGAGTTTCGGGTCGAACAGAGTGGATCGGGTGTGTTCGTTGCGAAAAATTCCGACGCAACTTCGTTTGGTGAACTAGTGCGTTAATGTCACCGGTTCGGCCAGATTTGCATCGACTTTCGTGCAGTAACAAAACCGTCCGAAACGCATCAAAACATGAGTTTTGGGTTCAATGAAATGGAATGGGTGCGTTCGTTGCGAAAGATTCCGACGCAACATTGTTTAGCGAGCTTGTGCGTTAATGGCACCAGTTCGACTAGTTTTGCATTCGACTTTCGTGCTGTAACAAAATGGTCCGAAACGCCCCAAAACATGAGTTTTGTGTCGAATGGAGTGGATCTGCTGCGTTCGTTGCGAAAAATTCCGACGCAGCTTCGTTTAGCGAGCTTGTGCGTTAATGGCACCAGTTCGGCTAGTTTTGCATTCGACTTTCGTGCAGTAATGAAACGGTCCGAAACGCCCCAAAACATGAGTTTTGGGTCCAACGGAGTGGATCGGGTGCGTTCATTGCGAAAAATGCCGACGCAGCTTCGTTTGGCGAACATGTGAGTTAATGGCACTTATTCGGCCAGTTTTGCATCGACTTTCATGCAGTAACGAAACCGTCCGAAACGCATCAAAACATGAGTTTTGGGTCCAATGGAATGGATTGGGTGCGTTCGTTGTGAAAAATTCCGAAGCAACTTCGTTTAGCGAGCTTGTGCGTTAATGGCACCAGTTCGGCTAGTTTTGCATTTGACTTTCGTGGTGTAACAAAATGGTCCGAAACGCCCCAAAACATGAGTTTTGTGTCGAATGGAGTGGATCTGGTGCGTTCGTTGCGAAAAATTCCGACGCAACTTCGTTTAGCGACGTTGTGCGTTGATGGCACCAGTTCGGCTAGTTTTGCATTCGACTTTCGTGTAGTAACAAAACTGTCCGAAACGCCCCGAAACATGAGTTTTGGGTCGAATGGAGTGGATCGGGTGCGTTCGTTGCGAAAAATGTCGACGCAGCTTCATGTGGCGAACTTGTGTGTCAATGGCTCCAGTTCGGCCAGCTTTGCCATGACTTTCGTGCAGTAACGAAATGGTCCGAAACGCCCCAAAACATGAGTTTTGCGTCCATTGGAGTGGATGAGGTGCGTTCGTTGCAAAAAATTCTGACACAACTTCGTTTAACGACGTTGTGCGTTGATGGCACCAGTTCGGCCAGTTTTGCGTTCGACTTTCGTGCAGTAACGAAACGGTCCGAAACGCCCCAAAACATGAGTTTTGGGTCGAATGGAGTAGATTGGGTGCGTTCATTGCGAAAAATGCCGACGCAGCTTCGTTTGGCGAACTTGTGCGTTAATGGCACCAGTTCGGCAAGCTTTGCCTCGACTTTCGTGCAATAACGAAACGGTCCCAAATGCCCCAAAACATGAGCTTTGGGTCGAATGGAGTGGATCAGGTGCGTTCGTTGCGAAAAAACTCCAACGCAGCTTCGTTTGGCGAACTAGTGCGTCAATGGCAACGGTTCGGCCGTTTTGCATAGACTTTCGTGCAGTAACGAAACGTTCCGAAACGTCCCAAAACATGAGTTTTGGGTCGAACAGAGTAGATCGGGTGCGTTCGTTGCGAAAAATTCCGACGCAACTTCGTTTGGCGAACTTGTGCGTTGATGGCACCAATTCGGCCACTTTTGCATCGACTTTCGTGCACTAACGAAACGGTCAGAAACGCATCAAAACATGAGTTTCGAGTCGAACAGATTGGATCGGGTGTGTTTGTTGCGAAAAATTCCGAAGCAACATCGTTTAGCGAACTTGTGCGTTAATGGCACCAGTTCGGCATTGCATCGACTTTCATGGAATGATTTAACAGTCTGAAACGCCCCAAAACATGAGTTTTGGGTCGAACAGAGTGGATCGGGTGCGTTCATTGAGAAAAATGCCGAGGCAGCTTCGTTTGGCGAATTTGTGCGTCAATGGCTCCAGTTCGGCCAGCTTTGCCTCGACTTTCGTGCAGTAATGAAACGGTCCAAAACGCCCCAAAACATGAGTTTTGCGTCCATTGGAGTGGATGAGGTGCGTTCGTTGCGAAAAATGTCGAGGCAGCTTCCTTTGGCGAACTAGTGCGTCAATGGCACCGGATCGGCCAGTTTTGCATCGACTTTCGTGCAGTAACGAAACGGTCCAAAACGCACCAAAACATGAGTTTCGGGTCGAACAGAGTGGATCGGGTGTGTTCGTTGCGAAAAATTCCGACGCAACTTCGTTTGGTGAACTAGTGCGTTAATGTCACCGGTTCGGCCAGATTTGCATCGACTTTCGTGCAGTAACAAACACGGCCGAAACGCATCAAAACATGAGTTTTGGGTTCAATGAAATGGATTGGGTGCGTTCGTTGCGAAAGATTCCGACGCAACATTGTTTAGCGAGCTTGTGCGTTAATGGCACCAGTTCGACTAGTTTTGCATTCGACTTTCGTGCTGTAACAAAATGGTCCGAAACGCCCCAAAACATGAGTTTTGTGTCGAATGGAGTGGATCTGGTGCGTTCGTTGCGAAAAATTCCGACGCAGCTTCGTTTAGCGAGCTTGTGCGTTAATGGCATCAGTTCGGCTAGTTTTGCATTCGACTTTCGTGCAGTAATGAAACGGTCCGAAACGCCCCAAAACATGAGTTTTGGGTCCAACGGAGTGGATCGGGTGCGTTCATTGCGAAAAATGCCGACGCAGCTTCGTTTGGCGAACATGTGAGTTAATGGCACTTATTCGACCAGTTTTGCATCGACTTTCATGCAGTAACGAAACCGTCCGAAACGCATCAAAACATGAGTTTTGGGTCCAATGGAATGGATTGGGTGCGTTCGTTGTGAAAAATTCCGAAGCAACTTCGTTTAGCGAGCTTGTGCGTTAATGGCACCAGTTCGGCTAGTTTTGCATTTGACTTTCGTGGTGTAACAAAATGGTCCGAAACGCCCCAAAACATGAGTTTTGTGTCGAATGGAGTGGATCTGGTGCGTTCGTTGCGAAAAATTCCGACGCAACTTCGTTTAGCGACGTTGTGCGTTGATGGCACCAGTTCGGCTAGTTTTGCATTCGACTTTCGTGCAATAACAAAACTGTCCGAAACGCCCCGAAACATGAGTTTTGGGTCGAATGGAGTGGATCGGGTGCGTTCGTTGCGAAAAATGTCGACGCAGCTTCATTTGGCGAACTTGTGCGTCAATGGCTCCAGTTCGGCCAGCTTTGCCATGACTTTCGTGCAGTAACGAAATGGTCCGAAACGCCCCAAAACATGAGTTTTGCGTCCATTGGAGTGGATGAGGTGCGTTCGTTGCAAAAAATTCTGACACAACTTCGTTTAACGACGTTGTGCGTTGATGGCACCAGTTCGGCCAGTTTTGCGTTCGACTTTCGTGCAGTAACGAAACGGTCCGAAACGCCCCAAAACATGAGTTTTGGGTCGAATGGAGTAGATCGGGTGCGTTCATTGCGAAAAATGCCGACGCAGCTTCGTTTGGCGAACTTGTGCGTTAATGGCACCAGTTCGGCAAGCTTTGCATCGACTTTCATGTAATGACTTAACGGTCTGAAACGCCCCAAAATATGAGTTTTGGGTCGAACAGAGTGGATCGGGTGCGTTCATTGAGAAAAATGCCGAGGCAGCTTCGTTTGGCGAATTTGTGCGTCAATGGATCCAGTTCGGCCAGCTTTGCCTCGACTTTTGTGCAGTAATGAAACGGTCCAAAACGCCCCAAAACATGAGTTTTGGGTCGAATGGAGTGGATCAGGTGCGTTCGTTGCGAAAAACTCCGACGCAGCTTCGTTTGGCGAACTAGTGCGTCAATAGCACCTATTCGTCCATTTTGCATAGACTTTCGTGCAGTAATGAAACGTTCCGAAACGTCCCAAAACATGAGTTTTGGGTCGACCAGAGTAGATCGGGTGCGTTCGTTGCGAAAAATTCCGACGCAACTTCGTTTAGCGAACTTGTGCGTTAATGGCACTAGTTTGGCAAGCTTTGCATCGACTTTCGTGTAGCGATTTAACGGTCCGGAATGCACTAAAACATGAGTTTTGGGTCAAATGGAGTGGATCGGGTGTGTTCGTTGCGAAAAATTCCGACGCAGCTTCGTTTGGCGAACTTGTGTGTTGATGGCACTAATTCGTCCTGTTTTGCATCGACTTTCGTGCAGTAACGAAACAGTCCGAAACGCCCCAAAACATGAGTTTTGGGTCGAACGGAGTGGATTGGGTGCGTTCGTTGCGAAAAATTCCGACGCACCTTCGTTTAGCGAGCTTGTGCGTTAATGGCACCAGTTCGGCTAGTTTTGCATTCAACTTTCCTGCTGTAACAAAATGGTCCGAAACGCCCCAAAACATGAGTTTTGTGTCGAATGGAGTGGATCTGGTGCGTTCATTGCGAAAAATTCCGACACAACTTCGTTTAGCGACGTTGTGCGTTGATGGCACTCGTTCGGCCAGTTTTGCATTCGACCTTCATCCTGTAACAAAATGGCCCGAAACATACCAAAACATGAGTTTTGGGTCGAATGGAGTGGATCGGGTGCGTTCGTTGCGAAAAATTCCGACGCAGCTTCGTTTGGCGAACTTGTGCATTGATGGCATCAATTCGGCCAGTTTTGCATCGACTTTCGTGCACTAACGAAACGGTCCGAAACGCACCAAAACATGAGTTTCGAGTCGAACAGAGTGGATCGGGTGTGTTTGTTGCGAAAAATTCCGACGCAACTTCGTTTAGCGAACTTGTGCGTTAATGGCACCAGTTCGGCAAGCTTTGCATCGACTTTCATGTAATGACTTAACGGTCTGAAACGCCCCAAAACATGAGTTTTGGGTCGAACAGAGTGGATCGGGTGCGTTCATTGAGAAAAATGCCGAGGCAGCTTCGTTTGGCGAATTTGTGCGTCAATGGCTCCAGTTCGGCCAGCTTTGCCTCGACTTTCGTGCAGTAATGAAACGGTCCAAAACGCCCCAAAATATGAGTTTTGCGTCCATTGGAGTGGATGAGGTGCGTTCGTTGCGAAAAATGCTGACGCAGCTTCGTTTGGCGAACTAGTGCGTCAATGGCACCGGATCGGCCAGTTTTGCATCGACTTTCGTGCAGTAACGAAACGGTCCAAAACGCACCAAAACATGAGTTTCGGGTCGAACAGAGTGGATCGGGTGTGTTCGTTGCGAAAAATTCCGACGCAACTTCGTTTGGCGAACTAGTGCGTTAATAGCACCGGTTCGGCCAGATTTGCATCGACTTTCGTGCAGTAACGAAACCGTCCGAAACGCATCAAAACATGAGTTTTGGGTCCAATGAAATGGATTGGGTGCGTTCATTGCGAAAGATTCCGACGCAACATCGTTTAGCGAGCTTGTGCTTTAATGGCACCAGTTCGACTAGTTTTGCATTCGACTTTCGTGCTGTAACAAAATGGTCCGAAACGCCCAAAACATGAGTTTTGTGTCGAATGGAGTGGATCTGGTGCGTTCGTTGCGAAAAATTCCAACGCAGCTTCGTTTAGCGAGCTTGTGCGTTAATGGCACCAGTTCGGCTAGTTTTGCATTCGACTTTCGTGCAGTAATGAAACGGTCCGAAACGCCCCAAAACATGAGTTTTGGGTCCAACGGAGTGGATCGGGTGCGTTCATTGTGAAAAATGCCGACGCAGCTTCGTTTGGCGAACATGTGAGTTAATGGCACCTATTCGGCCAGTTTTGCATCGACTTTCGTGCAGTAACGAAACCGTCCGAAACGCATCAAAACATGAGTTTTGGGTCCAATGGAATGGATTGGGTGCGTTCATTGCGAAAAATTCCGAAGCAACTTCGTTTAGCGAGCTTGTGCGTTAATGGCACCAGTTCGGCTAGTTTTGCATTTGACTTTCGTGCTGTAACAAAATGGTCCGAAACGCCCCAAAACATGAGTTTTCTGTCGAATGGAGTGGATCTGGTGCGTTCGTTACGAAAAATTCCGACGCAACTTCGTTTAGCGACGTTGTGCGTTGACGGCACCAGTTCGGCCAGTTTTGCATTCGACTTTCGTGCAGCAACAAAACGGTCCGAAACGCCCCGAAACATGAGTTTTGGGTTGAATGGAGTGGATCGGGTGCGTTCGTTGCGAAAAATGTCGACGCAGCTTCGTTTGGCGAACTTGTGCGTCAATGGCTCCAGTTCGGCCAGCTTTGCCTTGACTTTCGTGCAGTAACAAAATGGTCCGAAACGCCCCAAAACATGAGTTTTGTGTCGAATGGAAGGGATCTGGTGCGTTCGTTGCGAAAAATTCCAACGCAGCTTCGTTTAGCGACGTTGTGCGTTGATGGCACCAGTTCGGCCAGTTTTGCATTCGACTTTCGTGGAGTAACGAAACGGTCCGAAACGCCCCAAAACATGAGTTTTGGGTCGAATGGAGTGGATCGGGTGCGTTCATTGCGAAAAATGCCGACGCAGCTTCGTTTGGCGAACTTGTGCGTCAATGGCTCCAGTTCAGCCAGCTTTGCCTCGACTTTTGTGCAATAACGAAACAGTCCGAAATGCCCCAAAACATGAGTTTTGGGTCGAATGGAGTGGATCAGGTGCGTTCGTTGTGAAAAAACTCCGACGCAGCTTCGTTTGGCGAACGAGTGCGTCAATGGCACCGGTTCGGCCGTTTTGCATAGACTTTCGTGCAGTAACGAAACGTTCCGAAACGTCCCAAAACATCAGTTTTGGGTCGAACAGAGTAGATCGGGTGCGTTCGTTGCGAAAAATTCCGACGCAACTTCGTTTAGCGAACTTGTGCGTTAATGGCACTAGTTTGGCAAGCTTTGCATCGACTTTCGTGTAGCGATTTAACGGTCCGAAACGCACCAAAACATGAGTTTTGGGTCGAACGGAGTGGATCGGGTGCGTTCGTTGCGAAAAATTCCGACGCACCTTCGTTTAGCGAACTTGTGCCTTAATGGCACCGGTTCGGCCAGTTTTGCATTCGACTTTCGTGCAGTAACAAAACGGTCCAAAATGCCCCAAAACATGAGTTTTGGGTCGAATGGAGTGGATCAGGTGCGTTCATTGCGAAAAACTCCGACGCAGCTTCGTTTGGCGAACTAGTGCGTCAATGGCACCGGTTCGGCCATTTTGCATAGACTTTCGTGCTGTGATTTAACGTTCCGAAACATCCCAAAACATGAGTTTTGGGTTGACCAGAGTATATCGAGTGCGTTCGTTGCGAAAAAATCCGACGCAAGTTCATTTAGCGAACTTGTGCGTCAATGGCACTAGTTTGGCAAACTTTGCATCGACTTTCGTGTAGCGATTTAACGGTCCGAAATGCACCAAAACATGAGTTTTGGGTCGAACGGAGTGGATTGGGTGCGTTCGTTGCGAAAAATTCCGACGCACCTTCGTTTAGCGAACTTGTGCCTTAATGGCACCGGTTCGGCCAGTTTTGCATTCGACTTTCGTGTAGTAACGAAACGTTCCGAAACGCCCCAAAACATGAGTTTTGGGTCGAATGGAGTGGATCGGGTGTGTTCGTTGCGAAAAATTCCGACGCAGCTTCGTTTGGCGAACTTGTGCGTTCCTGGCACTAATTCGTCCAGTTTTGCATCGACTTTCATGCAGTAATGAAACAGTCCGAAACGCCCCAAAACATGAGTTTTGGGTCGAATGGAGTGGATCAGGTGCGTTCACTGCGAAAAATTCCGACGCAACTTCGTTTAGCGAACTTGTGCGTTGATGGCACAAATTCGGCAAGTTTTGCATCGACTTTCGTGCACTAACGAAACGTTCGGAAACGCACCAAAACATGAGTTTCGGGTCGAACAGAGTGGATCGGGTGTGTTCATTGCGAAAAATGCCGACGCAACTTCGTTTAGCGAACTTGTGCGTTAATGGCACCAGTTCGGCAAGCTTTACATCGACTTTCATGTAGTGACTTAGCAGTCTGAAACGCCCCAAAACCTGAGTTTTGGGTCGAACGAAATGGATCGGGTGTGTTCGTTGTGACAAACTCCGATGCAGCTTCGTTTGGCGACCTAGTGCGTTAATGGCACCGGTTCGGCCAGCTTTGCCTCGACTTTCGTGCAGTAACGAAACTGTCCGAAACGCCCCAAAACAGCCATTTTGGGTCGAATGGAGTGGATCAAGTGCGTTCATTGCGAAAAATGCCGACGCAGCTTCGTTTGGCGAACTAGTGCGTCAATGGCACCGGTCCGGCTAGATTTGCATCGACTTTCGTGCAGTAACGAAACGGTCCAAAACGCACCAAAACATGAGTTTCAGGTCGAACAGAGTGGATCGGGTGTGTTCGTTGCGAAAAATTCCGACGCAACTTCGTTTGGCGAACTAGTGCGTTAATGGCACCGATTCGGCCAGATTTGCACCGACTTTCGTGCAGTAACGAAACCGTCTGAAACGCATCAAAACATGAGTTTTGGGTCCAATGGAATGGATTGGGTGCATTCGTTGCGAAAGATTCCGACGCAACTTCGTTTAGCGAGCTTGTGCGTTAATGGCACCAGTTCGGCTAGTTTTGCATTCGACTTTCGTGCTGTAACAAAATGGTCCGAAACGCCCCAAAACATGAGTTTTGTGTCGAATGGAGTGGATCTGGTGCGTTCGTTACGAAAAATTGCGACGCAACTTCGTTTAGCGACGTTGTGCGTTGACGGCACCAGTTCGGCAAGTTTTGCATTCGACTTTCGTGCAGTAACAAAACGGTCCGAAACGCCCCGAAACATGAGTTTTGGGTCGAATGGAGTGGATCGGGTGCGTTCGTTGCGAAAAATGTCGACGCAGCTTCGTTTGGCGAACTTGTGCGTCAATGGCTCCAGTTCGGCCAGCTTTGCCTTGACTTTCGTGCAGTAACAAAATGGTCCGAAACGCCCCAAAACATGAGTTTTGTGTCGAATGGAGTGGATCTGGTGCGTTCGTTGCGAAAAATTCCGACGCAGCTTCGTTTAGCGACGTTGTGCGTTGATGGCACCAGTTCGGCCAGTTTTGCATTCGACTTTCGTGGAGTAACGAAACGGTCCGAAACGCCCCAAAACATGAGTTTTGGGTCGAATGGAGTGGATCGGGTGCGTTCATTGCGAAAAATGCCGACGCAGCTTCGTTTGGCGAACTTGTGCGTCAATGGCTCCAGTTCAGCCAAATTTGCCTCGACTTTTGTGCAATAACGAAACAGTCCGAAATGCCCCAAAACATGAGTTTTGGGTCGAATGGAGTGGATCAGGTGCGTTCGTTGTGAAAAAACTCCGACGCAGCTTCATTTGGCGAACGAGTGCGTCAATGGCACCGGTTCGGCCGTTTTGCATAGACTTTCGTGCAGTAACGAAACGTTCCGAAACGTCCCAAAACATCAGTTTTGGGTCGAACAGAGTAGATCGGGTGCGTTCGTTGCGAAAAATTCCGACGCAACTTCGTTTAGCGAACTTGTGCCTTAATGGCACCGGTTCGGCCAGTTTTGCATTCGACTTTTGTGTAGTAACGAAACGTTCCGAAACGCCCCAAAACATGAGTTTTGGGTCGAATGGAGTGGATCGGGTGTGTTCGTTGCGAAAAATTCCGACGCAGCTTCGTTTGGCGAACTTGTGCGTTCCTGGCACTAATTCGTCCAGTTTTGCATCGACTTTCATGCAGTAATGAAACAGTCCGAAACGCCCCAAAACATGAGTTTTGGGTCGAATGGAGTGGATCAGGTGCGTTCACTGCGAAAAATTCCGACGCAACTTCGTTTAGCGAACTTGTGCGTTGATGGCACAAATTCGGCAAGTTTTGCATCGACTTTCGTGCACTAACGAAACGTTCGGAAACGCACCAAAACATGAGTTTCGGGTCGAACAGAGTGGATCGGGTGTGTTCATTGCGAAAAATGCCGACGCAACTTCGTTTAGCGAACTTGTGCGTTAATGGCACCAGTTCGGCAAGCTTTACATCGACTTTCATGTAGTGACTTAGCAGTCTGAAACGCCCCAAAACCTGAGTTTTGGGTCGAACGAAATGGATCGGGTGTGTTCGTTGTGACAAACTCCGATGCAGCTTCGTTTGGCGACCTAGTGCGTTAATGGCACCGGTTCGGCCAGCTTTGCCTCGACTTTCGTGCAGTAACGAAACTGTCCGAAACGCCCCAAAACAGCCATTTTGGGTCGAATGGAGTGGATCAAGTGCGTTCATTGCGAAAAATGCCGACGCAGCTTCGTTTGGCGAACTAGTGCGTCAATGGCACCGGTCCGGCTAGATTTGCATCGACTTTCGTGCAGTAACGAAACGGTCCAAAACGCACCAAAACATGAGTTTCAGGTCGAACAGAGTGGATCGGGTGTGTTCGTTGCGAAAAATTCCGACGCAACTTCGTTTGGCGAACTAGTGCGTTAATGGCACCGATTCGGCCAGATTTGCACCGACTTTCGTGCAGTAACGAAACCGTCTGAAACGCATCAAAACATGAGTTTTGGGTCCAATGGAATGGATTGGGTGCATTCGTTGCGAAAGATTCCGACGCAACTTCGTTTAGCGAGCTTGTGCGTTAATGGCACCAGTTCGGCTAGTTTTGCATTCGACTTTCGTGCTGTAACAAAATGGTCCGAAACGCCCCAAAACATGAGTTTTGTGTCGAATGGAGTGGATCTGGTGCGTTCGTTACGAAAAATTCCGACGCAACTTCGTTTAGCGACGTTGTGCGTTGACGGCACCAGTTCGGCAAGTTTTGCATTCGACTTTCATGCAGTAACAAAACGGTCCGAAACGCCCCGAAACATGAGTTTTGGGTCGAATGGAGTGGATCGGGTGCGTTCGTTGCGAAAAATGTCGACGCAGCTTCGTTTGGCGAACTTGTGCGTCAATGGCTCCAGTTCGGCCAGCTTTGCCTTGACTTTCGTGCAGTAACAAAATGGTCCGAAACGCCCCAAAACATGAGTTTTGTGTCGAATGGAGTGGATCTGGTGCGTTCGTTGCGAAAAATTCCGACGCAGCTTCGTTTAGCGACGTTGTGCGTTGATGGCACCAGTTCGGCCAGTTTTGCATTCGACTTTCGTGGAGTAACGAAACGGTCCGAAACGCCCCAAAACATGAGTTTTGGGTCGAATGGAGTGGATCGGGTGCGTTCATTGCGAAAAATGCCGACGCAGCTTCGTTTGGCGAACTTGTGCGTCAATGGCTCCAGTTCAGCCAAATTTGCCTCGACTTTTGTGCAATAACGAAACAGTCCGAAATGCCCCA
The DNA here is from genome assembly GCA_032594955.1 of Panicum miliaceum. Lineage (NCBI taxonomy): Eukaryota > Viridiplantae > Streptophyta > Magnoliopsida > Poales > Poaceae > Panicum > Panicum miliaceum. Next base: position 17,170,696 of record CM064072.1, on the reverse strand, counting down.
AAACATGAGTTTTCGGTCGAATGGAGTGGATCAGGTGCGTTCGTTGTGAAAAAACTCCGACGCAGCTTCATTTGGCGAACGAGTGCGTCAATGGCACCGGTTCGGCCGTTTTGCATAGACTTTCGTGCAGTAACGAAACGTTCCGAAACGTCCCAAAACATCAGTTTTGGGTCGAACAGAGTAGATCGGGTGCGTTCGTTGCGAAAAATTCCGACGCAACTTCGTTTAGCGAACTTGTGCGTTAATGGCACTAGTTTGGCAAGCTTTGCATCGACTTTCGTGTAGCGATTTAACGGTCCGAAACGCACCAAAACATGAGTTTTGGGTTGAACGGAGTGGATTGGGTGCGTTCGTTGCGAAAAATTCCGACGCACCTTCGTTTAGCGAACTTGTGCCTTAATGGCACCGGTTCGGCCAGTTTTGCATTCGACTTTCGTGCAGTAACAAAACGGTCCGAAATGCCCCAAAACATGAGTTTTGGGTCGAATGGAGTGGATCAGGTGCGTTCATTGCGAAAAACTCCGACGCAGCTTCGTTTGGCGAACTAGTGCGTCAATGGCACCGGTTCGGCCATTTTGCATAGACTTTCTCCGAAACATCCCAAAACATGAGTTTTGGGTTGACCAGAGTATATCGAGTGCGTTCGTTGCGAAAAAATCCGACGCAAGTTCATTTAGCGAACTTGTGCGTCAATGGCACTAGTTTGGCAAACTTTGCATCGACTTTCGTGTAGCGATTTAACGGTCCGAAATGCACCAAAACATGAGTTTTGGGTCGAACGGAGTGGATTGGGTGCGTTCGTTGCGAAAAATTCCGACGCACCTTCGTTTAGCGAACTTGTGCCTTAATGGCACCGGTTCGGCCAGTTTTGCATTCGACTTTCGTGTAGTAACGAAACGTTCCGAAACGCCCCAAAACATGAGTTTTGGGTCGAATGGAGTGGATCGGGTGTGTTCGTTGCGAAAAATTCCGACGCAGCTTCGTTTGGCGAACTTGTGCGTTCCTGGGCACTAATTCGTCCAGTTTTGCATCGACTTTCATGCAGTAATGAAACAGTCCGAAACGCACCAAAAACATGAGTTTTGGGTCGAATGGAGTGGATCAGGTGCGTTCACTGCGAAAAATTCCGACGCAACTTCGTTTTAGCGAACTTGTGCGTTGATGGCACAAATTCGGCAAGTTTTGCATCGACTTTCGTGCACTAACGAAACGTTCGGAAACGCACCAAAACATGAGTTTCGGGTCGAACAGAGTGGATCGGGTGTGTTCATTGCGAAAAATGCCGACGCAACTTCGTTTAGCGAACTTGTGCGTTAATGGCACCAGTTCGGCAAGCTTTACATCGACTTTCATGTAGTGACTTAGCAGTCTGAAACGCCCCAAAACCTGAGTTTTGGGGTCGAACGAAATGGATCGGGTGTGTTCGTTGTGACAAACTCCGATGCAGCTTCGTTTGGCGACCTAGTGCGTTAATGGCACCGGTTCGGCCAGCTTTTGCCTCGACTTTCGTGCAGTAACGAAACTGTCCGAAACGCCCCAAAACAGCCATTTTGGGGTCGAATGGAGTGGATCAAGTGCGTTCATTGCGAAAAATGCCGACGCAGCTTCGTTTGGCGAACTAGTGCGTCAATGGCACCGGTCCGGCTAGATTTGCATCGACTTTCGGTGCAGTAACGAAACGGTCCAAAACGCACCAAAACATGAGTTTCAGGTCGAACAGAGTGGATCGGGTGTGTTCGTTGCGAAAAATTCCGACGCAACTTCGTTTTGGCGAACTAGTGCGTTAATGGCACCGATTCGGCCAGATTTGCATCGACTTTCGTGCAGTAACGAAACCGTCTGAAACGCATCAAAACATGAGTTTTGGGTCCAATGGAATGGATTGGGTGCATTCGTTGCGAAAGATTCCGACGCAACTTCGTTTAGCGAGCTTGTGCGTTAATGGCACCAGTTCGCTAGTTTTGCATTCGACTTTCGTGCTGTAACAAAATGGTCCGAAACGCCCCAAAACATGAGTTTTGTGTCGAATGGAGTGGATCTGGATCGTTCGTTGCGAAAAATTCCAACGCAACTTCGTTTAGCGACGTTGTGCGTTGATGGCACCAGTTCGGCCAGTTTTGCATTCGACTTTCGTGCAGTATCAAAAAGGTCCGAAACGCCCCAAAACATGAGTTTTGGGTCGAATGGAGTGGATCAGGTGCGTTCCATTGCGAAAAACTCCGACGCAGCTTCGTTTGGCGAACTAGTGCGTCAATGGCACCGGTTCGGCCATTTTGCATAGACTTTCGTGCAGTGATTTAACGTTCCGAAACATCCCAAAACATGAGTTTTGGGTTGACCAGAGTATATCGAGTGCGTTCGTTGCGAAAAAATCCGACGCAAGTTCATTTAGCGAACTTGTGCGTCAATGGCACTAGTTTGGCAAACTTTGCATCGACTTTCGTGTAGCGATTTAACGGTCCGAAATGCACCAAAACATGAGTTTTGGGTCGAACGGAGTGGATTGGGTGCGTTCGTTGCGAAAAATTCCGACGCACCTTCGTTTAGCGAACTTGTGCCTTAATGGCACCGGTTCGGCCAGTTTTGCATTCGACTTTCGTGTAGTAACGAAACGTTCCGAAACGCCCCAAAACATGAGTTTTGGGTCGAATGGAGTGGATCGGGTGTGTTCGTTGCGAAAAATTCCGACGCAGCTTCGTTTGGCGAACTTGTGCGTTCCTGGCACTAATTCGTCCAGTTTTTGCATCGACTTTCATGCAGTAATGAAACAGTCCGAAACGCCCCAAAACATGAGTTTTGGGTCGAATGGAGTGGATCAGGTGCGTTCACTGCGAAAAATTCCGACGCAACTTCGTTTAGCGAACTTGTGCGTTGATGGCACAAATTCGGCAAGTTTTGCATCGACTTTCGTGCACTAACGAAACGTTCGGAAACGCACCAAAACATGAGTTTCGGGTCGAACAGAGTGGATCGGGTGTGTTCATTGCGAAAAATGCCGACGCAACTTCGTTTAGCGAACTTGTGCGTTAATGGCACCAGTTCGGCAAGCTTTACATCGACTTTCATGTAGTGACTTAGCAGTCTGAAACGCCCCCAAAACCTGAGTTTTGGGTCGAACGAAATGGATCGGGTGTGTTCGTTGTGACAAACTCCGATGCAGCTTCGTTTGGCGACCTAGTGCGTTAATGGCACCGGTTCGGCCAGCTTTGCCTCGACTTTCGTGCAGTAACGAAACTGTCCGAAACGCCCCAAAACAGCCATTTGGGTCGAATGGAGTGGATCAAGTGCGTTCATTGCGAAAAATGCCGACGCAGCTTCGTTTGGCGAACTAGTGCGTCAATGGCACCGGTCCGGCTAGATTTGCATCGACTTTCGTGCAGTAACGAAACGGTCCAAAACGCACCAAAACATGAGTTTCAGGTCGAACAGAGTGGATCGGGTGTGTTCGTTGCGAAAAATTCCGACGCAACTTCGTTTGGCGAACTAGTGCGTTAATGGCACCGATTCGGCCAGATTTGCACCGACTTTCGTGCAGTAACGAAACCGTCTGAAACGCATCAAAACATGAGTTTTGGGTCCAATGGAATGGATTGGGTGCATTCGTTGCGAAAGATTCCGACGCAACTTCGTTTAGCGAGCTTGTGCGTTAATGGCACCAGTTCGGCTAGTTTTGCATTCGACTTTCGTGCTGTAACAAAATGGTCCGAAACGCCCCAAAACATGAGTTTTGTGTCGAATGGAGTGGATCTGGTGCGTTCGTTACGAAAAATTCCGACGCAACTTCGTTTTTAGCGACGTTGTGCGTTGACGGCACCAGTTCGCAAGTTTTGCATTCGACTTTCGTGCAGTAACAAAACGGTCCGAAACGCCCCGAAACATGAGTTTTGGGTCGAATGGAGTGGATCGGGTGCGTTCGTTGCGAAAAATGTCGACGCAGCTTCGTTTGGCGAACTTGTGCGTCAATGGCCCCAGTTTCGGCCAGCTTTGCCTCGACTTTCGTGCAGTAACGAAATGGTCCGAACGCCCCAAAACATGAGTTTTGCGTCCATTGGAGTGGATGAGGTGCGTTCATTGCGGAAAATTCCGACGCAACTTCGTTTTAGCGACGTTGTGCGTTGATGGCACCAGTTCGGCAAGCTTTGCATCGACTTTCGTGTAGTGATTTAACAGTCCGAAACGCACCAAAACGTGAGTTTTGGGTCGAACAGAGTGGATTGGGTGCGTTCGTTGCGAAAGTTCCGACGCACCTTCGTTTAGCGAACTTGTGCGTTAATGGCACCGGTTTCGGCCAGTTTTGCATTCGAGTTTCGTGCAGTAACGAAACTGTCCGAAACATCCCAAAACAGCCGTTTTGGGTCGAATGGAGTGGATCAAGTGCGTTCATTGCGAAAAATGCCGACGCAGCTTCGTTTGGCGAACTAGTGCGTCAATGGCACCGGTCCGGCTAGATTTGCATCGACTTTCGTGCAGTAACGAAACGGTCCAAAACGCACCAAAATATGAGTTTCAGGTCGAACAGAGTGGATCGGGTGTGTTCATTGCGAAAAATTCCGACGCAACTTCGTTTTGGCGAACTCGTGCGTTAATGGCACCGGTTCGGCCAGATTTGCATCGACTTTCGTGCAGTAACGAAACTGTCCGAAACGCATCAAAATATGAGTTTTGGGTCGAATGGAGTGGATCGGGTGCGTTCATTGCGAAAAATGCCGACGCAGCTTCGTTTGGCGAACTAGTGCGTCAGTGGCACCGGTCCGGCTAGATTTGCATCGACTTTCGTGCAGTAACGAAACCGTCCAAAACGCATCAAAACATGAGTTTTGGGTCGAATGGAGTGGATCGGGTGCGTTCGTTGCGAAAAATTCCGACGCAACTTCGTTTAGCGAACTTGTGCGTTAATGGCACCAGTTCTGCAAGCTTTGCATCGACTTTCGTGTAATGACTTAACGGTCTGAAACGCCCCAAAACATGAGTTTTGGGTCGAACAGAGTGGATCGGGTGCGTTCATTGCGAAAAATGCCGAGGCAGCTTCGTTTGGCGAACTTGTGCGTCAATGGCTCCAGTTCGGCCAACTTTGCCTCGACCTTCGTGCAGTAATGAAACGGTCTGAAATGCCCCAAAACATGAGTTTTGCGTCCATTGGAGTGGATGAGGTGCGTTCGTTGCGAAAAATTCAGACGCAACTTCGTTTAGCGAACTTGTGCGTTAATGGCACCGGTTCGGCCAGTTTTGCATTCAACTTTCGTGCAGTAATGAAAACGTTCCGAAACGACCCAAAACACGAGTTTTGGGTGGAATGGAGTGGATCGGTTGTGTTCGTTGCGAAAAATTCCGACGCAGCTTCGTTTGGCGAACTTGTGCGTTGATGGCACTAATTCGTCCTGTTTTGCATCGACTTTCGTTGCAGTAACGAAACAGTCCGAAACGCCCCAAAACATGAGTTTTGGGTCGAACGGAGTGGATTGGGTGCGTTCGTTGCGAAAAATTCCGACGCACCTTCGTTTAGCGAGCTTGTGCGTTAATGGCACCAGTTCGGCTAGTTTTGCATTCAACTTTCGTGCTGTAACAAAATGGTCCGAAACGCCCCAAAACATGAGTTTTGTGTCGAATGGAGTGGATCTGGTGCGTTCATTGCGAAAAATTCCGACACAACTTCGTTTAGCGACGTTGTGCGTTGATGGCACTAGTTTCGGCCAGTTTTGCATTCGACCTTCGTCCTGTAACAAAATGGCCCGAAACGTACCAAAACATGAGTTTTGGGTCGAATGGAGTGGATCGGGTGCGTTCGTTGCGTAAAATTCCGACGCAGCTTCGTTTGGCGAACTTGTTCATTGATGGCATCAATTCGGCCAGTTTTGCATCGACTTTCGTGCACTAACGAAACGGTCCGAAACGCACCAAAACATGAGTTTCGAGTCGAACAGAGTGGATCGGGTGTGTTTGTTGCGAAAAATTCCGACGCAACTTCGTTTAGCGAACTTGTGCGTTAATGGCACCAGTTCGGCAAGCTTTGCATCGACTTTCATGTAATGACTTAACGGTCTGAAACGCCCCAAAACATGAGTTTGGGTCGAACAGAGTGGATCGGGTGCGTTCATTCAGAAAAATGCCGAGGCAGCTTCGTTTGGCGAATTTGTGCGTCAATGGCTCCAGTTCGGCCAGCTTTGCCTCAACTTTCGTGCAGTAATGAAACGGTCCAAAAGCGCCCCAAAATATGAGTTTTGCGTCCATTGGAGTGGATGAGGTGCGTTCGTTGTGAAAAATGCTGACGCAGCTTCGTTTGGCGAACTAGTGCGTCAATGGCACCGGATCGGCCAGTTTTGCATCGACTTTCGTGCAGTAACGAAACGGTCCAAAACGAACCAAAACATGAGTTTCGGGTCGAACAGAGTGGATCGGGTGTGTTCGTTGCGAAAAATTCCGACGCAACTTCGTTTGGCGAACTAGTGCGTTAATAGCACCGGTTCGGCCAGATTTGCATCGACTTTCATGCAGTAACGAAACCGTCCGAAACGCATCAAAACATGAGTTTTTGGTCCAATGAAATGGATTGGGTGCGTTCGTTGCGAAAGATTCCGACGCAACATCGTTTAGCGAGCTTGTGCATTAATGGCACCAGTTCGACTAGTTTTGCATTCGAAGTTCGTGCTGTAACAAAATGGTCCGAAACGCCCCAAAACATGAGTTTTGTGTCGAATGGAGTGGATCTGGTGTGTTCGTTGCGAAAAATTCCAACGCAGCTTCGTTTAGCGAGCTTGTGCGTTAATGGCACCAGTTCGGCTAGTTTTGCATTCGACTTTCGTGCAGTAATGAAACGGTCCGAAACGCCCCAAAACATGAGTTTTGGGTCCAACGGAGGTGGATCGGTGCGTTCATTGTGAAAAATGCCGACGCAGCTTCGTTTGGCGAACATGTGAGTTAATGGCACCAGTTCGGCAAGCTTTACATCGACTTTCATGTAGTGACTTAGCAGTCTGAAACGCCCCAAAACCTGAGTTTTGGGTCGAACGAAATGGATCGGGTGTGTTCGTTGTGACAAACTCCGATGCAGCTTCGTTTTGGCGACCTAGTGCGTTAATGGCACCGGTTCGGCCAGCTTTGCCTCGACTTTCGTGCAGTAACGAAACTGTCCGAAACGCCCCAAAACAGCCGTTTTGGGTCGAATGGAGTGGATCAAGTGCGTTCATTGCGAAAAATGCCGACGCAGCTTCATTTGGCGAACTAGTGCGTCAATGGCACCGGTCCGGCTAGATTTGCATCGACTTTCGTGCAGTAACGAAACGGTCCAAAACGCACCAAAACATGAGTTTCAGGTCGAACAGAGTGGATCGGGTGTGTTCGTTGCGAAAAATTCCGACGCATACTATCGTTTGGCGAACTAGTGCGTTAATGGCACCGGTTCGGCCAGATTTGCATCGACTTTCGGTGCAGTGACGAAACTGTCCGAAACGCATCAAAATATGAGTTTTGGGTCGAATGGAGTGAATCGGGTGCGTTCATTGCGAAAAATGCCGACGCAGCTTCGTTTGGCGAACTAGTGCGTCAGTGGCACCGTCCGGCTAGATTTGCATCGACTTTGGTTGCAGTAACGAAACCGTCCAAAACGCATCAAAACATGAGTTTTGGGTCCAATGGAATGGATTGGGTGCGTTCGTTGCGAAAGATTCCGACGCAACTTCGTTTAGCGAGCTTGTGCGTTAATGGCACCAATTCGGCTAGTTTTGCATTCGACTTTCGTGCTGTAACAAAATGGTCCGAAACGCCCCCAAAACATGAGTTTTGGGTCGAATGGAGTGGATCGGGTGCGTTCATTGCGAAAAATGCCGACGCAGCTTCGTTTGGCGAACTAGTGCGTCAGTGGCACCGGTCCGGCTAGATTTGCATCGACTTTGGGTGCAGTAACGAAAACCGTCCAAAACGCATCAAAACATGAGTTTTGGGTCCAATGGAATGGATTGGGTGCGTTCGTTGCGAAAGATTCCGACGCAACTTCGTTTAGCGAGCTTGTGCGTTAATGGCACCAGTTCGGCTAGTTTTGCATTTGACTTTCGTGCTGTAACAAAATGGTCCGAAACGCCCCAAAACATGAGTTTTGTGTCGAATGGAGTGGATCTGGTGCGTTCGTTGCGAAAAATTCCGACGCAACTTCGTTTAGCGACGTTGTGCTTTGATGGCACCAGTTCGGCCAGTTTTGCATTCGACTTTCGTGCAGTAACAATACGGTCCGAAACGCCCCAAAACATGAGTTTTGGGACGAATGGAGTGGATCGGGTGCGTTCATTGCGAAAAATGCCGACTCAGCTTCGTTAGGCGAACTTGTGCGTGAATGGCTCCAGTTTCGGCCAGCTTTGCCTCGACTTTCGTGCAGTAACGAAATGGTCCGAAACGCCCCAAAACATGAGTTTTGCGTCCATTGCAGTGGATGAGGTGCGTTCGTTGCGAAAAATTCCGACGCAACTTCGTTTAGCGACGTTGTGCGTTGATGGCACCAGTTCGGCAAGCTTTGCATCGACTTTTGTGTAGTGATTTAACAGTCCGAAACGCACCAAAACGTGAGTTTTGGGTCGAACAGAGTGGACTGGGTGCGTTCGTTGCGAAAAGTTCCGACGCACCTTGGTTTAGCGAACTTGTGCGTTAATGGCACCGGTTCGGCCAGTTTTGCATTCGACTTTCGTGCAGTAATGAAACGTTCCGAAACGCCCAAAACATGAGTTTTGGGTCGAATGGAGTGGATCGGGTGCGTTCGTTGCACAAAATTCTGACGCAACTTCGTTTAGCGAACTTGTGCATTAATTGCTCCAGTTCTGCAAGCTTTTCATCGACTTTCGTGTAATGACTTAACGGCCTGAAACGCCCCAAAACATGAGTTTTGGGTCGAATGGAGTGGATCGGTTGTGTTCGTTGCAAAACATTCCAACGCAGCTTCGTTTGGCGAACTTGTGCGTTGATGGTACTAATTCGTCCAGTTTTGCATCGACTTTCGTGAAGTAACGAAACAGTCCGAAACGCCCCAAAACATGAGTTTTGGGTCGAACGGAGTGGATTGGGTGCGTTCGTTGCGAAAAATGCCGACGCAGCTTCGTTTGGCGAACGAGTGCGTCAATGGCACCGGTCCGGCTAGATTTGCATCGACTTTCGTGCAGTAACGAAACGGTCCAAAACGCACCAAAACATGAGTTTCGGGTCGAACAGAGTGGATCGGGTGTGTTCGTTGTGAAAATTCCGACGCAACTTCGTTTGGTGAACTAATGGCACAAGTTCGGCCAGATTTGCATCGACTTTCGTGCAGTAACGAAACCGTCCGAAACGCATCAAAACATGAGTTTTGGGTCCAATGGAATGGATTGGGTGCGTTCGTTGCGAAAGATTCCGACGCAACTTCGTTTAGCGAGCTTGTGCGTTAATGGCACCAATTCGGCTAGTTTTGCATTCGACTTTCGTGCTGTAACAAAATGGTCCGAAACGCCCCAAAACATGAGTTTTGTGTCGAATGGAGTGGATCTGGTGCGTTCGTTGCGAAAAATTCTGACGCACCTTCGTTTAGCGAGCTTGTGCGTTAATGGCACCAGTTCGGCTAGTTTTGCATTCGACTTTCGTGCAGTAATGAAACGGTCCGAAACGCCCCAAAACATGAGTTTTGGGTCGAACGGAATGGATCGGTTGTGTTCATTGCGAAAAATGCCGACGCAGCTTCGTTTGGCGAACTTGTGCGTCAATGGCTCCAGTTCGGCCAGCTTTGCCTCGACTTTCGTGCAGTAACGAAATGGTCCGAACTACCCCAAAACATGAGTTTTGCGTCCATTGGAGTGGATGAGGTGCGTTCGTTGCGAAAAATTCCGACGCAACTTCGTTTAGCGACGTTGTGCGTTGATGGCACCGGTTCGGCCAGTTTTGCATTCGACTTTCGTGTAGTAACGAAACGGTCCGAAATGCCCCAAAACATGAGTTTTGGGTCGAATGGAGTGGATCGGGTGCGTTCGTTGCGAAAAATTCCGACGCAACTTCGTTTAGCGAACTTGTGTGTTAATGGCACCAGTTCTGCAAGCTTTGCATTGACTTTCGTGTAATGACTTAACGGTCTGAAATGCCACAAAACATGAGTTTTGGGTCGAACAGATTGGATCGGGTGCGATCATTGAGAAAAATGCCGAGGCAGCTTCGTTTGGCGAACTTGTGCGTCAATGGCTCCAGTAGCTTTGCCTCGACTTTCGTGCAGTAATGAAACGGTCCGAAACGCCCCAAAACATGAGTTTTGCGTCCATTGGAGTGGATGAGGTGCGTTCGTTGCGAAAATTTCTGACGCAACTTCGTTTAGCAAACTTGTGCGTTAATGGCACCGGTTTGGCCAGTTTTGCATTCAACTTTCGTGCAGTAATGAAACGTTCCGAAATGCCCCAAAACATGAGTTTTGCGTCCATTGGAGTGGATGAGGTGCGTTCGTTGCGAAAAATTCAGACGCAACTTCGTTTAGCGAACTTGTGCGTTAATGGCACCGGTTCGGCCAGTTTTGCATTCAACTTTCATGCAGTAACGAAACGTTCCGAAACGCCCCAAAACACGAGTTTTGGGTGGAATGGAGTGGATCGGTTGTGTTCGTTGCGAAAAATTCCGACGCAGCTTCGTTTGGCGAACTTGTGCGTTGATGGCACTAATTCGTCCAGTTTTGCATCGACTTTCGTGCAGTAACGAAACAGTCCGAAACGCCCCAAAACATGAGTTTTGGGTCGAACGGAGTGGATTGGGTGCGTTCGTTGCGAAAAATGCCGACGCAGCTTCGTTTGGCGAACGAGTGCGTCAATGGCACCGGTCCGGCTAGATTTGCATCGACTTTCGTGCAGTAACGAAACGGTCCAAAACGCACCAAAACATGAGTTTCGGGTCGAACAGAGTGGATCGGGTGTGTTCGTTGCGAAAATTCCGACGCAACTTCATTTGGTGAACTAATGGCACAGGTTCGACCAGATTTGCATCGACTTTCGTGCAGTAACGAAACCGTCCGAAACGCATCAAAACATGAGTTTTGGGTCCAATGGAATGGATTGGGTGCGTTCGTTGCGAAAGATTCCGACGCAACATCGTTTAGCGAGCTTGTGCGTTAATGGCACCACTTCGGCTAGTTTTGCATTCGACTTTCATGCTGTAACAAAATGGTCCGAAGCGCCCCAAAACATGAGTTTTGTGTCGAATGGAGTGGATCTGGTGCGTTCGTTGCGAAAAATTCTGACGCAACTTCGTTTAGCGACGTTGTGCGTTGACGGCACCAGTTCGGCCAGTTTTGCATTCGACTTTCGTGCAGTAACAAAACGGTCCGAAACGCCCCGAAACATGAGTTTTGGGTCGAACGGAGTGGATCTGGTGCATTCATTGCGAAAAATGCCGACGCAGCTTCGTTTGGCAAACTTGTGCGTCAATGGCTCCAGTTCGGCCAGCTTTGCCTCGACTTTCGTGCAGTAACGAAATGGTCCGAAACGCCCCAAAACATGAGTTTTGCGTCCATTGGAGTGAGGTGCGTTCGTTGCGAAAAATTCCGACGCAACTTCGTTTAGCGACGTTGTGCGTTGATGGCACCAGTTCGGCCAGTTTTGCATTCGACTTTCGTGCAGTAACGAAACGGTCTGAAATGTCCCAAAACATGAGTTTTGAGTTTTGGGTCGAATGGAGTGGATCGGGTGCGTTCATTGCGAAAAATGCCGACGCAGCTTCGTTTGGCGAACTTGTGCGTCAATGGCTCCAGTTCGGCCAGCTTTGCCTCGACCTTCGTGCAGTAACGAAACTATCCGAAACATCCCAAAACAGCCGTTTTGGGTCGAATGGAGTGGATCAAGTGCGTTCATTGCGAAAAATGCCGACGCAGCTTCGTTTGGCGAACTAGTGCGTCAATAGCACCGGTCCGGCTAGATTTGCATCGACTTTCGTGCAGTAACGAAACGATCCAAAACGCACCAAAATATGAGTTTCAGGTCGAACAGAGTGGATCGGGTGTGTTCGTTGCGAAAAATTCCGGCGCAACTTCGTTTGGCGAACTTGTGCGTTAATGGCACCGGTTCGGCCAGTTTTGCATTCAACTTTCGTGCAGTAATGAAACGTTCTGAAACGCCCCAAAACACGAGTTTTGGGTCGAATGGAGTGGATAGGTTGTGTTCGTTGCGAAAAATTCCGACGCAGCTTCGTTTGGCCAACTTGTGCGCTGATGGCACTTATTCGTCCAGATTTGCATCGACTTTCGTGCAGTAACGAAACTGTCCGAAACGCATCAAAATATGAGTTTTGGGTCGAATGGAGTGGATCGGGTGCGTTCATTGCGAAAAAATGCCGACGCAGCTTCGTTTGGCGAACTAGTGCGTCAGTGGCACCGGTCCGGCTAGATTTGCATCGACTTTCGTGCAGTAACGAAACCGTCCAAAACGCATCAAAACATGAGTTTTGGGTCCAATGAATGGATTGGGTGCGTTCGTTGCGAAAGATTCCGACGCAACTTCGTTTAGCGAGCTTGTGCGTTAATGGCACCAGTTCGGCTAGTTTTGCATTCGACTTTCGTGCTGTAACAAAATGGTCCGAAACGCCCCAAAACATGAGTTTTGTGTCGAATGGAGTGGATCTGGTGCGTTCATTGCGAAAAATTCCGACGCAACTTCGTTTAGCGACGTTGTGCGTTGATGGCACCAGTTCGGCCAGTTTTGCATTCGACTTTCGTGCAGTAACAATACGGTGCGAAACGCCCCAAAACATGAGTTTTGGGGACGAATGGAGTGGATCGGGTGCGTTCATTGCGAAAAATGCCGACGCAGCTTCGTTAGGCGAACTTGTGCGTCAATGGCTCCAGTTCGGCCAGCTTTGCCTCGACTTTCGTGCAGTAACGAAATGGTCCGAACTACCCCAAAACATGAGTTTTGCGTCCATTGGAGTGGATGAGGTGCGTTCGTTGCGAAAAATTCCGACAGCAACTTCGTTTAGCGACGTTGTGCGTTGATGGCACCAGTTCGGCAAGCTTTGCATCGACTTTCGTGTAGTGATTTACAGTCCGAAACGCACCAAAACGTGAGTTTTGGGTCGAACAGAGTGGATTGGGTGCGTTCGTTGCGAAAAGTTCCGACGCACCTTGGTTTAGCGAACTTGTGCGTTAATGGCACCGGTTCGGCCAGTTTTGCATTCGACTTTCGTGCAGTAACGAAACGTCCGAAACGCCCGCAAAACATGAGTTTTGGGTCGAAAGGAGTGGATCGGGTGCGTTCGTTGCGAAAAATTCCGACGCAACTTCGTTTTAGCGAACTTGTGCGTTAATGGCACCAGTTCTGCAAGCTTTGCATCGAATTTCGTGTAATGACTTAACGGCCTGAAACGCCCCAAAACATGAGGTTTGGGTCGAATGGAGTGCATCGGTTGTGTTCGTTGCGAAAAATTCCGACGCAGCTTCATTTGGCGAACTTGTGCGTTGATGGTACTAATTCGTCCAGTTTTGCATCGACTTTCTTGCAGTAACGAAACAGTCCGAAACGCCCCAAAACATGAGTTTTGGTGTCGAACGGAGTGGATTGGGTGCGTTCGTTGCGAAAAATGCCGACGCAGCTTCGTTAGGCGAACTTGTGCGTCAATGGCTCCAGTTCGGCCAGCTTTGCCTCGACTTTCGTGCAGTAACGAAATGGTCCGAAACGCCCCAAAACATGAGTTTCGGGTCGAATGGAGTGGATCGGGTGTGTTCGTTGCGAAAAATTCCAACGCAGCTTCGTTTGGGCGAACTTGTGCGTCAATGGCTCCATTTCGGCCAGCTTTGCCTCGACTTTCGTGCAGTAATGAAACGGTCCGAAATGCCCCAAAACATGAGTTTTGCGTCCATTGGAGTGGATGAGGTGCGTTCGTTGCGAAAAATTCAGACGCAACTTCGTTTAGCGAACTTGTGCGTTAATGGCACCGGTTCGACCAGTTTTGCATTCAACTTTCGTGCAGTAACGAAACGTTCCGAAACGGCCCAAAACACGAGTTTTGGGTGGAATGGAGTGGATCGGTTGTGTTCGTTGCGAAAAATTCCGACGCAGCTTCGTTTGGCGAACTTGTGCGTTGATGGTACTAATTCGTCCAGTTTTGCATCGACTTTCGTGCAGTAACAAAACAGTCCGAAACGCCCCAAAACATGAGTTTTGGGTCGAACGGAGTGGATTGGGTGCGTTCGTTGCGAAAAATGCCGACGCAGCTTCGTTTGGCGAACGAGTGCGTCGAATGGCACCGGTCCCGGCTAGATTTGCATCGACTTTCGTGCAGTAACGAAACGGTCCAAAACGCACCAAAACATGAGTTTCGGGTCGAACAGAGTGGATCGGAGTGTGTTCGTTGCGAAAATTCGACGCAACTTCGTTTATTGAACTAATGGCACAGGTTCGGCCAGATTTGCATCGACTTTCGTGCAGTAACGAAACCGTCCGAAACGCATCAAAACATGAGTTTTGGGTCCAATGGAATGGATTGGGTGCGTTCGTTGCGAAGGTTCCGACGCTACTCTCGTTTAGCGAGCTTGTGCGTAATGGCACCAGTTCGGCAAGCTTTGCATCGACTTTTGTGTAGTGACTTAACGGTCGGAAACGCCCCAAAACATGAGTTTTGGGTCGAACGGAGTGGATCGGATGCGTTCATTGCGAAAAATTCCAACGCAGCTTCGTTGGCGAACCTGTGCGTCAATGGCACCAGTTCGGCCAGTTTTTGCATCGACTTTCGTGCAGTAACGAAACGGTCCGAAACGCACCAAAATATGAGTTTTTGGACGAATGGAGTGGATCGGGTGCGTTCATTGCGAAAAATGCCGACGCAGCTTCGTTAGGCGAACTTGTGCGTCAATGGCTCCAGTTCGGCCAGCTTTCGCCTCGACTTTCGTGCAGTAACGAAATGGTCCGAAACGCCCCAAAACATGAGTTTTGGGTCGAATGGAGTGGATCGGGTGCATTCGTTGCGGAAAAATTCCGACGCCAGCTTCGTTTGGCGAACTTGTGCGTTGATGGTACTAATTCGTCCAGTTTTGCATCGACTTTCGTGCAGTAACGAAACAGTCCGAACGCCCCAAAACATGAGTTTTGGGTCGAACGGAGTGGATTGGGTGCGTTCGTTGCGAAAAATGCCGACGCAGCTTCGTTTGGCGAACGAGTGCGTCAATGGCACCGGTCCGGCTAGATTTGCATCGACTTTCGTGCAGTAACGAAACGGTCCAAAACGCACCAAAACATGAGTTTCGGGTCGAACAGAGTGGATCGGGTGTGTTCGTTGCGAAAATTCCGACGCAACTTCGTTGGTTAACTAATGGCACAGGTTCGGCCAGATTTGCATCGACTTTCGTGCAGTAACGAAACCGTCCGAAACGCATCAAAACATGAGTTTTGGGTCCAATGGAATGGATTGGGTGCGTTCGTTGCGAAAGATTCCGACGCTACTTCGTTTAGCGAGCTTGTGCGTAATGGCACCAGTTCGGCTAGTTTTGCATTCAACCTTCGTGCTGTAACAAAATGGTCCGAAACGCCCCAAAACATGAGTTTTGTGTCGAATGGAGTGGATCTGGTGCGTTCGTTGCGAAAAATTCCGACGCACCTTCGTTTAGCGAGCTTGTGCGTTAATGGCACCAGTTCGGCTAGTTTTGCATTCGACTTTCGTGCAGTAATGAAACGGTCCGAAACGCCCCAAAACATGAGTTTTGGTCGAACGGAGTGGATTGGGTGCGTTCATTGCGAAAATGCCAACGCAGCTTCGTTTGGCGAACTTGTGCGTCAATGGCTCCAGTTCGGCCAGCTTTGCCTCGACTTTCGTGCAGTAACGAAATGGTCCGAAACATGAGTTTGCGTCCATGTGAGTGGATGAGGTGCGTTCGTTGCGAAAAATTCCGACGCAACTTCGTTTAGCGACGTTGTGCGTTGATGGCACCGGTTCGGCCAGTTTTGCATTCGACTCTCGTGCAGTAGCGAAACGGTCCGAAATGCCCCAAAACATGAGTTTTGGGTCGAATGGAGTGGATCGGGTGCGTTCGTTGCGAAAAATTCCGACGCAACTTCGTTTAGCGAACTTGTGCGTTAATGGCACCAGTTCTGCAAGCTTTGCATCGACCTTTCGTGTAATGACTTAACGGTCTGAAACGCCCCAAAACATGAGTTTTGGGGTCGAACAGAGGTGGATCGGAGTGCGTTCATTGCGAAAAATGCCGAGGCAGCTTCGTTTGGCGAACTTGTGCGTTGATGGCACTTATTCGTCCAGTTTTGCATCGACTTTCGTGCAGTAACGAAACAGTTCGAAACGCCCCAAAACATGAGTTTTGGGTCGAACAGAGTGTATTGGGTGCGTTCGTTGCGAAAAATTCCGACGCACCTTCGTTTGGCGAGCTTGTGTGTTAATGGCACCAGTTCGGCTAGTTTGCATTCGACTTTCGTGAAGTAATGAAACGGTCCGAAATGCCCCAACACATGAGTTTTGGGTCGAACGGAGTGGATCGGATGCGTTCGTTGCGAAAAATTCCCGACGCAGCTTCGTTTGGCGAACCCTGTGCGTCAATGGCACCAGTTCGGCCAGTTTTGCATCGACTTTCGTGCAGTAACGAAACGGTCCGAAACGCACCAAAATATGAGTTTTGGGTCGAATGGAGTGGATCGGGTGCATTCATTGCGAAAAATGCCGACGCAACTTCGTTTAGCGAACGTGTGCGTTAATGGCACCGGTTTCGGCCAGTTTTGCATTCAACTTTCATGCAGTAATGAAACGTTCCGAAACGCCCCAAAACACGAGTTTTGGGTCGAATGGAGTGGATCGGTTGTGTTCGTTGCGAAAAATTCCGACCGCAACTTCGTTTAGCGAGCTTGTGCGTTGATGGCACTTATTCGTCCAGTTTTGCATCGACTGTTCGTGCAGTAACGAAACAGTCCGAAACGCCCCAAAACACGAGTTTTGGGTCGAACGGAGTGGGTTGGTTGCGTTCGTTGCGAAAAATTCCGACGCACCTTCGTTTGGCGAGCTTGTGTGTTAATGGCACCAGTTCGGCTAGTTTTGCATTCGACTTTCGTGAAGTAATGAAACGGTCCGAAATGCCCCAAAACATGAGTTTTGGGTCGAACGGAGTGGATCGGGTGCGTTCATTGCGAAAAATGCCGACGCAACTTCGTTTAGCGAACATGTGCGTTAATGGCACCGGTGCGGCCAGTTTTGCATTCAACTTTCATGCAGTAATGAAACGTTCCGAAACGCCCCAAAACACGAGTTTTGGGTCGAATGGAGTGGATCGGTTGTGTTCGTTGCAAAAAATTCTGACGCAACTTCGTTTAGCGAGCTTGTGCGTTGATGGCACTTATTCGTCCAGTTTTGCATCGACTTTCGTGCAGTAACGAAACAGTCCGAAACGCCCCAAAACACGAGTTTTGGGTCGAACGGAGTGGGTTGGGTGCGTTCGTTGCGAAAAATTCCGACGCACCTTCGTTTGGCGAGCTTGTGTGTTAATGGCACCAGTTCGGCTAGTTTTGCATTCGACTTTCGTGAAGTAATGAAACGGTCCGAAATGCCCCAAAACATGAGTTTTAGGTCGAACGGAGTGGATCGGGTGCGTTCATTGCGAAAAATGCCGACGCAGCTTCGTCTGGCAAACATGTGCGTTAATGGCACCTATTCGGCCAGTTTTGCATCGACTTTCGTGCTGTAACGAAACGTTCCGAAACGTACCAAAACATGAGTTTTGGGTCGAACGGTGGATCGGGTGCGTTCGTTGCGAATAATTCCGGCGCAACTTTGTTTAGCGAACTTGTGTGTCAATGGCACCAGTTAGGCAAGCTTTGCATCGACTTTTGTGTAGTGACCTAACGGTCGGAAACGCCCCAAAACATGAGTTTTGGGTCGAACGGAGTGGATCGGATGCGTTCATTGCGAAAAATTCCAACGCAGCTTCGTTTGGCGAACCTTTGCGTCAATGGCACCAGTTCGGCCAGTTTTGCATCGACTTTCGTGCGGTAACGAAACGGTCCGAAACGCACCAAAATATGAGTTATGGGACGAATGGAGTGGATCGGGTGCGTTCATTGCGAAAAATGCCGACGCACCTTCGTTAGGCGAACTTGTGCGTCAATGGCTCCAGTTCGGCCAGCTTTGCCTCGACTTTCGTGCAGTAATGAAATGGTCCGAAACGCCCCAAAACATGAGTTTTGTGTCGAATGGAGTGGATCTGGTGCGTTCGTTGCGAAAAATTCCGACGCACCTTCATTTAGCGAGCTTGTGCGTTAATGGCACCAGTTCGGCTAGTTTTGCATTCGACTTTCGTGCAGTAATGAAACGGTCCGAAACGCCCCAAAACATGAGTTTGGGTCGAACGGAGTGGATTGGGTGCGTTCATTGCGAAAAATGCCAACGCAGCTTCGTTTGGTGAACTTGTGCGTCAATGGCTCCAGTTCGGCCAGCTTTGCCTCGACTTTCGTGCAGTAACGAAATGGTCCGAAACATGAGTTTTGCGTCCATTGGAGTGGATGAGGTGCGTTCGTTGCGAAAAATTCAGACGCAACTTCGTTTAGCGAACTTGTGCGTTCATGGCACCGGTTCGACCAGTTTTGCATTCAACTTTCGTGCAGTAACGAAACGTTCCGAAACGCCCCAAAACACGAGTTTTGGGTGGAATGGAGTGGATCGGTTGTGTTCGTTGCGAAAAATTCCGACGCAGCTTCGTTTGGCGAACTTGTTCGTTGATGGTACTAATTCGTCCAGTTTTGCATCGACTTTCGTGCAGTAACGAAACAGTCCGAAACGCCCCAAAACATGAGTTTTGGGTCGAACGGAGTGGATTGGGTGCGTTCGTTGCGAAAAATGCCGACGCAGCTTCGTTTGGCGAACGAGTGCGTCAATGGCACCGGTCCGGCTAGATTTGCATCGACTTTCGTGCAGTAACGAAACGGTCCAAAACGCACCAAAACATGAGTTTCGGGTCGAACAGAGTGGATCGGGTGTGTTCGTTGCGAAAATTCCGACGCAACTTCATTTATTGAACTAATGGCACAGGTTCGGCCAGATTTGCATCGACTTTCGTGCAGTAACGAAACCGTCCGAAACGCATCAAAACATGAGTTTTGGGTCCAATGGAATGGATTGGGTGCGTTCGTTGCGAAAGATTCCGACGCTACTTCGTTTAGCGAGCTTGTGCGTTAATGGCACCAGTTCGGCTAGTTTTGCATTCAACCTTCGTGCTGTAACAAAATGGTCCGAAATGCCCCAAAACATGAGTTTTGTGTCGAATGGAGTGGATCTGGTGCGTTCGTTGCGAAAAATTCCGACGCACCTTCGTTTAGCGAGCTTGTGCGTTAATGGCACCAGTTCGGCTAGTTTTGCATTCGACTTTCGTGCAGTAATGAAACGGTCCGAAACGCCCCAAAACATGAGTTTGGGTCGAACGGAGTGGATTGGGTGCGTTCATTGCGAAAAATGCCAACGCAGCTTCGTTTGGCGAACTTGTGCGTCAATGGCTCCAGTTCGGCCAGCTTTGCCTCGACTTTCGTGCAGTAACGAAATGGTCCGAAACATGAGTTTTGCGTCCATGTGAGTGGATGAGGTGCGTTCGTTGCGAAAAATTCCGACGCAACTTCGTTTAGCGACGTTGTGCGTTGATGGCACCGGTTCGGCCAGTTTTGCATTCGACTTTCGTGCAGTAGCGAAACGGTCCGAAATGCCCCAAAACATGAATTTCGGGTCGAACGGAGTGGATCGGATGCGTTCGTTGCGAAAAATTCCGACGCAGCTTCGTTTGGCGAACCTGTGCGTCAATGGCACCAGTTCGGCCAGTTTTGCATCGACTTTCGTGCAGTAACGAAACGGTCCGAAACGCACCAAAATATGAGTTTTGGGTCGAATGGAGTGGATCGGGTGCGTTCATTGCGAAAAATGCCGACGCAACTTCGTTTAGCGAACTTGTGCGTTAATGGCACCGGTTCGGCCAGTTTTGCATTCAGCTTTCATGCAGTAATGAAACGTTCCGAAACGCCCCAAAACACGAGTTTTGGGTCGAATGGAGTGGATCGGTTGTGTTCGTTGCGAAAAATTCCGACGCAACTTCGTTTAGCGAGCTTGTGCGTTTATGGCACTTATTCGTCCAGTTTTGCATCGACTTTCGTGCAGTAACGAAACAGTCCGAAACGCCCCAAAACATGAGTTTTGGGTCGAACGGAGTGGATTGGGTGCGTTCGTTGCGAAAAATGCCGACGCAGCTTCGTTTGGCGAACGAGTGCGTCAATGGCACCCGGTCCGGCTAGATTTGCATCGACTTTCGTGCAGTAACGAAACGGTCCAAAACGCACCAAAACATGAGTTTCGGGTCGAACAGAGTGGATCGGGTGTGTTCGTTGCGAAAATTCCGACGCAACTTCGTTTATTGAACTAATGGCACAGGTTCGGCCAGATTTGCATCGACTTTCGTGCAGTAACGAAACCGTCCGAAACGCATCAAAACATGAGTTTTGGGTCCAATGGAATGGATTGGGTGCGTTCGTTGCGAAAGATTCCGACGCTACTTCGTTTAGCGAGCTTGTGCGTTAATGGCACCAGTTCGGCTAGTTTTGCATTCAACCTTCGTGCTGTAACAAAATGATCCGAAACGCCCCAAAACATGAGTTTTGTGTCGAATGGAGTGGATCTGGTGCGTTCGTTGCGAAAAATTCCGACGCACCTTCGTTTAGCGAGCTTGTGCGTTAATGGCACCAGTTCGGCTAGTTTTGCATTCGACTTTCGTGCAGTAATGAAACGGTC
Organism: Panicum miliaceum; assembly: GCA_032594955.1. NCBI lineage: Eukaryota > Viridiplantae > Streptophyta > Magnoliopsida > Poales > Poaceae > Panicum > Panicum miliaceum. Next base: position 17,149,969 of record CM064072.1, on the reverse strand, counting down.
CGAAACGCCCCAAAACATGAGTTTTGGTCGAACGGAGTGGATTGGGTGCGTTCATTGCGAAAAATGCCAACGCAGCTTCGTTTGGCGAACTTGTGCGTCAATGGCTCCAGTTCGGCCAGCTTTGCCTCGACTTTCGTGCAGTAAGGAAATGGTCCGAAACATGAGTTTTGCGTCCATTGGAGTGGATGAGGTGCGTTCGTTGCGAAAAATTCCGACGCAACTTCGTTTAGCGACGTTGTGCGTTGATGGCACCGGTTCGGCCAGTTTTGCATTCGACTCTCGTGCAGTAGCGAAACGGTCCGAAATGCCCCAAAACATGAGTTTTGGGTCGAATGGAGTGGATCGGGTGCGTTCGTTGCGAGAAATTCCGACGCAACTTCGTTTAGCGAACTTGTGCGTTAATGGCACCAGTTCTGCAAGCTTTGCATCGACTTTCATGTAATGACTTAACGGTCTGAAACGCCCCAAAACATGAGTTTTGGGTCGAACAGAGTGGATCGGGTGCGTTCATTGCGAAAAATGCCGAGGCAGCTTCGTTTGGCGAACTTGAGCGTTGATGGCACTTATTCGTCCAGTTTTGCATCGACTTTCGTGCAGTAACGAAACAGTTCGAAACGCCCCAAAACATGAGTTTTGGGTCGAACGGAGTGTATTGGGTGCGTTCGTTGCGAAAAATTCCGACGCACCTTCGTTTAGCGAGCTTGTGTGTTAATGGCACCAGTTCGGCTAGTTTTGCATTCGACTTTCGTGAAGTAATGAAACGGTCCGAAATGCCCCAAAACATGAGTTTTGGGTCGAACGGAGTGGATCGGATGCGTTCGTTGCGAAAAATTCCGACGCAGCTTCGTTTGGCGAACCTGTGCGTCAATGGCACCAGTTCGGCCAGTTTTGCATCGACTTTCGTGCAGTAAGGAAACGGTCCGAAACGCACCAAAATATGAGTTTTGGGTCGAATGGAGTGGATCGGGTGCGTTCATTGCGAAAAATGCCGACGCAACTTCGTTTAGCGAACTTGTGCGTTAATGGCACCCGGTTCGGCCAGTTTTGCATTCAGCTTTCATGAAGTAATGAAACGTTCCGAAACGCCCCAAAACACGAGTTTTGGGTCGAATGGAGTGGATCGGTTGTGTTCGTTGCGAAAAATTCCGACGCAACTTCGTTTAGCGAGCTTGTGCGTTGATGGCACTTATTCGTCCAGTTTTGCATCGACTTTCGTGCAGTAACGAAACAGTCCGAAACGCCCCAAAACATGAGTTTTGGGTCGAACGGAGTGGATTGGGTGCGTTCGTTGCGAAAAATACCGACGCAGCTTCGTTTGGCGAACGAGTGCGTCAATGGCACCGGTCCGGCTAGATTTGCATCGACTTTCGTGCAGTAACGAAACGGTCCAAAACGCACCAAAACATGAGTTTCGGGTCGAACAGAGTGGATCGGGTGTGTTCGTTGCGAAAATTCCGACGCAACTTCGTTTATTGAACTAATGGCACAGGTTCGGCCAGATTTGCATCGACTTTCGTGCAGTAACGAAACCGTCCGAAACGCATCAAAACATGAGTTTTGGGTCCAATGGAATGGATTGGGTGCGTTCGTTGCGAAAGATTCCGACGCTACTTCGTTTAGCGAGCTTGTGCGTTAATGGCACCAGTTCGGCTAGTTTTGCATTAAACCTTCGTGCTGTAACAAAATGGTCCGAAACGCCCCAAAACATGAGTTTTGTGTCGAATGGAGTGGATCTGGTGCGTTCGTTGCGAAAAATTCCGACGCACCTTCGTTTAGCGAGCTTGTGCGTTAATGGCACAAGTTCGGCTAGTTTTGCATTCGACTTTCGTGCAGTAATGAAACGGTCCGAAACGCCCCAAAACATGAGTTTTGGTCGAACGGAGTGGATTGGGTGCGTTCATTGCGAAAAATGCCAACGCAGCTTCGTTTGGCGAACTTGTGCGTCAATGGCTCCAGTTCGGCCAGCTTTGCCTCGACTTTCGTGCAGTAAGGAAATGGTCCGAAACATGAGTTTTGCGTCCATTGGAGTGGATGAGGTGCGTTCGTTGCGAAAAATTCCGACGCAACTTCGTTTAGCGACGTTGTGCGTTGATGGCACCGGTTCGGCCAGTTTTGCATTCGACTCTCGTGCAGTAGCGAAACGGTCCGAAATGCCCCAAAACATGAGTTTTGGGTCGAATGGAGTGGATCGGGTGCGTTCGTTGCGAGAAATTCCGACGCAACTTCGTTTAGCGAACTTGTGCGTTAATGGCACCAGTTCTGCAAGCTTTGCATCGACTTTCGTGTAATGACTTAACGGTCTGAAACGCCCCAAAACATGAGTTTTGGGTCAAACAGAGTGGATCGGGTGCGTTCATTGCGAAAAATGCCGAGGCAGCTTCGTTTGGCGAACTTGAGCGTTGATGGCACTTATTCGTCCAGTTTTGCATCGACTTTCGTGCAGTAACGAAACAGTTCGAAACGCCCCAAAACATGAGTTTTGGGTCGAACGGAGTGTATTGGGTGCGTTCGTTGCGAAAAATTCCGACGCACCTTCGTTTGGCGAGCTTGTGTGTTAATGGCACCAGTTCGGCTAGTTTTGCATTCGACTTTCGTGAAGTAATGAAACGGTCCGAAATGCCCCAAAACATGAGTTTTGGGTCGAACGAGTGGATCGGATGCGTTCGTTGCGAAAAATTCCGACGCAGCTTCGTTTGGCGAACCTGTGCGTCAATGGCACCAGTTCGGCCAGTTTTGCATCGACTTTCGTGCAGTAAGGAAACGGTCCGAAACGCACCAAAATATGAGTTTTGGGTCGAATGGAGTGGATCGGGTGCGTTCATTGCGAAAAATGCCGACGCAACTTCGTTTAGCGAACGTGTGCGTTAATGGCACCCGGTTCGGCCAGTTTTGCATTCAACTTTCATGCAGTAATGAAACGTTCCGAAACGCCCCCAAAACACGAGTTTTGGGTCGAATGGAGTGGAATCGGTTGTGTTCGTTGCGAAAAATCCGACGCAACTTCGTTTAGCGAGCTTGTGCGTTGATGGCACTTATTCGTCCAGTTTTGCATCGACTTTCGTGCAGTAACGAAACAGTCCGAAACGCCCCAAACACGAGTTTTGGGTCGAACGGAGTGGGTTGGGTGCGTTCGTTGCGAAAAATTCCGACGCACCTTCGTTTGGCGAGCTTGTGTGTTAATGGCACCAGTTCGGCTAGTTTTGCATTCGACTTTCGTGAAGTAATGAAACGGTCCGAAATGCCCCAAAACATGAGTTTTGGGTCGAACGGAGTGGATCGGGTGCGTTCATTGCGAAAAATGCCCGACGCAACTTCGTTTAGCGAACATGTGCGTTAATGGCACCGGTGCGGCCAGTTTTGCATTCAACTTTCATGCAGTAATGAAACGTTCCGAAACGCCCCAAAACACGAGTTTTGGGTCGAACGGAGTGGATCGGTTGTGTCCGTTGCGAAAAATTCCGACGCAACTTCGTTTAGCGAGTTTGTGCGTTGATGGCACTTATTCGTCCAGTTTTGCATCGACTTTCGTGCAGTAACGAAACAGTCCGAAAACGCCCCAAAACACGAGTTTTGGGTCGAACGGAGTGGGTTGGGTGCGTTCGTTGCGAAAAATTCCGACGCACCTTCGTTTGGCGAGCTTGTGTGTTAATGGCACCAGTTCGGCTAGTTTTGCATTCGACTTTCGTGAAGTAATGAAACGGTCCGAAATGCCCCAAAACATGAGTTTTGGGTCGAACGGAGTGGATCGGGTGCGTTCATTGCGAAAAATGCCGACGCAGCTTCGTCTGGCAAACATGTGCGTGGCACCTATTCGGCCAGTTTTGCATCGACTTTCGTGCTGTAACGAAACGTTCCGAAACGTACCAAAACATGAGTTTTGGGTCGAACGGTGGATCGGGTGCGTTCGTTGCGAATAATTCCGGCGCAACTTTGTTTAGCGAACTTGTGTGTCAATGGCACCAGTTAGGCAAGCTTTGCATCGACTTTTGTGTAGTGACTTAACGGTCGGAAACGACCCAAAACATGAGTTTAGGGTCGAACGGAGTGGATCGGATGCGTTCATTGCGAAAAATTCCAACGCAGCTTCGTTTGGCGAACCTTTGCGTCAATGGCACCAGTTCGGCCAGTTTTGCATCGACTTTCGTGCGGTAACGAAACGGTCCGAAACGCACCAAAATATGAGTTATGGGACGAATGGAGTGGATCGGGTGCGTTCATTGCGAAAAATGCCGACGCACCTTCGTTAGGCGAACTTGTGCGTCAATGGCTCCAGTTCGGCCAGCTTTGCCTCGACTTTCGTGCAGTAATGAAATGGTCCGAAACGCCCCAAAACATGAGTTTTGTGTCGAATGGAGTGGATCTGGTGCGTTCGTTGCGAAAAATTCCGACGCACCTTCATTTAGCGAGCTTGTGCGTTAATGGCACCAGTTCGGCTAGTTTTGCATTCGACTTTCGTGCAGTAATGAAACGGTCCGAAACGCCCCAAAACATGAGTTTGGGTCGAACGGAGTGGATTGGGTGCGTTCATTGCGAAAAATGCCAACGCAGCTTCGTTTGGTGAACTTGTGCGTCAATGGCTCCAGTTCGGCCAGCTTTGCCTCGACTTTCGTGCAGTAACGAAATGGTCCGAAAACATGAGTTTTGCGTCCATTGGAGTGGATGAGGTGCGTTCGTTGCGAAAAATTCCGACGCAACTTCGTTTAGCGACGTTGTGCGTTGATGGCACTTATTCGTCCAGTTTTGCATCGACTTTCGTGCAGTAACGAAACAGTTCGAAACGCCCAAAACATGAGTTTTGGGTCGAACGGAGTGGATTGGGTGCGTTCGTTGCAAAAAATGCCGACGCAGCTTCGTTTGGCGAACGAGTGCGTCAATGGCACCGGTCCGGCTAGATTTGCATCGACTTTCGTGCAGTAACGAAACGGTCCAAAACGCACCAAAACATGAGTTTCGGGTCGAACAGAGTGGATCGGGTGTGTTCGTTGCGAAAATTCCGACGCAACTTCGTTTATTGAACTAATGGCACAGGTTCGGCCAGATTTGCATACTTTCGTGCAGTAATGAAACCGTCCGAAACGCATCAAAACATGAGTTTTGGGTCCAATGGAATGGATTGGGTGCGTTCGTTGCGAAAGATTCCGACGCTACTTCGTTTAGCGAGCTTGTGCGTTAATGGCACCAGTTCGGCTAGTTTGCATTCAACCTTCGTGCTGTAACAAAATGGTCCGAAACGCCCCAAAACATGAGTTTTGTGTCGAATGGAGTGGATCTGGTGCGTTCGTTGCGAAAAATTCCGACGCACCTTCGTTTAGCGAGCTTGTGCGTTAATGGCACCAGTTCGGCTAGTTTTGCATTCGACTTTCGTGCAGTAATGAAACGGTCCGAAACGCCCCAAAACATGAGTTTTGGTCGAACGGAGAGGATTGGGTGCGTTCATTGCGAAAAATGGCAACGCAGCTTCGTTTGGCGAACTTGTGCGTCAATGGCTCCAGTTCGGCCAGCTTTGCCTCGACTTTCGTGCAGTAACGAAATGGTCCGAAACATGAGTTTTGCGTCCATTGGAGTGGATGAGGTGCGTTCGTTGCGAAAAATTCCGACGCAACTTCGTTTAGCGACGTTGTGCGTTGATGGCACCGGTTCGGCCCAGTTTTGCATTCGACTCTCGTGCAGTAGCGAAACGGTCCGAAATGCCCCAAAACATGAGTTTTGGGTCGAATGGAGTGGATCGGGTGCGTTCGTTGCGAGAAATTCCGACGCAACTTCGTTTAGCGAACTTGTGCGTTAATGGCACCAGTTCTGCAAGCTTTGCATCGACTTTCATGTAATGACTTAACGGTCTGAAACGCCCCAAAACATGAGTTTTGGGTCGAACAGAGTGGATCGGGTGCGTTCATTGCGAAAAATGCCGAGGCAGCTTCGTTTGGCGAACTTGAGCGTTGATGGCACTTATTCGTCCAGTTTTGCATCGACTTTCGTGCAGTAACGAAACAGTTCGAAACGCCCCAAAACATGAGTTTTGGGTCGAACGGAGTGTATTGGGTGCGTTCGTTGCGAAAAATTCCGACGCACCTTCGTTTAGCGAGCTTGTGTGTTAATGGCACCAGTTCGGCTAGTTTTGCATTCGACTTTCGTGAAGTAATGAAACGGTCCGAAATGCCCCAAAACATGAGTTTTGGGGTCGAACGGAGTGGATCGGATGCGTTCGTTGCGAAAAATTCCGACGCAGCTTCGTTTGGCGAACCTGTGCGTCAATGGCACCGGCCAGTTTTGCATCGACTTTCGTGCAGTAAGGAAACGGTCCGAAACGCACCAAAATATGAGTTTTGGGTCGAATGGAGTGGATCGGGTGCGTTCATTGCGAAAAATGCCGACGCAACTTCGTTTAGCGAACGTGTGCGTTAATGGCACCGGTTCGGCCAGTTTTGCATTCAACTTTCATGCAGTAATGAAACGTTCTGAAACGCCCCAAAACACGAGTTTTGGGTCGAATGGAGTGGATCGGTTGTGTTCGTTGCGAAAAATTCCGACGCAACTTCGTTTAGCGAGCTTGTGCGTTGATGGCACTTATTCGTCCAGTTTTGCATCGACTTTCGTGCAGTAACGAAACAGTCCGAAACGCCCCAAAACATGAGTTTTGGGGTCGAACGGAGTGGATTGGGTGCGTTCGTTGCGAAAAATGCCGACGCAGCTTCGTTTGGCGAACGAGTGCGTCAATGGCACCGGTCCCGGCTAGATTTGCATCGACTTTCGTGCAGTAACGAAACGGTCCAAAACGCACCAAAACATGAGTTTCGGGTCGAACAGAGTGGATCGGGTGTGTTCGTTGCGAAAATTCCGACGCAACTTCGTTTATTGAACTAATGGCACAGGTTCGGCCAGATTTGCATCGACTTTCGTGCAGTAACGAAACCGTCCGAAACGCATCAAAACATGAGTTTTGGGTCCAATGGAATGGATTGGGTGCGTTCGTTGCGAAAGATTCCGACGCTACTTCGTTTAGCGAGCTTGTGCGTTAATGGCACCAGTTCGGCTAGTTTTGCATTCAACCTTCGTGCTGTAACAAAATGGTCCGAAATGCCCCAAAACATGAGTTTTGTGTCGAATGGAGTGGATCTGGTGCGTTCGTTGCGAAAAACGACGCACCTTCGTTTAGCGAGCTTGTGCGTTAATGGCACCAGTTCGGCTAGTTTTGCATTCGACTTTCGTGCAGTAATGAAACGGTCCGAAACACCCCAAAACATGAGTTTGGGTCGAACGGAGTGGATTGGGTGCGTTCATTGCGAAAAATGCCAACGCAGCTTCGTTTGGCGAACTTGTGCGTCAATGGCTCCAGTTCGGCCAGCTTTGCCTCGACTTTCGTGCAGTAACGAAATGGTCCGAAACATGAGTTTTGCGTCCATGTGAGTGGATGAGGTGCGTTCGTTGCGAAAAATTCCGACGCAACTTCGTTTAGCGACGTTGTGCGTTGATGGCACCGGTTCGGCCAGTTTTGCATTCGACTTTCGTGCAGTAGCGAAACGGTCTGAAATGCCCCAAAACATGAGTTTTGGGTCGAACGGAGTGGATCGGATGCGTTCGTTGCGAAAAATTCCGACGCAGCTTCGTTTGACGAACCTGTGCGTCAATGGCACCAGTTCGGCCAGTTTTGCATCGACTTTCGTGCAGTAACGAAGCGGTCCGAAACGCACCAAAATATGAGTTTTGGGTCGAATGGAGTGGATCGGGTGCGTTCATTGCGAAAAATGCCGACGCAACTTCGTTTAGCGAACTTGTGCGTTAATGGCACCGGTTCGGCCAGTTTTGCATTCAGCTTTCATGAAGTAATGAAACGTTCCGAAACGCCCCAAAACACGAGTTTTGGGTCGAATGGAGTGGATCGGTTGTGTTCGTTGCGAAAAATTCCGACGCAACTTCGTTTAGCGAGCTTGTGCGTTGATGGCACTTATTCGTCCAGTTTTGCATCGACTTTCGTGCAGTAACGAAACAGTCCGAAACGCCCCAAAACATGAGTTTTGGGTCGAACGGAGTGGATTGGGTGCGTTCGTTGCGAAAAATACCGACGCAGCTTCGTTTGGCGAACGAGTGCGTCCATGGCACCGGTCCGGCTAGATTTGCATCGACTTTCGTGCAGTAACGAAACGGTCCAAAACGCACCAAAACATGAGTTTCGGGTCGAACAGAGTGGATCGGGTGTGTTCGTTGCGAAAATTCCGACGCAACTTCGTTTATTGAACTAATGGCACAGGTTCGGCCAGATTTGCATCGACTTTCGTGCAGTAACGAAACCGTCCGAAACGCATCAAAACATGAGTTTTGGGTCCAATGGAATGGATTGGGTGCGTTCGTTGCGAAAGATTCCGACGCTACTTCGTTTAGCGAGCTTGTGCGTTAATGGCACCAGTTCGGCTAGTTTTGCATTAAACCTTCGTGCTGTAACAAAATGGTCCGAAACGCCCCAAAACATGAGTTTTGTGTCGAATGGAGTGGATCTGGTGCGTTCGTTGCGAAAAATTCCGACGCACCTTCGTTTAGCGAGCTTGTGCGTTAATGGCACCAGTTCGGCTAGTTTTGCATTCGACTTTCGTGCAGTAATGAAACGGTCCGAAACGCCCCAAAACATGAGTTTTGGTCGAACGGAGTGGATTGGGTGCGTTCATTGCGAAAAATGCCAACGCAGCTTCGTTTGGCGAACTTGTGCGTCAATGGCTCCAGTTCGGCCAGCTTTGCCTCGACTTTCGTGCAGTAAGGAAATGGTCCGAAACATGAGTTTTGCGTCCATTGGAGTGGATGAGGTGCGTTCGTTGCGAAAAATTCCGACGCAACTTCGTTTAGCGACGTTGTGCGTTGATGGCACCCGGTTCGGCCAGTTTTGCATTCGACTCTCGTGCAGTAGCGAAACGGTCCGAAATGCCCCAAAACATGAGTTTTGGGTCGAATGGAGTGGATCGGGTGCGTTCGTTGCGAGAAATTCCGACGCAACTTCGTTTAGCGAACTTGTGCGTTAATGGCACCAGTTCTGCAAGCTTTGCATCGACTTTCGTGTAATGACTTAACGGTCTGAAACCGCCCCAAAACATGAGTTTTGGGTCGAACAGAGTGGATCGGGTGCGTTCATTGCGAAAAATGCCGAGGCAGCTTCATTTGGCGAACTTGAGCGTTGATGGCACTTATTCGTCCAGTTTTGCATCGACTTTCGTGCAGTAACGAAACAGTTCGAAACGCCCCAAAACATGAGTTTTGGGTCGAACGGAGTGTATTGGGTGTGTTCGTTGCGAAAAATTCCGACGCACCTTCGTTTGGCGAGCTTGTGTGTTAATGGCACCAGTTCGGCTAGTTTTGCATTCGACTTTCGTGAAGTAATGAAACGGTCCGAAATGCCCCAAAACATGAGTTTTGGGTCGAACGGAGTGGATCGGATGCGTTCGTTGCGAAAAATTCCGACGCAGCTTCGTTTGGCGAACCTGTGCGTCAATGGCACCAGTTCGGCCAGTTTTGCATCGACTTTCGTGCAGTAAGGAAACGGTCCGAAACGCACCAAAATATGAGTTTTGGGTCGAATGGAGTGGATCGGGTGCGTTCATTGCGAAAAATGCCGACGCAACTTCGTTTAGCGAACGTGTGCGTTAATGGCACCCCGGTTCGGCCAGTTTTGCATTCAACTTTCATGCAGTAATGAAACGTTCCGAAACGCCCCAAAACACGAGTTTTGGGTCGAATGGAGTGGATCGGTTGTGTTCGTTGCGAAAAATTCCGACGCAACTTCGTTTAGCGAGCTTGTGCGTTGATGGCACTTATTCGTCCAGTTTTGCATCGACTTTCGTGCAGTAACGAAACAGTCCGAAACGCCCCAAAACATGAGTTTTGGGTCGAACGGAGTGGATTGGGTGCGTTCGTTGCGAAAAATGCCGACGCAGCTTCGTTTGGCGAACGAGTGCGTCAATGGCACCGGTCCGGCTAGATTTGCATCGACTTTCGTGCAGTAACGAAACGGTCCAAAACGCACCAAAACATGAGTTTCGGGTCGAACAGAGTGGATCTGGTGTGTTCGTTGCGAAAATTCCGACGCAACTTCGTTTATTGAACTAATGGCACAGGTTCGGCCAGATTTGCATCGACTTTCGTGCAGTAACGAAACCGTCCGAAACGCATCAAAACATGAGTTTTGGGTCCAATGGAATGGATTGGGTGCGTTCGTTGCGAAAGATTCCGACGCTACTTCGTTTAGCGAGCTTGTGCGTTAATGGCACCAGTTCGGCTAGTTTTGCATCAAACCTTCGTGCTGTAACAAAATGGTCCGAAACGCCCCAAAACATGAGTTTTGTGTCGAATGGAGTGGATCTGGTGCGTTCGTTGCGAAAAATTCCGACGCACCTTCGTTTAGCGAGCTTGTGCGTTAATGGCACCAGTTCGGCTAGTTTTGCATTCGACTTTCGTGCAGTAATGAAACGGTCCGAAACGCCCCAAAACATGAGTTTTGGTCGAACGGAGTGGATTGGGTGCGTTCATTGCGAAAAATGCCAACGCAGCTTCGTTTGGCGAACTTGTGCGTCAATGGCTCCAGTTCGGCCAGCTTTGCCTCAACTTTCGTGCAGTAAGGAAATGGTCCGAAACATGAGTTTTGCGTCCATTGGAGTGGATGAGGTGCGTTCGTTGCGAAAAATTCCGACGCAACTTCGTTTAGCGACGTTGTGCGTTGATGGCACCGGTTCGGCCAGTTTTGCATTCGACTCTCGTGCAGTAGCGAAACGGTCCGAAATGCCCCAAAACATGAGTTTTGGGTCGAATGGAGTGGATCGGGTGCGTTCGTTGCGAGAAATTCCGACGCAACTTCGTTTAGCGAACTTGTGCGTTAATGGCACCAGTTCTGCAAGCTTTGCATCGACTTTCGTGTAATGACTTAACGGTCTGAAACGCCCCAAAACATGAGTTTTGGGTCGAACAGAGTGGATCGGGTGCGTTCATTGCGAAAAATGCCGAGGCAGCTTCGTTTGGCGAACTTGAGCGTTGATGGCACTTATTCGTCCAGTTTTGCATCGACTTTCGTGCAGTAACGAAACAGTTCGAAACGCCCCAAAACATGAGTTTTGGGTCGAACGGAGTGTATTGGGTGCGTTCGTTGCGAAAAATTCCGACGCACCTTCGTTTGGCGAGCTTGTGTGTTAATGGCACCAGTTCGGCTAGTTTTGCATTCGACTTTCGTGAAGTAATGAAACGGTCCGAAATGCCCCAAAACATGAGTTTTGGTCGAACGGAGTGGATCGGATGCGTTCGTTGCGAAAAATTCCGACGCAGCTTCGTTTGGCGAACCTGTGCGTCAATGGCACCAGTTCGGCCAGTTTTGCATCGACTTTCGTGCAGTAAGGAAACGGTCCGAAACGCACCAAAATATGAGTTTTGGGTCGAATGGAGTGGATCGGGTGCGTTCATTGCGAAAAATGCCGACGCAACTTCGTTTAGCGAACGTGTGCGTTAATGGCACCGGTTCGGCCAGTTTTGCATTCAACTTTCATGCAGTAATGAAACGTTCCGAAACGCCCCAAAACACGAGTTTTGGGTCGAATGGAGTGGATCGGTTGTGTTCGTTGCGAAAAATTCCGACGCAACTTCGTTTAGCGAGCTTGTGCGTTGATGGCACTTATTCGTCCAGTTTTGCATCGACTTTCGTGCAGTAACGAAACAGTCCGAAACGCCCCAAAACACGAGTTTTGGGTCGAACGGAGTGGGTTGGGTGCGTTCGTTGCGAAAAATTCCGACGCACCTTCGTTTGGCGAGCTTGTGTGTTAATGGCACCAGTTCGGCTAGTTTTGCATTCGACTTTCGTGAAGTAATGAAACGGTCCGAAATGCCCCAAAACATGAGTTTTGGGTCGAACGGAGTGGATCGGGTGCGTTCATTGCGAAAAAATGCCGACGCAACTTCGTTTAGCGAACATGTGCGTTAATGGCACCGGTGCGGCCAGTTTTGCATTCAACTTTCATGCAGTAATGAAACGTTCCGAAACGCCCCAAAACACGAGTTTTGGGTCGAACGGAGTGGATCGGTTGTGTTCGTTGCGAAAATTCCGACGCAACTTCGTTTAGCGAGTTTGTGCGTTGATGGCACTTATTCGTCCAGTTTGCATCGACTTTCGTGCAGTAACGAAACAGTCCGAAACGCCCCAAAACACGAGTTTTGGGTCGAACGGAGTGGGTTGGGTGCGTTCGTTGCGAAAAATTCCGACGCACCTTCGTTTGGCGAGCTTGTGTGTTAATGGCACCAGTTCGGCTAGTTTTGCATTCGACTTTCGTGAAGTAATGAAACGGTCCGAAATGCCCCAAAACATGAGTTTTGGGTCGAACGGAGTGGATCGGGTGCGTTCATTGCGAAAAAATGCCGACGCAGCTTCGTCTGGCAAACATGTGCGTTAATGGCACCTATTCGGCCAGTTTTGCATCGACTTTCGTGCTGTAACGAAACGTTCCGAAATGTACCAAAACATGAGTTTTGGGTCGAACGGTGGATCGGGTGCGTTCGTTGCGAATAATTCCGGCGCAACTTTGTTTAGCGAACTTGTGTGTCAATGGCACCAGTTAGGCAAGCTTTGCATCGACTTTTGTGTAGTGACTTAACGGTCGGAAACGACCCAAAACATGAGTTTTGGGTCGAACGGAGTGGATCGGATGCGTTCATTGCGAAAAATTCCAACGCAGCTTCGTTTGGCGAACCTTTGCGTCAATGGCACCAGTTCGGCCAGTTTTGCATCGACTTTCGTGCGGTAACGAAACGGTCCGAAACGCACCAAAATATGAGTTATGGGACGAATGGAGTGGATCGGGTGCGTTCATTGCGAAAAATGCCGACGCACCTTCGTTAGGCGAACTTGTGCGTCAATGGCTCCAGTTCGGCCAGCTTTGCCTCGACTTTCGTGCAGTAATGAAATGGTCCGAAACGCCCCAAAACATGAGTTTTGTGTCGAATGGAGTGGATCTGGTGCGTTCGTTGCGAAAAATTCCGACGCACCTTCGTTTAGCGAGCTTGTGCGTTAATGGCACCAGTTCGGCTAGTTTTGCATTCGACTTTCGTGCAGTAATGAAACGGTCCGAAACGCCCCAAAACATGAGTTTGGGTCGAACGGAGTGGATTGGGTGCGTTCATTGCGAAAAATGCCAACGCAGCTTCGTTTGGTGAACTTGTGCGTCAATGGCTCCAGTTCGGCCAGCTTTGCCTCGACTTTCGTGCAGTAACGAAATGGTCCGAAACATGAGTTTTGCGTCCATTGGAGTGGATGAGGTGCGTTCGTTGCGAAAAATTCCGACGCAACTTCGTTTAGCGACGTTGTGCGTTGAGGCACCGGTTCGGCCAGTTTTGCATTCGACTTTCGTGCAGTAGCGAAACGGTCCGAAATGCCCCAAAACATGAGTTTTGGGTCGAACGGAGTGGATCGGATGCGTTCGTTGCGAAAAATTCCGACGCAGCTTCGTTTGGCAAACCTGTGCGTCAATGGCACCAGTTCGGCCAGTTTTGCATCGACTTTCGTGCAGTAACGAAACGGTCCGAAACGCACCAAAATATGAGTTTTGGGTCGAATGGAGTGGATCGGGTGCGTTCATTGCGAAAAATGCCGACGCAACTTCGTTTAGCGAACTTGTGCGTTAATGGCACCCGGTTCGGCCAGTTTTGCATTCAGCTTTCATGCAGTAATGAAACGTTCCGAAACGCCCCAAAACACGAGTTTTGGGTCGAATGGAGTGGATCGGTTGTGTTCGTTGCGAAAAATTCCGACGCAACTTCGTTTAGCGAGCTTGTGCGTTGATGGCACTTATTCGTCCAGTTTTGCATCGACTTTCGTGCAGTAACGAAACAGTCCGAAACGCCCCAAAACATGAGTTTTGGGTCGAACGGAGTGGATTGGGTGCGTTCGTTGCAAAAAATGCCGACGCAGCTTCGTTTGGCGAACGAGTGCGTCAATGCACCGGTCCGGCTAGATTTGCATCGACTTTCGTGCAGTAACGAAACGGTCCAAAACGCACCAAAACATGAGTTTCGGGTCGAACAGAGTGGATCGGGTGTGTTCGTTGCGAAAATTCCGACGCAACTTCGTTTATTGAACTAATGGCACAGGTTCGGCCAGATTTGCATACTTTCGTGCAGTAATGAAACCGTCCGAAACGCATCAAAACATGAGTTTTGGGTCCAATGGAATGGATTGGGTGCGTTCGTTGCGAAAGATTCCGACGCTACTTCGTTTAGCGAGCTTGTGCGTTAATGGCACCAGTTCGGCTAGTTTTGCATTCAACCTTCGTGCTGTAACAAAATGGTCCGAAACGCCCCAAAACATGAGTTTTGTGTCGAATGGAGTGGATCTGGTGCGTTCGTTGCGAAAAATTCCGACGCACCTTCGTTTAGCGAGCTTGTGCGTTAATGGCACCAGTTCGGCTAGTTTTGCATTCGACTTTCGTGCAGTAATGAAACGGTCCGAAACGCCCCAAAACATGAGTTTTGGTCGAACGGAGAGGATTGGGTGCGTTCATTGCGAAAAATGGCAACGCAGCTTCGTTTGGCGAACTTGTGCGTCAATGGCTCCAGTTCGGCCAGCTTTGCCTCGACTTTCGTGCAGTAACGAAATGGTCCGAAACATGAGTTTTGCGTCCATTGGAGTGGATGAGGTGCGTTCGTTGCGAAAAATTCCGACGCAACTTCGTTTAGCGACGTTGTGCGTTGATGGCACCGGTTCGGCCAGTTTTGCATTCGACTCTCGTGCAGTAGCGAAACGGTCCGAAATGCCCCAAAAACATGAGTTTTGGGTCGAATGGAGTGGATCGGGTGCGTTCGTTGCGAAAAATTCCCACGCAACTTCGTTTAGGGAACTTGTGCGTTAATGGCACCAGTTCTGCAAGCTTTGCATCGACTTTCGTGTAATGACTTAACGGTCTGAAACGCCCCAAAACATGAGTTTTGGGTCGAACAGAGTGGATCGGGTGCGTTCATTGCGAAAAATGCCGAGGCAGCTTCGTTTGGCGAACTTGTGCGTTGATAGCACTTATTCGTCCAGTTTTGCATCGACTTTCGTGCAGTAACGAAACAGTTCGAAACACCCCAAAACATGAGTTTTGGGTCGAACGGAGTGTATTGGGTGCGTTCGTTGCGAAAAATTCCGACGCACCTTCGTTTGGCGAGCTTGTGTGTTAATGGCACCAGTTCGGCTAGTTTTGCATTCGGCTTTCGTGAAGTAATGAAACGGTCCGAAATGCCCCAAAACATGAGTTTTGGGTCGAACGGAGTGGATCGGATGCGTTCGTTGCGAAAAATTCCGACGCAGCTTCGTTTGGCGAACCTGTGCGTCAATGGCACCAGTTCGGCCAGTTTTGCATCGACTTTCGTGCAGTAACGAAACGGTCCGAAACGCACCAAAATATGAGTTTTGGGTCGAATGGAGTGGATCGGGTGCGTTCATTGCGAAAAATGCCGACGCAACTTCGTTTAGCGAACGTGTGCGTTAATGGCACCCGGTTCGGCCAGTTTTGCATTCAACTTTCATGCAGTAATAAAACGTTCCGAAACGCCCCAAAACACGAGTTTTGGGTCGAATGGAGTGGATTGGTTGTGTTCGTTGCGA